>CM029641.1:14945224-15284659 GCA_017311315.1 Dendrocalamus latiflorus
TGCGGACCGGCGATGCTGAGGTGGAGCCATCGACCGTGGCCGCTGTTGTGCCGGAGACGCCCTCCGTGGGAGCGCACGGAGCCGTGCTGCCTTTGCCGACAGCGGCAGAAACCGAGGTGTCCTCTGCAAAAATTGCCACCGCGGAACCTTCGCCCCCGGGTGCTACAGCCGCGGGGGCTTCCCCAGCAGCGACTGCGGGGGTGGTGTCGCTGCTGCCTACCCCGGCTAAGCGGCCGTGTGCGCGACCGGAGCTCCACCGGACGCCGCGGGGATTCGTCGTGGCCACGGGCATCAGAAGCTTGTGGGACTCCAATGCAGATGTCGGAGACCCTGCGGCGTGCGCGCCCTCTGCCCCCCTGGCCACACCGCCCGCCGCACAGGAACGGCTATCGCCTGCCCCGAATGCGGAGACTTCTGCCCGCGGCGGGACCATTCCTTCTGCGGGGGCTTACGCCACCGCCGCCCCATCTGGGAATAGGGGGGCGAGTCCCCGAAACCCTCCTTCTGCTACCGAAGGTAGGGTGGCTTAGCTTATCCTGGTGTATTCTTTTATGCCTTGCGGTGCTCACCTGCATCCCTGTCTGCAGCGTTGCTTATTCCGGAGGAGGAGCGCTCGGCAGAACACATGACCTCCGCACGTGTAAGCCCCGCGGACTTCGTGCCTCCCCCGGAGACGCTGAGGGCGTGGCGCGGGATTGTGAGCGACGCGGCTGCCAGCGTCGACCCGCGAACGCTGCAGGCCTACGGGGCGGGGCACCTCGGGGACGCCTTCGAGGTGTCTGGGGTGAGGGTAAGTACTCATGCGACAACGCCTGGACCGGCTGAGCTTGCTAAGTCTTTTCCTTCTGCAGACACTTGTGCTGGGGCAGGCCTTGCAAACGGCCTATACTCGTGGCCAAGAGGCGCTCGAGGATAGGCTGCGGGCCGCCGAGGAGGAGCTACGCGAAGCCTCTGGAGCCCGTGCTGCCCAGGATGCCCGCATCCGCCAGCTGGAAGCAGAATGCGCCGAAGCGAAGGCACACGCCGAGGGACTTGTTGCGTCGGCGCGGGAGTCGGCCGCGGAGGCTGCTCAACAGAAGTTTGCAGCGGAGCGGGACGGGTTCCTGGAACAGGTCGCCTTGCTAGAGAAGGAAAAAGGCGAGCTCGCCTTGACTCTAGCGTAGCGTAACCAGACGCTTGGCGACGCCTCGGTGGTTGATGTGCATCATATTTGAAGTATATTTCCATGTCATATTCCTGCTGTTAGTAGCAAATATTGGCCATAATATCATTGATCTTATATATAATCGCCTCTTCTTTGGACTTTTTACATGGTTTTGTTATTTGTTTGTAGGTCGGCGCGAACCAGGCGCAAACTTCGCAGAAGATCAAATGGGAAAGAGCTAGGGTTGCAAATCTGCCAAAGGGGAGGGACAAAACTGCAAAGCCCACATCAAACCCTAACCAGCCCAATTGGAAACCCTAGGAAGCGCCGCAACTATTTAAGCCTCAGTTCTTTCCACGGGGGAGGGGGGATTCCAAACCCTAGCCGCAAGAACCCATCACCCATCATCTCCCATAGCCCTCCATCTCCACCAGGCCACTCCTCTCCTCACGACCGAGCCACTCCACTCCTTCCTCTCCATCGCCACTCATCCTCATCCATGACCTCCACAGCCGACCGCCCCTTCAGATCCACCACCGCGACCATCTCCATTTGCGCCGCCACCAGAAACCCTTCCTCTTCACCGAGCTTCAAGACCACCGCTACGCACCTCTCCTCACCGAGCAGCCGCACTCATCCTCTTCATCTTCCACACCCAGCCGCTTCTCCAGATCCCCTCTCCTAACTCCCGCACCGAGATCCAAAACCCATCACCGGCCTCTCCATCTTCTCCACCACGGCAACCATCCCCATCACTAACGCCATCGCCCCTCTCCCTCCTCTGAATCCCTTTGCTGCCGACCAGATCCGAACCCACAGCTTCCCCCAATGGCCGGATCTGCAGCTACTTCCCCTGATCTACTGCACCTGCGCCAGATCTGGACCTGAAACTCCCCTCTTGGGCCGGGATCTGCTTCGTCTACGACGGATCTGTAGCCTTCTACGCACGGATCTGCTTCCCCTGCTACCCCTACTACCTCTACGGCGAGATCTGCTTCCTCTACACTACACCGGCTTGCTGCTCTTCACCCACGGCTGGATCTGCCTCCCCAGTCCCGGATCTGCTTCATCTGCTACACCTACCTGCGACCCCTACGGATCCCTCACCAGATCTGCGACATCTACCTGCAACCACTACAGAGCCTCTTCAACAGCCGAACTGCATATATTCTGGGTTGTCTCGTCTCTGAGCTTTTGATTAATACTGTGATGCTTTTCGTTGGGATGCTTGTATGGTTTATCTGTGATGGCATGCTTGGGATGTTTACATGTTTATTCTGTGATGTGTGCATGTGTTATTCTCATGGATCTGGATACTAAAAGGGTTATGCATGTTCTTGTTAATCTGAGATGTGGATGTTGATGCTATTGCTCTAGTGTAGCTTTACGTTATTGCTTTATGCTCTGTAAGCTCTTCTTCAGTTTTTGCTGCTGCTAGTAGGTCTAATATCATGCCATGTTTATGCTTACTTTCTGTTGGGATAGATTCCAATGTCTCTGGTAGGGTTTATTTAGTTCATTGTTGATCTGTTACGTTTTGTTAGCAGAAAGGATATATATATATAAAAAAGGGTATTAGTTTAGGCTCTATTATTTCTGCTTTTAGTTTCAGTTTTAGATAAATCTGCTTGTTCTCAGTAATAGCTTAGTTTGTTTATTAGATGCATGGTTAGGTTTATTACTTTTCTGTGATATTTCGTTTGTTTGCTGTGAATCTTTGGGTATAGTAGTAGTATCTCCCCTTCTTCATCTTGGCTATTTCTAACGTCTGCCCCCGCTCTCAAGCCCTCTCTTTTCTCGATAGCCCTCTGTGCTTCCCTTCCCGTGATTCCCATCACATCTTCTCCTAGCTCTTTCTTCTGTCTAGCTAGCATCTCTTTAGCCCCTCTGTATTCCTCTCGGTAGTTTCTTCTTCTCCTAGAAAGCTCTTCATCCTTAGTCCCTCTTCTTTCTCTCTGCAGCGCTAGTTCTCAGTCTTTTCCCCTTCTATTCTTTCCTACCATCTGGTTCTTAGCCTTCTCTTTCACCCTTCTTTCTTCCCTTTTCTTTCTTAGGCTGTGCCATTCTCTTCTCATCTAGTCAGTTCTCAATCTTCTCTCCTTCTGTAGTCTTCTTACCTTTATTCACTCCTTTCTACTCTTCCCTCGTTCTTACTGCTTCTTGAATTCTGCTAGTCTTAGAATCTTCTAGTCTTCTTTCCTCATCCCTCTCTCATCCTCTTGTAGTTCTTGCTTCTCTTCCTTAGTCTCTTCTTTCCTGTTTCACGGTAGAGTTAGTCCAGTCCAGTAGTACCTATTTCGCAGTTTCCTCCCCTGGCTCTTCCTTTCTCTTATTTCCTTCTTTTGCAGATCTGATTTCTAGCTTTAGTTTGTCATAGGTTCTGCATTTAGTCTTCGATTCCCTGTTCGAGCGACTTAGCTTTGGTTAAGGGTTGTGTCTCCAGTAATCTAGTCCCTGTGGAGAACACGACATTCGCTGCTATATTGGCGGCAGCCCGTTCACTTGCGGGTGTGCAGTTTTGCACGATCAGTGGTTGCGTGGGACGTCATGCAAGCGCTGGAGAGCCATCTGCAAGGGCTGGTAGCTGAGGTGCCGGACCGCACCTTTGGCCCGGAGGAGCTGTCTCGGACCCACCGCTGGGCCGGGGATGCCGCCAACGTCGCGCGCGGCGCTGCGACGACCTTCGGCAACCACTGCGCGTACACGTCGGCATGCCTGGTGTGCGCGCTCCTGCAGCACCGCGGTTGCACGCACGTCGCCGGGCTAGATGACCCCCAGCTGGAGATGCCTGTCGGGGCCAGAGCAATGTCCGGCGCCGTCCGCTCCGCTCGCCTTGCCATCAAGCCCTTCTACGAACGGATCTGGGATTACGTCGGGCCAGACGCTGCACGGGTCGAACTTCGGAAGTCACTTTACGAAAAGGGGAGCCTCAGCCAAGTCCTGGACTGAGTCCCTCGACGCGACGAGGGTGGCGCTGGGGCCTCCGAAGGCGCCGGGAACTCGCAGGTCTGACGCCGTGGTGCCTTAGGTGTAGGCGTGCGTTGTAATGCTCCCTCTTTTTGCGAATGAAGTGTGCGCTTGCGTCATAAATTCTGACTTTCGCCTATGTCCCGGGCAGCTTCCTTGCTGGGGCCGACTCCTTGCGGCCGACCTTGCGACTCGACGACGCCTTCGGCGCTAGCGAAGGGCCGAAGAGTCGCTGGACTTTTGGGCGGGCCGACCTTCTTCCAGCGGAACCCCGTCCTTATCGCGTGTTAAGGACGAGCCTGCCGAATAGCTACTCAGAGCGGCAGGGATGTTGGCGGGCCTCTGTACTCGAAAGATTTTCCCGATATATCGATCTCCTGATAATTAGGACATGCGCGGGCGTGCTGTGCGGAGCCGAGATCCTCAAATTCCCAGTTTGCCGCTAGTGCGAACCGTGCGAGCGCTGCCTCCTGCTGAAAGTCCGTAGACTGGCGCGTGCGAAGGCAGACCTCCGCACGATGACCTGTTTAGAGTCCGTAGACTGGCGCGTGCAAAGGTGGACCTCCGCACTACGACCTGTTTAGAGTCCGTAGACTGGCGCGTGCGAAGGCGGACCTCCGCACTACGACCTGTTTAGAGTCCGTAGACTAGCGCGTGCGAAGGCGGACCTCCGCACTACGACCTGTTTAGAGTCTGTAGACTGGCGCGTGCGAAGACGAACCTCCGCACTACGACCTGTTTAGAGTCTGTAGACTGGCGCGTGCGAAGGCGGACCTTCGTCCCCCCACCCCGGGGTGGGGGCAGCCTCTGGTGTGTGAAGGCGAGCCTCAACGCGCTGAGGTGCGCGATTGGCAGCCGCGCAAGATTCGCGTGGGGTCGGCGTCCACGTCTGATTTATACTCCGAGGAGTACGCACAAGGACGAAGTCCTTGGCGTGCGCGGGGTTCGCGTCTTGTTTATACTCAGTAGAGTGCGCAGGGAGAACATCCGCGTCTTATTTATACTCCGGGGAGTACGCACAAGGACGAAGTCCTTGGCGTGCGCGGGGTTCGCGTCTTGTTTATACTCAGTAGAGTGCGCAGGGAGAACATCCGCGTCTTATTTATACTCCGCAGAGTGCGTGCAGAGGCGTCCCCCCACACGTCTTTGTTTATACTCATGCCCGTATCTTTGACGGAGAGTGCACACGCGAACGTGCGTCTTCGGTTTATACTCATACCCGTATCTTTGGCGGAGAGTGCACACGCGAACGTGCGTCTTTGTTTATACTCATGCCCGTGTCTTTGACGGAGAGTGCACACGCGAATGTGCGTCTTTGTTTATACTCATGCCCGTGTCTTTGACGGAGAGTGCACACGCGAACGTGCGTCTTTGTTTATACTCATGCCCGTGTCTTTGACAGAGAGTGCACACGCGAACGTGCGTCTTTGGTTTATACTCATACCCGTACCCCTGGCTACGGAGAGTGCACACGCGAACGTGCGTCTTTGGTTTATACTCATACTCGTACCCCTGGCTACGGAGAGTGCACACACGAACGTGCGTCTTTGGTTTATACTCATACTCGTACCCCTGGCTACGGAGAGTGCACACGTGAACGTGCGTCTTTGGTTTATACTGCGGGAGCACACACGTAGGCGAAGCCTCCGCGTGCGCTCACCGCGTATTTTTGCACAACGGTAACGTATTGGCGACAAACGGAACTTTATTATATTCCCGTTTGCGCGGGTAAGCGATTACATACGACGGGATGGTGGGGGTACTAACCGTTTGTGCTCAGCGCGACCGGAGCCTCTAGTAGTTGCACTATCGGCAGGGCTTGCAGAGTCACCCCCGGATGGCGCCGTGAGCCTTCGCACGGCGGTGCCGATCCTAGGTGCTTCGCTACCCGCCGCGGCGGGGACATCTGGTGCCGTGCTCGATGCGCCGGGCCATGTCCTGGTCGCCCCGAACGGTGATGATGGCCCGCGGCCCCGGGAGCTTCATGCACAAATAGGCGTGATGCGGCACTGCCCCGAAGGAGTTGAGGACCGGACGCCCCACTATGGCATTGTAAGGGTATGGGAGATCGACGACGTCGAATGTAGCATCCTCGACCCTTTCATTGTCGCCCTAACCGAAAGAGACCTGCAAGCATATTTGGCCGAGCGCCCGTAGAGGTTGTCCGCCAAAGCCCTGCAGCGGGACTCCCGACGGGCCGAGGCAGCTTCGGGAGATCCCCATCGGTCGAAGGCTGCCACGAACAAAATGTTCGCGGAGCTGCCGCCATCAACTAGGGCGCGTCTCACGTCGCATCCCGCTACGACGACCCGGACGACCAGGGGATCGTGGTGAGGAAGCTCCCCTCCTTGGGCGTCGGCGGGGGTGAACGTGACCTCCTGCTGCGCCCAGTCCGGCGGTGCTCGCGCTGGGTACGCCTCCACGTGGTGTAGCCTCCGCACGTAAGCCTTCCGCTGCCGTGCCGAGGCGAACTCCACCGAGGAGCCTCCGGAGATGACATTGATAACCCTTCGGTGGGTGGCCTCCGGAGCCTGTAGCTGCAGAAAACCCTCCTGAGGCTGCCGCACGTGGGCCTGGATCCGCAGAGGGCCCTCGTGGGGCTGCGTTCCTTGCGCCTGGGTATGCACGGGGGCTTCGTATGGGTGCTGTACGTGGGCCACCACGGGCGGACGTGCTTCCAGGTTCCTGTCCCTGGTGACACTGTCGCGGAGCGCCGCGATAGAGGTGCATGTGCGCGTGTCGTGGTTGCCGCGACCGTGGACTACGCACCACAGCCCCTGGTGTTGGTCGTCGTGATCCCCCCGGCCTCTATCGTCGCGGCCCCGGCCACGGCCGCGTCCCTGGCCTCGACGCCCCCGACCGCCCGGACCCGCGGGAGCGCTGTCGTCAGAACCGCCTTCGATGTCGAGGACGTACCGACCTCGCCGCGACTTCTGCTGGCCACGCTTGGGCCTATCGGACGGCTCCTTGTGCGGGGTGTCCTTGCGATCGGATGCGTCCTTGGACGACTCCTGCTTACGTTTTCCCTTCGAAGAACCATCCTTTGACGGATCTTCGGCTTTTGCCGAGGCACCGGCCTGGTTGGTGTCGGAGTCGTCGCCCTGTCGCCGCCGTGCGTCCTCTTCCGCCCTGGCGTATTCCTCCATCTTGTCAAAGAGCTTCGTCACTGTCTTGATTGGCTTCCGCGCGTTATACTCGGCCATCGGGCCCGGACGAAGGCCCTGGATGGCCGCGTTAACCACGGTGGTTTCGTTGACGTCTTTGATTTGACAACGTATCTTTGCGAAACGTTTGAAGTAGTCCCGGAGTTTCTCCGAAGGCTTCTGCTTCACGGCGAAGAGCTGGTCCGCGTCGACCCGCTCGACGTAGTTTCCTTGAAAGTTGTTGTGAAGGCGGTCGCGGATCTGCCCCCACGCGTAGATGGAGTTCGGCTCTATGGTAAAAAACCAGGAGAGCGCCACCCCCTGCAACGCGAGGGGGAGCCCCTTCGCCTTTGTGGTGTCATCGCCGCCCGCGGCCTCGATTGCGGTTTCGTACACGCGCACGAACTCGCGAGGGTCCGTGTCGCCTTTGTAGGGCTCGATGACACTGGGGAATTTGAAGTCTTCGGGCCACGCCGCCTGCTGTAGTCCTGCCGAGAGTGGGGACTCTGGGTCGACGCGCCGCAGCGGGGCACGGCTGGACGTGGGGGCATCGCGGCTGTCCGCCCTTTCCGGCGTGGGTTCTGGCGCGACCACCGGTGCGGCCTGCTGGCTCCGAGCCTCTTGTATATCTTGGACAGCCCCGCGAAGATCCCCTAGCTCCTGCTGGAACGCTTTGAAGGCCGCCAGCAGGGCGCTTTCCACCGCCTGTGCGGGTGGTGCCGCCGGCCCGCCCGGCGGACGGGTCGGCACGGGGACGACCGCCTCGCGAGCTCCCGAGCTGCCGGTCGCTCCATTGTGGCTACCTCCAACTGTCCGGTCCGTGCTACCGGCCAGCGTCGCGGCGAAGGCGGCGAGGTTGGCTGCTGTTGCGTCGGCAGGGTCGTTCGCCGCAGTGCCGATGATGGGGTCAGTTGTTGCGGCGCCGGTGGTGTGGTTGGTCGGCGCAGTGCCGATGACGGGGTCGGTGGTCGCGGCGCCGGTGGCGTGGTTGGTCGGCGCAGCGCGAGCGTCAACGTCCTCGACCGCTGTGCCCGCGTTGTCACCCGTACCCGCGGCAGCCGACGCCGAAGCTCTGGTACTCACGCGACGCTCCACCCCGACCGTCTTTTTCCCCTTTGCCGCCGCCGACGAAGTCTTTTTCGGTGCCATCCTCCTTCGAACTTCAGGCTTGCTCTTGTCCTCCCCACGGACGGCGCCAACTGTTGTGGCTACAGACCAAACAGAGAGAGAGAGATGGTAGTGGAGAGTGAGGGAGATGAGTAATGGCCTGCCCCCTCCCCATGGCCTGTATTTATATATATATATACACATGGGGAGTGCTTTTACAATTATACCCTTACATCTGAGCATCCCCTCAGGGGCACTTGTGTCATTACACATGGCCTATTCTGGGCCTTACAACCTTCTACCAGGCCTGCTGGGTTTAGGTGGGGGCCACCCCTACAACAGGTATCTCTTAGTTGTGAAAATTAAGTGATATCCTTAATCCTCCAATTGATATCTTTTGGATTGATATTTCTTTCATCTTAGCAAGCAAATATTTCTTAACCAAGCTCTTCACAGATATGATATCTTTCAAGTGATATCTACTCTTTTCTCTTGCCGAGCAAAATCTCTTCTCTTAATCAAGCTCCTCACCTATGATATCAACTTCTTCCGTATAGTAACCACCCTTACAAGTGGTATCTCTTCTATATGATATCATACTCTTACCACAAGTGCTATTACCTTTAAGAAATCTTTCAAGTGGTATCAAGTTTTCTATGATTGGAATTAAGTATACTTGGTATCATTTATATTTACAAGTGGTATTTGTTACATAAGTGGTATCTAATGTGAAAAGAGAAGAAAAATAAGAAGAGGGGAATCCCCCTTACACAAAAGAGGAGAAAACAATTTCGGGAAGTTTTTCTTTGTGAAAAACATATATAATACTTTTGTGCTTACTAAAGCAAAAAGGGTAAAGTACTACTATTGGGAAAACTATTTTACTTATTTGCCCAAAAATGGTTTATGGTTCTTGGGAATGAATGTGTTTCATTCTCTTTTGCTATTCATGGAGTAATAATCAAATGATATGCAAGATTTTCCTTTCAAAAGAGCTTCTTTGGTCAAAAATCAAAAATCTTGTTTTAAAAGGCTAAAAATTGTGAAAAACTAAATAAAAGTGATTAACTATGTATTTGAAATCAAATGATTTCAAAGCCTTTTGAGTAAAAGTTTCTATTTTAGAAATCAAAAGGAAAGATTTGGCCCAAAAGGAATCTTATATGATCTTGTTTTTGAATTAAACGACTTATTTCTCTAAATTTTAATCTATTGAGTATTTGAAAAAGTGGTCAATACCAAACTCGTACGATTGGTCATTTCAAACATTTCTCTAGTTCAAAACTTTTGCAAAAGACCAATCATTGAAAAGTTATATTCATTTGAATCTCATCCAAAAACTTCATTTGACCCAAATGGCCTATTCTTGCATATAATAAGTTTAGCTATTTGAGCAAGATTTCTTTGTGTATCTTGGCTTGAAATAGTGTTTATAACTCATGTGAAGCTAATAAAGCGAATTACTCCATGAAAATCCAATTGGTTTAGTTTTTATGCCTTCGATGCAAAATCAACTCACTCTTTTGCACTCAAAGCGCATTTTGGCATATCTTTTGATTGGAGAAGTCTTTTTCAAAAATTCTTGTTGGAAAAGGTCAACAATAGCATAAAGTTCATATCCCCAAATTTTGAAAATGTTTCGAGTTAATTTTAAAAAGTTTTGACCTTTTCTCTCTTTTGCAAAAGTGCTGAAAATTCTGAACTTTCATGATTCTGAGCCAATTTGTGATTTTTGTATCTTCAAATGGGTTCAGTTTTAGAGAAAGTCACAATAATAAAAATTGATCCTCTATAGTTGTTATTCAATGTCAAAGTTTATCAGAATTTATAAAGAGCATTTGATCAATGTTACTTCTCTCTCTAGAAGCTTAAGTGAAATGCAAAAGTCTGAAAATTCAGACTTTCAGATTTCTGAAAAATCATGTTTTGAGCTGATTTATGATTTTTGTATCTTTTAGTGTGCTCATAATCTGAGGGAGATTCAATTATGACTTTTAATCCTCAGATATTACTCTATACGGACAAATTTTCTTAGATTTATTGGATATTTGTAAGTCAGTTTTTCAGGAAGCTTTTAAAGGCCACTTGGAATACAAAATCTGAAATGGTCCAAATGCTACAAGTGTTTCATATACAAGTGGTATCAACTCAAATGGTAGCATATCAAGTGACATCAAGCCTTCAAGGAGCTCTCATGAGTAAGATTATTTGAATGTGTTTCAAATATCTTTAGTCTTTTTTTAAATGGTATCAATTGGTCATATGCATTTTGCTTCATATTTCTTTGTGACCATATAAAATTGAATCAAATTGGTATCAAGCTCCTCATAATCTTAAAATCAATGATATGCTATTGTTTGGAATCAAAACTCCTCATAATGAAAAATCTCCTTTAATGGCTTAACTTGTATTCTTCCCTTGTTTTTAATGCTAATCTATGCTATTTAAGTGTTAATTGCCTCTTTTTGGTGCTTAATGCCAAATGGGGGAGAAATTTGTGATAATAGCAAATTGATAATAGGGAAGAGAAATTAAACTTGTGATAATGTTGTGATAATGCCAAATAGGGGAGAAACAATAGCTTTGCATATTAGAAAATTAGAAATGCTATTGCTAATGGGGGAGAAATGTGACAGTAATTGAATAATGTTAAAAGGGGAGAAATTAAAATTTCTTTAATCTAAATGTTGATAATGCTTTCACCTTCTCTCATATGATTAAATGTTTATCATTTAGTCATTTTCATCCTTATGCTATTATCATAAATGGATTTGGCATCAATCACCAAAAAGGGGGAGATTGAAAGATAAAACTCCATTTAAGTTGGTTTTGGTGTTAATGACAAATGTTGGTCGGTTCGGTTGGAGAGGTTGTTGCTTCATTTATTTCTGTGTTCTTGAGCTAGAGTGAGACTCTCCACTCAATTGTGCATGTGTTGCACTTTGTGAGAAGGGAGAGAGGATCTAAAGTGCATGTGTTGCATCTAGAGGTGGACTTTGTGTCCAAGTGAGCTTGTGCATTCATTGCACGTGGTGAGAGTCAAGTGAGGGACTTGACTTGTTACTCTTAGAGTTTGCCGACTCCTAGACGGCGTGGGAGGCGTCGTGCGCGGTGATCTTCTCAAGAAGTTTGTGAGAAGACCCAACAAAGTTGTGAAGGTCGGAGCTCACCTACCCGGAGCGGGAAAGAGCTACCACTAGTGGATTGGAGGTGCTTCGGCTTAATTCGTGGAGCTGGTCCGATTTGTTCGGGCTAACCTCAACGTGGACTAGGGGAGACCGGCAAGTCTACGAACACCATGGTAAAAAGAGAACGTGTCAATTGTGGTTTGCTTTCTTGTACTCTATTTACTTTCAAGCAATTTACATACTTAGAACATATTTGATTGCTTGTCAACCTAGGATTGCAAACCTTGACCTAGGATAGAATTGTTGGTGCACTTAGGCGAACTCATTAGTTTTAGGCGCTATTTGTACTAAATCATCTTGTATTTAGCTTCCGCATTGTATACTTGGTTTAGGCAAATAGAAAAGCTCTTTAATTGCTATATTAATTTGTAGAGAATTTTTAGACCGCCTATTCACCCCCCTCTATTCGGCCACCTCGATCTTACAAGTATTTCCATAGAAAGAAAAATACAAGTAGTTAGGCTCGCACCAAGAGAAACGTAATACTGAAGATCTATTCCTATATTGCTTGCACCAAAAGGAATGAAATAATGAAACTTCTGCCATGGTTAGTTGTGCAACATATATATGCTACAACAATATAGGTGGAATATATGTGAAAATCACCAAGTCTCACTTTTTTCTTAGCAAAGTAAAGTTCTTACCATTCTGAAGTCAATTGAGGTCAAAGCTTACACTGGTAGCAATTAAAACTAACAAGGGTGATGATCAAATGAATTTAAGAGTGTAGGTCAATTGCACAAAACGGTTGTGTATTGGAGCTTGGTATGAAAAAGTGTGTATTCTATACAATCTTAAATTCTAGATATTACAAAACTAGGTAGAAATCCAAACTAGAATTTGATGGCTATTACTGATTCAAAAGATATAAGAAGTATTTAGGACAATACCTCACACATAAGGATGATGCAACTTGATGCTATCAAAGAAATGAACGAATCTGAAAATATAAGTGAATAATAACTAGCTCTTATTGTACAAATTATGGAGAGATGCTAGCTAATTGCTCAAACTGATAAATAGGGCACAAGATTGCTCAAATTTAACACAGATGCACAATATGAAATTTAGAGATGAAAGGGTGTAAAAATGTACAATTTTTTGCCACTTTTATTTTTTTTCTTTTATTTTTGTTTTCACTTCTTTTTATTTGCAACCGCATGCACTTCTTCTTTTTGTATGGTCTTCTTTTCTTTTGTACTGTGGCTTTTCATGCAGTTTTCCTTTTTTCTTTATTTCTTTACACTTATTTTTTTATAGCCACCAACAATGTGACAATGAACAACAAAACTTAACACTAATACTTCAAATTTCAATTCACAAAATTGTGCACAAGATGTTATAAGAGCAACCCTAAAGCAATATCAAATAGCTAGTCTCAATAGGATAAAAGTGTTTGCAAAGGATTGGTTGGTTCACAAAGGATATAAGTAAAGAAAATTATTTTGGCAACCAAAGAATATGACAAGGAACACCTAGATCCACTGTAGCACATGTGCTACCGCATTCTCACGGCACTATAGCATGAGGTACTGTAGCGGGCGAAACAATTTCCCCTGCGGTGCTGTAGCGTGGACGGTATTATAGCGCATGAGGGCAGATTGATTGTTTAGATCTATTTTTGGTGCTGGTTTCAAGGAATTCAAAACCAATTAATTTTAAGGTTTGGATGAAACTTAAGGATCAAGGTACACAAAGGAGACACTATGATCAGCAACTAAACAAAGTTCTAATGGATCAACAACAAAGAAAACTCACAAAATAACAATTGAAGCTATGGTTTGGAATTTTTTGTGTTGCAATTTTTGGTTTATGGACTTTAGGAATATAGAATAGCACAGAAAAATTGATCTAAACAAGGGATAAGTAATCCTACCGAGTCAACCATGCTTTGATACCAAGATAATACAAGATCGCTTGATCTTCTCGACATAGGATCAATGATACTCATGTGTAGATTGCTGAATCATAGTGGCCCTTCACTGCCAATACAATAGACTAGCACTCTATAATTTAGCAAATTACACACATGCTGATCTTAACCAACCACCAAGTGAAGATCTATCATGCTCACAATTCAGAGTAAAAAGATTAAACAATTTTTAGAAGAACTCCCAGTTCGCCCTCAAGTCTAGTTCGGCCAATACTTGGAAGAATAAGAGTAGATGCAATTTGCAATCTAGTTTTCTCAATAAAAGTGGTCTTGCAAAAAAGGCATGAATACCTGGGTATATATATGGATCCTAGGGTTGGCCACAAGGTATATAACTGACTCCAACTCATCTCTATATGCATTAGACTCAAACTCACAAAAAAGGAAACCTAAATTTGCAGTCGTCGCAATGTTTTGGTCATAGCGGAGTGACCGTAAGGTTTCTGAGGCTGGCACCATACCCATTGTGTGGGCCTTGGAATAAGCTTTCCAATAAAAATAAGAACACTTGAATTGGACTCCATTTGTGAAAGTTATGACCTTTTTATTATGGTTTCTGTGGGCTGTTCCGAACCGAACCATATTTGAGTTTTGAGTTAATTCCAAGTTTGAATTCAGTTGGACTTGTGGGAGGTTCGAATTGGACTTATCTTATCCAAAATTTGATTTTTGGATTCTTGGGCTTCTCCTATTTTGCTCTCCCACCGCATGGGCCTCCCCGTCTGGCTGCACGGGCTTCTTTCCCCTAGCTAGTGGCATGGGCTTCTTCCCCTTGCTCTGCTATGTGGTTGGCTGCAAGTATGGCTGCTCTACCCTTGTGTTCCTTCATTGCTTTGGCCCCGACCTCCCTCTTCCCCCTCTTGGTTCCAAAATCTTCTTATTTGTCAAACCTAAGAATGCACAAGTAGTGACATGAGGTAGTATCCTATTCTCATGAATAACATCAATAGATATAAATGAATTCACCTCAATGTTAAGATTCTTTGTAAAAGCTCTAGCTCTTTTAGTAAGCTCATATTGTTCTGAAGCACTTAATGGATTAAAAGGAATAACATAGCTAAGAATATTTTCATCAGGAAGTGACTTGGTCAACCTAAGGGTATGGAAAATTTTGATCAGACAACAAGATAGAAGTTTTTAAAGTGGAAGCACACCATTTTCTTCGCTAGAATTCCCAGTTGAGTTCCTAAGCTAATATGGCCAGCTATTTAAATGAAAAAACTAAAGAGAAAAAGCCTATCGATTATACGGCTAATGGTGGATGATTGTCGGCTATGCAATCAAGAAAGGCTTAATGTTATGTGGTACATATTGAAGGGAGCAAGTAGTACAAGCAAAACTTGATAGGAAACTGCGGGAGAATTGCTATGACTATTTGGTGATCTACTGCCATAATTCTTCAATATTGCTCAAGTTATAACTTCTGACTTCCTTTGATGGAACATCTATACATTTGTGTGTGCACTCAATTTGACCTTGCATTGAAGTATTTATGGCTTATTTTTCCAACCACAAAAATAGATAAGAAAAAATGTTTTAAATTTGAAGGACGTCACATCTTCTTTTTTTAAATTTGTCTAGGAGCTTTAGCATTCACTTAAGAAGAATGTAGGCACTAGGGTGAATCCTTGGATTCGAACCCAGGTGAGTGAGGGGATGATGCCACCTCTTTTCCCACCAGCCATAGGCCGGTTCCCAATTCCACAATTTTTTCTATTTCAAAATCTAAATTACATAAATCTTAAAGCAGAATGTTTAGTAATGGAGTAGTGGCTAATGCCTGGTTACAAATCAAATCTGCAATTTGCTTGAAAATTTATGTTTTTGTTTTTTGGAGAGTATTTACATTTTACATGTGTTCATTGTGTCCCCATTAAATCAATAGAAGTTATTGAATGATTCGACCTTTCTTTGCATGGTGCACAAAATGTGTGTTTCTTTCCTTAAGGTGTGTGCAGTATTTGGCTAGCATGACCGATACTGGTGAATGGTGATAGATGTGTTATCATAGTTGATTATGACAGTTGTAGCCATGTACCAGACTACCAGCAACCAAGGTAACTATTATGCAGTAATGATGTTCAATTTTTCATGTGCCTGAATTAAAGCAATTGTGTGTTATTAGGACAATAATTCTCAATCACATGCGGCAGTGTGAATCTCAAAGCATGAGCCCTTCCCTTCTATCTTCTTCCATCTTCCCTTAGGCCATGACCTCGCCATGGACTAACTACTGATTGCAACACCATGTGCAGCAGGGCAGCTACTGATTTCAACACCATGTGCACCATGGCCAGCTACTCAGGCCATGCCCTCACCATGGACTATGTGAACATTGCATGGCCTCGTGGCATGCTGCTGGTGCCAGCCACCACACACGTCATTAACGGTAAGTCGGTAACTCATGGAGGATGTCGAGCCACCCGGCCGAACTAGTACGCCACTTTGTATTGTCTGGCTAAAAGGCAAATGTTCCATCTCCACTTGTAAAATTCTAGGTGGGTTTAAGGTATATCTTTTTTCGAGATTTCATATTGTGACCCTTGGGCCTTGGTCCTAGATGGCTGCCTCACCCCTTGCCACCTCCCCTCCCCTTGGTCCCTTTGCCGTTGCTGGCTTGAGGCGCTTGGTCGCTTACCCACCTGATCGCCCCCTGTGGGCTGTCCTGAACTGAATCAGAATTGAGTCTTGAGTTAATTCTGAGTTTGAATTTGATTGGACTTGTGGGAGGTCTGAATTGGACTTGAAAATCTTATCCAAAACTTGGGTTATGGATTCTTAGGCTTCTCCCCTTTTGCTCTCCGACCACATGGGCCTCCTCCTTCTGGCCGCATGGACTTCTTCCTCCTTACTGACTGCATGGGCTTCTTCCTCCTCGCTGGCCGCATGCGCTTCTTTCCCGTTGCTGGCCGCATGGGCTTATTCCCCTTGCTCTCCCATGTGCTTAGCTGCAAGTATGGCTGCTCCACCCTTGTGTTCCTCCATTGCTTTGGCCCCGGACCCCCTCTCCTCTTTCTTGGTTCCAAAGTCTTCACATTTGTCAAACCTGAGAATGCACAAGTAGTGGCATGAGGTTGTATCTTATTCTCATGAATAACATCATTAGGAATAGACAGAAACGAATTCACCTAAATGTTAAGCTTTGTTGCAAAAGCTCTAGCTCTTTTAGTAAACTCATATTTTTCTGGAGCACTTGATGGATTAAAAGGAATAACATAGCTAAGAATGTTCTCATCAGGAAGTGCCTTGGTCAACCTAAGGGTATGGAAAAATTTGATCAGACAACAAGATGGAAGTTTTTAAGTGGAAGCACACAATTTTCTTTACTGGAATTCCCAGCTGAGTTCTTAAGCTAATATGGTCAGCTATTTACATGAAAAAACTAATGAGAAAAGGCCTCTCATGATACAGCTGAGGGTGGATGACTGCCGGCTACGCAATCAAGAAAGGCTTAATGTGATGTGGTACATATTGAAGGTAGCAAGTAGTACAAGCAAAACTTGCAGGGAAACTGTGGGAGAATTACTGTGACTATTTGGTGATCTCTTGCCATAATTCTTCAATATTGCTCGAGTTATAGCTTCTGACTTCCTTTAATGGAACATCTATACATTTATGTGTGCACTCAATTTGACCTTGCATTGAAGTATTTGTGGCTTATTTTTCAAAGGGCATCAATAGATAAGAAAAATTGTTTTAAATTTGAAAAGGACATCACATATTCTTTTTCAAATTTGGCCGTCATGTAATACCCTGATCGTCGATTCGGCGTAAGTTTTAAAATAATCGCGGAGTCACCGGTTTTTCGGTAAATCGCGGGAAGGAAAAAATAAAAATTATAGAACAGTGTAAAATGAATAAAATAAATTAAAAATTATAATAATAAACTCGGATGGGCTATCGGGAGAGTGGGCCGACCACCTTGGGCCGGAGGCCCAAGCGGTGGCCGCACCTCCCCCTCTCCCTCCCCTAAAACCCTAAGCCACTCTCCCCCTTTCCCCCCACAGCCGCCACCCCCCTTTCCCACCCTCTTGGGCGCAGCCCCCCTCCCTGGTTGGTGCCCCCCCCCCCACAAGTGCTGCTGCCATTGGAGCCAAGGAGAGGAAGGAGAAGGAGAAGAAGGAAGGAGAAGGAAGAAGAAGAAGAGGAGGAGGAAAAAAAAGGGGTGATCCATCATCTAGGTAATTTTTCCTCATCCCAAACCCTCTGTTCTATGGAATAATTAGGGTTCTTGGCACGGATTTTGAAGGTAGTTAATAGATTAATTGCCCGATTAGAGATTAGCTGATGTCTGCCTGTAGATTGATTCGCGCAGCGTGTCTGTTCGCAAAGTTTTGACCTAGTAAACGAATTTTTCTGCGGACCTTCCCAAAAGGAAAGTTGTAGAGGACTTCCAGACGCATCTCCTGTATTTGTTTCGGAATTTTATGCCTTGTTATCTGGGAGTTACAGGGTCGGGAATACTGCTGTTCGTCAGGCGAGCAGATTGGTACAGACCGACGGTAATCTGGGAATTAGAGGTCGTAAATGATTTTTATGACCATGTCCGTAATTGAGAAAGTTGTAGATAATTTAGAGATATAGCTTCTGTATAAAATTCAGAGTTTTTAGACCCTTTTACTGATGTTGGGACGCATTTGTTTATTGCTGTCCAATCTGCCAGAACAGAGTTCTTCCTCTGTTTTGGGCATTAAATTACACCTAGCTGTGATCAAAATAAAAATAGGTGTTCTACATGAAAAATGTAGGCTTTTAAGCGATGAATCCAGAGAGATATCGTTTTCTGTAAATGGATCAATATTTTTAAAGTTACGAAAATGTTAAGCAGCACTGCTGCAGAGGGTAATTTGCTGAATTGTTGAGCGGAGAGGAGTTTGTGCGGGTTCGGGGTTCTAGCGACGTTTTTAATTATTAATGCCATGTTTGTATGCTGTAGCTGTGTGCTGAGAGTTGCCTTTTGGACAGGTGGTCTTGTCCCTGAGCGCTCTTGATTTTACTTCGCTTCGTCGGTTTGAGGCAAGTAAACGTAGCGGTGGTTGCTACCGTTTAACTTGTTATTCTTTCTACTTGCAGTTTACATTATTATCATAATTTGATACATTATGCCATGATTGCATGATAATTTAATTGTGGAGATGGTAGCAAGTACTTATCCATTGATATGTTGATAATCTGCTAGTAGCCATGTGGAAAATGTGGAACATGAAAATAACATGTGGTGGATGTGGATATGTCGTGAGCATGTTGATGCTCCTTTGAGGATGGATTAATGTGATTTGTGATTATCATATCATATCATATCATGTCATATGCATATGTGGATGTCGCCGCACCTAGCCGCGACCGTACCGGTACAGCATCGTATATTGTCGTAATACGATGCACCTCTTATCCCGCGGGAAGCATCGTATATTGCTGTAATACGATGCACCTCAAATCCTGCCCTGGAAAGAGTGATGTGGAGCACAGCATTCATATGCATTGCATTGTGGAAAGATTCATTTGCATACATATGCAATATGTTGTGGTGAAGTTATTTTGTGAAATATTCAACTCATAGTTGTAATGTGGACTATACAACTTCATAGTTGTAATGTGGAATTGGCTCATGTGAGCTATTTGTGGTATGAGGATTATGGTTGTGGACGTGGAATGGGGTTCATCCCTTGTGTACGGTAAGGTTTGTGATTGTGGCATGAGATTCTTTTCTCTTGTATTAATTGTTGATAACAATTGTGGATGTGAGAAATAATAAAGTGTTGAATTAAAACGTACATATGTTTTATTGCTTTTGCTAGTTGTAGTGGTTGAGAATTTAAAGTAGTCAAACAAGATTTTATTTGTTAATGCTTTAACGTCATTGATGGTGATTTGAGGTTGAGGATAATAACATTGTAATTGTGGAAGAATGTTGATGATTAACCTATTGTGGTTTGTGGAAGATTAAATGTTTCATTTGCATTTAATTGTGGATAAAATGACTGCATTCATATGCCAATAAAATCTGAAATTGAAGAGGTATGATTCATAGAAGTTTGTGGTGGTTTAATAATTGTGGACATGAATTGTGGTTATAGTTGTATGGAATTATAAATGATGATGTATAATTGTTTGTAGTTTGAATAGCCTGTTAAACAGTTTGCTTGCTGAGATTTTTATCTCACCCTTGTTTCCCCCTCCCTACAGGTGGACTTTGAGCATGCATGGGAAGGGTAGAACGGCACCACACTGATGCACGTGAATCATATTTTTATGCTGTAATAAAGTTGAAAGGATTCTAGACCTTGCATAGCTTTGTTTACATTATCTTAATAATGTTAAATTTGTGAACTATGTTTTAGATTAAAATGTTGGAGGATATTTTAAATAGTGAATTGCTATCACTATCCTGTTATTCCTTAGTTGTTTATGCTTCCGCTTATACTATCTTGTTTAGTAATTGTTGCCAGTTTATTTTATCTTGTAAATTGGCTCGTTGTAGAGCAGTTTTAGTAGCATCCCAGGGTAATGTGGGTCCTGGGGTGTTACAGTTGGTATCAGAGCGGGCGTTAGGTCCGTGGTAATGAAACTATTAAATTGACACACTGGTGCACATTAGGATGGGATGGGTCAAGCATTGCATTTATGCTTTTGACATGTTGTATTGATGATTTACATTATGAGATAATCTTGTATGATTATGATTTGCTCCTATGACTGTTATGAGTGAGAATTGTCAATGATAAGATGTAGAGGTTGTATTTGCTGCCTTGGCATTGCCAGGTTATACCACTGTTTGTAGCATGGGGATTAGCGATGTAGTTACCTCGGGTAACTTAGTTGCGGATGTTGTGAGTGAGTTTATTTAGAAATGTTGATATCTTACTTGAGTTGATTTTGGCCAATTCTTTGTCTATTGCAGTTAATGAATTTCTCTTGAGTTTGTGGTTCATTGTAGTTGAGGGTTTGCAATTGGTCTCTATCTGTTCGTTGAAGCAATTATTGTTTCTTTTCGGACTAGTAAGACACTATTGCTGCTTGTGAATATTGTTGATTTGCAAGGTTAGTCCCTTTGTGGGAATTTTGTCTTGTTGTGAATCATGACTCATTGGTTCGCTTGGTACTTTTACCAATGAAAGTTTTGTGTTGCAAACTCATTAATATGTTAAAGCCTTGGATCTATGTAATCCGTTTAGATTATTTTGAGTGTTGAAGTTTATTTCCACTCCTTTCTGAAAGAGAGTGTTAAAACCCTTTGTGGTATTTTGCTATGCTTAAGTGGAAGGTGGTAACCATATAAACTAATTCATAAGGTATGAATTATCAAGTTGAGATGTTAGTATGGTGCATAATTAATTTAACTAGCATCCTTGGAAATATAGTTGATTAATTTGATATCGCCTTGTAATAGTTTCTTGAAGAACTGTGATTAAGAACTTGTCTATACATGATTGGAACTCATGGAGTTATTGAGGAGAGTGCAAAAGAATTAGAATGATTATTATGATTGTTTAAATTTCTATCATGTTGGATAAATTGAATTATTTTTGTTTATAGTAATTAATCTGACCGTTTGGAATGATTAAGTAAGGAGGTGTTGGAATATTGCCTTGGTAATATTAACCTTTAATCTGTCCTTTATTTAGATACTTTATGAGCATGTACAATTGCTAGATTCATCTATCTTTCACCATGCTAAATTGTTGAAATATGTATAAAGAAATAGAGGAAGGTGGATGTATTGACTTGTAGAATCTTGTCTTACAAAGCTGGTATTATTGAAGTTTAAAGTTATTTCGTTCTAATTTCTGAACGTAAGGTGGGATACTGAATCTATGCTCATGATTGTTTTATGATTGTAAAACGGAGTTAGGATCATGAATGTTGTTATGATAAAATAATAACAATTATTGCTAGTAATGACTAGAGTACAATCAATTTGTGCTAAATTAGAGTTGAGCATCAATAAGAATTGAATATATGGAATCTAATAAGAGATTCATACTAGCATGTTTGTGAGATTGTCATGTTCTAGTATCATCTTGTTTAAAAGCTTTGATTTAATATGGTGGCTTATGCACTAGGATTTCCTAGATTAAGTAGTCGCAATCTTACTCAGATAATAGAAACATGATGAAGTGATTTCTTATGTTTCTTTTGGAAAAGTTTATGAAGGGATTTGTGGATATGATGATGCTTGTTAAGAATGTATTATTCTGATGTTAGCATGATGGTTAGTTGTGGTTGTGATGATAATGTTGAATGTTCCTTAAATAAAAGAATTTGATAACTTCCATGATACTACTTAAATCAAAAGTTTTGAGATTTGCGTACGCAATCTTTTTGATCTCATGACTTATGTGGCAGCTGAAATTGTTTGAGCAAAGTGACGTGTTGAGAGCTTTTATTAGTTCTTAAGGGATTAATGTGTTGTGGTCTTTAAATCACTTTTGTTGGAATTGTCAAGGTGATACCGTAATCAAAGAAAGTTGTTCTCTTTGTTAAAAGAAAGAGTGCGGTAAAAGTATTGGAGGTTGAAGTCATGTCATGCAATTTTTTAGGTGTGTTTGACTTCTTAATTTCGCCGCTTAAGAGCTTCTTGAACTCAAATGGCAATATTTTTTTCCGCCGCCTAAGAGTTTCTTGAGCTCAAATGGCAATACTGTATTCTTATTGGTTGAGATTTGATATTTTCTTCTTGAGGGGCATGTGCCTTCAACTGTGATCTTATCTTTTGCTATCCAAGATTGTTGCTATTTCGTTTGGTCTTGCATTTATTGCGGATGGTATCATCATCCTCTGTGCTGAAATTTACTTCTTTTTGCCTCTTCTAAGAAAGGGGTAATCAATTTGGGTTGCAAAGTCCTTTAAGAGGTGTATGGCATCTAGTTGGTGTGATCATGTGATTGATTTTGGTGAGAATGTGGGTGTGATATGAATTTCGAGTTGTTATCCTTAAAAGGATTGAAGTGTTTTAGGAATTATCTGTCAAAGTAATTCCATTGGTCGTTGGCTTGGCTAGAATGTATTTTTGTGGAGACAGTAGAGTCTCTCTGCAAGGGTGTGGATGATGTACTCAGTTTGAGCGCATTGTAGAAGTTGCCAACCTAAGATAAATGAGTTGGTGTGTTGGGTGATGATTTGAAAAATCCTTGGTTCGAGGAAGTTAAATTTCCAAAGGGAATGGATTGGGGAATTATTAATAACTCGAGCAGTAATATGCTCTCTTGATTCTTGTTTAAACTGTGTGTTTATGGCAGAGGTCATCTGCAAATTGAGTTGTTATATGTTGTGGTGTATTCTTTTCCAGTTAGGAAAAGAAAATGATTGTTTTGGTCTGTCGAGTGATTTTCACTCTTGGCTCGTGCAGTGTGGTTTTTCCAAATGTCTATTTGGAGAGTGTGAATGGTTTTGTTGTGAATCCTTTGTTTTGGATTGTGGTCCTTTGAAGGAAGGTTGTTTGCTAGTATGTTGCTTGAGAATCCTTTATTCCTCTTTTGGTTGGGTTCCTTCTGCGAAGTTATTGTTCGTGCTTTGAGTAATGTTATGAGTGGAATCTGTGGTTGAATTCTTTAAAAGGGGTACAATGTATTATCCCGATTATAATAAATAGAGGAAAATGTTTTAGGAAGGAGGATGGTATTAGATAGTGGCTTGATAGTTGTGGCGGAAAATTTTGTGAGAACAGTAGGATCTGTTGGCCGCTCAGAGCCAACAAAAGAGTTGCGGATGCTCGGCGTTCACCGGCGCGTGTCGTGGACTCATCGGAGTTGGACATGAGGAAGAGAACCACCATGTATGTGGAGGCCCCCTTGGCGAATCAATCCGAGCGGGAGGTGACGTGGGAGCTTGAAGTTCAAATGTAGAAGAAGGACCCGAGTTCTTCAAGGCGGGTGAGAACTCGTAGTAGTGGTTCCCTTGGGATGATCTATCCTTGGGATGCTCTTTCTTGTGGTTGTTCTTTCCTTCATTGCTCTTTTCTTGCTATTCTCTTGATTTGTGGTTTGAGGAGTTAGATTCGAGGACGAATCCTTTTTAGGTGGGAAGAATGTAATACCCTGATCGTCGATTCGGCGTAAGTTTTAAAATAATCGCGGAGTCACCGGTTTTTCGGTAAATCGCGGGAAGGAAAAAATAAAAATTATAGAACAGTGTAAAATGAATAAAATAAATTAAAAATTATAATAATAAACTCGGATGGGCTATCGGGAGAGTGGGCCGACCACCTTGGGCCGGAGGCCCAAGCGGTGGCCGCACCTCCCCCTCTCCCTCCCCTAAAACCCTAAGCCACTCTCCCCCTTTCCCCCCACAGCCGCCACCCCCCTTTCCCACCCTCTTGGGCGCAGCCCCCCTCCCTGGTTGGTGCCCCCCCCCACAAGTGCTGCTGCCATTGGAGCCAAGGAGAGGAAGGAGAAGGAGAAGAAGGAAGGAGAAGGAAGAAGAAGAAAAGGAGGAGGAAAAAAAAGGGGTGATCCATCATCTAGGTAATTTTTCCTCATCCCAAACCCTCTGTTCTATGGAATAATTAGGGTTCTTGGCACGGATTTTGAAGGTAGTTAATAGATTAATTGCCCGATTAGAGATTAGCTGATGTCTGCCTGTAGATTGATTCGCGCAGCGTGTCTGTTCGCAAAGTTTTGACCTAGTAAACGAATTTTTCTGCGGACCTTCCCAAAAGGAAAGTTGTAGAGGACTTCCAGACGCATCTCCTGTATTTGTTTCGGAATTTTATGCCTTGTTATCTGGGAGTTACAGGGTCGGGAATACTGCTGTTCGTCAGGCGAGCAGATTGGTACAGACCGACGGTAATCTGGGAATTAGAGGTCGTAAATGATTTTTATGACCATGTCCGTAATTGAAAAAGTTGTAGATAATTTAGAGATATAGCTTCTGTATAAAATTCAGAGTTTTTAGACCCTTTTACTGATGTTGGGACGCATTTGTTTATTGCTGTCCAATCTGCCAGAACAGAGTTCTTCCTCTGTTTTGGGCATTAAATTACACCTAGCTGTGATCAAAATAAAAATAGGTGTTCTACATGAAAAATGTAGGCTTTTAAGCGATGAATCCAGAGAGATATCGTTTGCTGTAAATGGATCAATATTTTTAAAGTTACAAAAATGTTAAGCAGCACTGCTGCAGAGGGTAATTTGCTGAATTGTTGAGCGGAGAGGAGTTTGTGCGGGTTCGGGGTTCTAGCGACGTTTTTAATTATTAATGCCATGTTTGTATGCTGTAGCTGTGTGCTGAGAGTTGCCTTTTGGACAGGTGGTCTTGTCCCTGAGCGCTCTTGATTTTACTTCGCTTCGTCGGTTTGAGGCAAGTAAACGTAGCGGTGGTTGCTACCGTTTAACTTGTTATTCTTTCTACTTGCAGTTTACATTATTATCATAATTTGATACATTATGCCATGATTGCATGATAATTTAATTGTGGAGATGGTAGCAAGTACTTATCCATTGATATGTTGATAATCTGCTAGTAGCCATGTGGAAAATGTGGAACATGAAAATAACATGTGGTGGATGTGGATATGTCGTGAGCATGTTGATGCTCCTTTGAGGATGGATTAATGTGATTTGTGATTATCATATCATATCATATCATGTCATATGCATATGTGGATGTCGCCGCACCTAGCCGCGACCGTACCGGTACAGCATCGTATATTGTCGTAATACGATGCACCTCTTATCCCGCGGGAAGCATCGTATATTGCTGTAATACGATGCACCTCAAATCCTGCCCTGGAAAGAGTGATGTGGAGCACAGCATTCATATGCATTGCATTGTGGAAAGATTCATTTGCATACATATGCAATATGTTGTGGTGAAGTTATTTTGTGAAATATTCAACTCATAGTTGTAATGTGGACTATACAACTTCATAGTTGTAATGTGGAATTGGCTCATGTGAGCTATTTGTGGTATGAGGATTATGGTTGTGGACGTGGAATGGGGTTCATCCCTTGTGTACGGTAAGGTTTGTGATTGTGGCATGAGATTCTTTTCTCTTGTATTAATTGTTGATAACAATTGTGGATGTGAGAAATAATAAAGTGTTGAATTAAAACGTACATATGTTTTATTGCTTTTGCTAGTTGTAGTGGTTGAGAATTTAAAGTAGTCAAACAAGATTTTATTTGTTAATGCTTTAACGTCATTGATGGTGATTTGAGGTTGAGGATAATAACATTGTAATTGTGGAAGAATGTTGATGATTAACCTATTGTGGTTTGTGGAAGATTAAATGTTTCATTTGCATTTAATTGTGGATAAAATGACTGCATTCATATGCCAATAAAATCTGAAATTGAAGAGGTATGATTCATAGAAGTTTGTGGTGGTTTAATAATTGTGGACATGAATTGTGGTTATAGTTGTATGGAATTATAAATGATGATGTATAATTGTTTGTAGTTTGAATAGCCTGTTAAACAGTTTGCTTGCTGAGATTTTTATCTCACCCTTGTTTCCCCCTCCCTACAGGTGGACTTTGAGCATGCATGGGAAGGGTAGAACGGCACCACACTGATGCACGTGAATCATATTTTTATGCTGTAATAAAGTTGAAAGGATTCTAGACCTTGCATAGCTTTGTTTACATTATCTTAATAATGTTAAATTTGTGAACTATGTTTTAGATTAAAATGTTGGAGGATATTTTAAATAGTGAATTGCTATCACTATCCTGTTATTCCTTAGTTGTTTATGCTTCCGCTTATACTATCTTGTTTAGTAATTGTTGCCAGTTTATTTTATCTTGTAAATTGGCTCGTTGTAGAGCAGTTTTAGTAGCATCCCAGGGTAATGTGGGTCCTGGGGTGTTACAGTTGGTATCAGAGCGGGCGTTAGGTCCGTGGTAATGAAACTATTAAATTGACACACTGGTGCACATTAGGATGGGATGGGTCAAGCATTGCATTTATGCTTTTGACATGTTGTATTGATGATTTACATTATGAGATAATCTTGTATGATTATGATTTGCTCCTATGACTGTTATGAGTGAGAATTGTCAATGATAAGATGTAGAGGTTGTATTTGCTGCCTTGGCATTGCCAGGTTATACCACTGTTTGTAGCATGGGGATTAGCGATGTAGTTACCTCGGGTAACTTAGTTGCGGATGTTGTGAGTGAGTTTATTTAGAAATGTTGATGGGTCACAACCTCATGATGGGCCATCGGCCGCCTAATGTCCCTTAGGGTTGGCCTATGACATATGAAATTTCCCAGCCAACTAGGCTCCGTGACAAGTGCCTGGGAACTCGGCCTTGGTGGTGCGCCGGTGAGGGTGGGATGCTCTGCATCCTTGATTACTCATCACCAACATTGGGCGTTGCCTTTGCCCCTAACTGTAAGCAGTGAAAATTGATCTGTCTTCCATGGAGGCACTCTGCATGCGCAGGTCAGGACAATGAAAGAAACATTAGCTTGTTACATGGCAACACCATGGACGATGAAGGAAACAACAGCGTCTAGAGCATTTGTAGCGGACGGCCTAAATTATGGTTAGTTTCCTCAAGCTTAGCTCTAATTGCTACCAACAACAAACCCAACTAACAGCAAAAGCTAAGCTGACAAGAATGGGAGGCATTCTATTTCCCTGCAGCGCTATGGAGCGATGCCTGCAGGTCATCTTTGGCTACCTAGTTACTTCTCTCCAGATGCCTCCCATCTTTATGAAACAATTCCTAATTTGTTTTCTCAATGCCATACAACTCATCAGCGTGCTTCTACTACCAAGGATAGGTAAGATTTAAAAAATCATGAAATGCTTAGGTATGGTGCAGTATATATTGAAGGGAAGAGGAATACAAGCTAAACTAGCATGGCTATAAATTTTAGACAACTATAGTCCTGAGGGTTAGTGAGGGCATTTGTTCTTATGTGAACGCTTAAATATATAATGTCCATATAAAATTAAAAACCTCTGGCTTTGATATGAAGATATCTACATTTATTTGAGTGTTTTTGTTTTGGCAGCTCTGTGATGATAGGAAAATAGGATGCTAAAATAACTTTTTTAGCTACTGTGAACGATGGTTGTAGCGTCTGCTACGTGGTCGTAGCACCTGTTTTATGGTCATAGCCATATTTGCAATGGTCATAACGACTTGATGAATAGCATAAGTTGTTTTAAGACCAGTGGTTTGCTTAGATTGCTCTCTGAAATTCATTGACATATGCAAATTGATGAACTTTGTTTATAGTGCGGTGCTATGTGATGTTTTGCTTATTGGTGATGGTTGTAGGACTTTGGAGCTAGGTCATGGTGAGGCATGAATAGATCGGGACTAGACACAGGGAGGTGTTAAGGTCCAGAACAGTCAGGAGAAGCCGAAGATGACTGAGGCTGCAAGGTGGTTGCAATCGTGGACAGCAAGAAAACAGGAAGCTTCCAAGAAGGTGGTAGAGGGGCATTTTGGTGAATTGATCAAAACCTGAAAAGGAGGCTGTTTTGTTAAAGGGTTTTTTTGTCCTGTACGAGCTAACGGGTTGATGTAAGTGGTGTGCATAAGAGAACCCGGTGGTAGGTAGGGGTTAACGGGTTATCCCCACTATCAAGAGGCTATAAAAAGGGATGGAGGGCTACCCATCTGGTGGTCTCTCTGGTGATCTTGTTTTCTTGTGTGCGTAGGTTTGGGGTTTTTGGTGTGGAGCACTTGTGCTCTTGGCCCTCCAAGATGGAGTGGATGTAAACTCAATCCTTAGAGCAATACATCTTCTATTAAGCTACTTCTTGAGTATTGTTGCCTGAATGACTTTGAGTTGGTTTGGTTTTGTTCTTCTGTTTTCTTGGTTCTTTTCTATTCTTTGATTGTATCTTGTCTTTTTTTATCCAAGAAAATTTTCTTGCCTCTGATATGACTTGCTGTGTGTTGGGGAATCATGCTCAAAGCCATCATGGCTATTCTATTCCCATGAGCAAGGTCAAAGTGCCTTTTTATTCTCTCAGACTCAGTTTGGGCATTCTCGGTGAAATCTTGTGAAGCTCTCATTTCGGCTGCTAAGTTTTCAATTAAAGTTTAGTGCAGCCTCCTGAGATCTTATTCTAACTTAGTTCAAGTTTCATGACCAATTGATCTTTGAATCAAAAGTTATTCAAAATCTGGTTCTTATGGTTGTGCGCCTCTCTGTCTTTCCTCTATTTTTTCCAAAAGCATTACGACCACGTTCAGATCTGATGGACCTGAAATGAAGCAGTTGTAATTGGTGTAGCCTCAGTCTGGAATGTCGATCGGTTTTACAACTATGTTGGTTTCGATCAAGGTCAAGTTCCAAACTACACAGCACTGATTTCGACCACACTGATCTTTTTGGTTGCAGACTGGTTTCGACTACGTTGGTTGTTTGACCACTCGTTGGCTTACGACCACGTTGGTTATAATCACGGTGCTGACTGGTTACGACAATGCTAATTGTTTGACCACTTGTTGGCTTATGATCACGTTGTCTACAACTACTGCAACCATTTGTGATCTTATTACTTCTGGTCTCGGTGGTTTATGACTACAGTGACATCTGTTCAGTAGTCAATTTACGACCACATTGTCTGTTCTCGACCACGTTGTCGGTTTACGACCACGTGGTCTGCTTCTGACCACGTTGTCGTATTTCGACCACATTGCTGGTCTCTGACCATGGTCTGTTCTCTACTGTGTTTTCTTTGCTGTTCTAGTCCTTCGAGTGTTAAGTGAATACTTGGGGAAAATTTGAAGGCACCATCCCCCCTTTGTTGCCTGTCTAGTCCTACAGAACAAATTGGAATGTTTCTATACATGGTGGGATAGCATAACACAAATTCATTTGTAGGATTTTGGTTTTGGCAATCAAGTGAAACAATGAGTAGGTATTTCAATGTTGTCTTGCATGCAATGGGGAACTTAGCACATGATCTCATTTATACTAGATCGATGGATACACACACAAAGATCACTAGCAGCCCAAACAAATTCTATCCCTACTTTGAGATAACACTCAACCTAAAGATTATTCACCCTTACTTAAGTTTGTTACTTATGTTTGACATGCACTACTTTTCTATTGTACATAGGGATGTATAGGGGGCATTAGATGGCATTCACGATAAGGCATGTGTGCTTGAACACATGGTGGACAGATTAGGGGCTGCAAGTCATACCCCTATTAGAATGTGGTAGCAGTCGTTGACTTCGACCTTCGGTTTACTTATGTCCTAGTAGGGTGGGAGAGCTCTACCCATGATTCTCTTGTGCTACAAGAAGACCTCTCTCATCCAGTGGGGTCTGAAAATACCTTACGGTACATATAAAACACTAGAATTAATGTTGGCCACACTATTATGTCAATTTGACCTTAGCTTACTATTATAACATGCGTGTAGGAAAATTTTACTTGGTTGAGGTTGGGTATGCTCACTATTATAAACTGCATGTGCCAATGCAAATCTTTGGAAGTGGATAAATGTCATTACCATCACATTTAAGGCCAAGCTTGAGATTGCAGCCTATTTGTCTAAATTAGATCAAGATGTCTTCCGTAGTTACCTCAACTGTGCCAGTAATGCAATGCTAGAAGAATGGGTCATTGACTACTTCGACTCTCGAGATGGTGGTGGTGGTGCTTAGTAAGTTTATACAAGTTTTTGGCAACCTTTTGTTTCATACTCATGCAGTAGGTGATATATGAACACCTTAGCAGCTAGTGGTGGTTAATGGGGCACCGTATATTATGATCATTTTGCAGATTTCTTGTCAGACTTGGATGGATGGATGGCTGTGATGCCTTAAGTCGTCCTGGATGGAATGTTGAGTAGGATTCGAACTTTCATTTTGTTTCATGGATGGGTTTGATGTACCTAATAGTATTTGGGCTCTTTAAATGTATGGAATGAACTTGCATCACTGTGAAACTTTAATATAGTCTCACTTTTAATGATCTTATTGAGACTAATTGCATATTGTAGTTATTACTAATTCGGTCTGTTCAATCCAATGTCAATTTATAGCAGTTTTAGTGGTGCTTTCAATGATCCTGCCGCTTCTAAAATCATGTGGTGTTTTCATCTATGGTAAAGGGAATATTTTGGTCCAATGTTCCAGTCTGTTCATTGTAGTGTCAGAGAGAAGCACTCAACTGATTTTGGTCCAATGCATAGAGTGGATTGAATGATAAGAGAGCAGGGATGGAATATGAAACCATATGTACTTTTGTTCCTAGATAGCTTCAATACAAAATACGTGTTTATGATTATGAATTGCTAACTCTATCAGATTACATTGGATACTAGATTGGCATGAATCTATCTCTTTGTCACTTCGAAAAATAGATATATCTCTTTCATGTGCTCTGTTTATCTTTCTTTCTTTGTTAACCACACATCAATTATAGCTAATTTTCTCCAAGTAATGCTAATTAAAACATGTAATTTTTAAGTTCGAAGCAAGATTTCTAGTAATTGTGTTACTTCTGAAATCCTATGTTGTGTCCTGTGCTGAGATGAAATGCATCATAGTACTACTTTCTTTGTGACGACTGAGAAGGACAAATGTAGCCTACTGTACTATCTTAAGTTTGATTTGTGATGACTGAGAAGGATGAATGCATGAACACTAATTAATTTATATAAAAATGTTACATAGAGAGTAGGTTCAAGCACACGTTTCAGGAAAAGCCATGACTGACTTCTCCTTTGGTGAGCACACTCAATGAAACCATACTAGTCAAATAATTTGCCAAGTTTGGTAGGTGAATTGGCTTTAAAACAAATTGGGGCCTAATGATCTTGCCAAAATTTTGGCAACTACTATGGCTATTATCGAAATAGCCATATCCTATTTTTTTTAGTCATGTTCTTGCCTCTTGCTTTGGTTATGTCTAAATTTTGATTGGGCCAATGGGGGCTCAAACTAATCACACCTAGTGATGGCCAAAATGGGCTGTGCATAATGGGCCAGCCCAAGGCATGACCCATGGCACGGCCCGACATGAAGGCCGTTGAGTTGGGCCGGCACAACACAAGGCCATGGGTTGGCACCTCAGCCCACCGTGATGGCATGGAATGACCCATTAGGCCCATTGGCACAATAGGCACGACCAACCCGATAGGCATGCAAAGCCGTGGGGCACAACCCATCCGGCATAATAGGCGACCGTTAGGCACGATGGGCACGAGCACGACCCAACGAGCATGACCCATCTAGCCCGGTTAGCATGGCCAACGGTAATTTTTTGAAATAGCCGTTTTGTGGCCGTTTGAGCCTTAAAAATATGAAAAAAATTCAAAATATTCTAAAAATTTTCCTATAAATAGGCACCATACCTCCCTCATCAACCCATACTCAAATTAGCATTCTCCTCTCCTCACTCTCTTGTGAAAATTCTGAAGCTCTTTGCGGTAATTTGGCAAAATTTAGAATAATTTTGCCAAAATTTTGAAATTTGATATCCAAGCGGTGGCCAGGTAAAGAGGTGAGAATACTAATTTTCATGTTCTTATATCATTTTTATTCCTCTTTTATTGTAATACAAAATAGGTAATAATTTAATTTTGTATTAGTATTTTTGAAGTTTTCTGCATTTCAAAATTTCTTGTGCAACATTTTGACGAATTTGCTACGAGTCCATAATTGATCCAGAAGATCCTGTATCATTTGGGACGGGTCCGCCTCCACCTCAAACGGCCGAGGCCATTGCCAAGCTACCTCTGCGTCAGTAAGCACTAGAGCTAACAGGTCCGGACCAAGCATGTGTGACGTGTGTGGAGATTTTGACAAGGTCATGAAGCAATTGCCGTCCGGAGATCAGGTAAGAGTTGCTGTTTGCTAAATATGTCATCATGAATTGTCTGCAAAGTCTACAGGTGGAACCGGACACTTGCACAGACATACCTAGAAATTTAAAGAAAAGTAAGGTATCGCCATGAGGCAGATGCAGCTGATTTACAATCCTGACGGTATGGTACGTAACTGGGATTATAATCCCGAGGTAGCTTGCAAGGACCTCCACCAGCACCCTCTACAGGTAAGAAGACAAACATGTAGGGCACCATCGTTTCCTCTGGGAGATCCTCTACATCTTCAAGTGGTGGAGGTGCGGCAATCCATGCCAGAGCCCACGGGGAACTATAAGTCTTCCTAGACAGCATTCCTGTGCCTCACCACACAGAGAACTTCAATATTTGGATTGGTGGCGTGAGCACAAGCTAACATACGTTCAATAATCTATATCTAGATAGCGATGAAGGTAGTCAGGACATTGACGATTCTTAGAGCATCCATGTATATGTATTGTACTTTTATACCTTTTTCACTTGTAATGCTGAGCTACGGGCTGTATTCTTTTTTTGCCAAGGTTTTCTCGAGTTGAGTGTTTACTTGACAAAGTTTTTAACGAGACAATCATTTTAACATACATAAAAGCTCATTATTATATTTCTACAATTTATTGTATCTTTTGCTACAATTTCTATAATTTAATGTGTCATGTCTATATTTTCTACAATTTATTTTGTGTATTCTACAATTTCTACAATTTAGTGTGCATTTTTATACTTTGTACAATTTATTATGCCTTTTTGAGTTCTACATATTTTTCTTGACAAATTAGTTTTTTCATTTTTTTGAGCCGAACAAGCTACATGGGCCAAACGGGCGTGCCGTACCAGCCTAACCCGACGACCTAATCATGCCTTGGGTCGGCTTGGCATGGCACGACACCCTTCAAAGTTGTGTCTGGCCAAAGGCTCGGTCCACGGGCCTTCACGGCATAGCTTGTTTAAGCTGATGGACTAAATAGGCCATGCCTAGCCACCACTAATTCACATTCGTAGGGGTTGGGCGGCACATGATGACCTGATTTTGTAGTGGAAACGTTCATGCGTACATACTGCTTGGGTTTGAACCAGTTTTTAGGCTTATACTTATACTGTCTATAGTAACTAGTTTTTAAACGCTATGTTTCTTTTAAGATAAAGTTAATAGAAAGATTATAATAAAAAATACACTAAGTTTAGCTATATCAATTAAAATTATATATAATTATTTTCTGTATATATTATCACACGAAGAGTTAAAATTTAAATATTTAAAGCAAGTATCAACCATCACGCCAAATGAACCCGCCCACTTTCCGTTCCCAAACCCTGGGCCGTCGAGCAAGCCATCCCCGAGGCTTCCTCCCGCCGAACCCGAGCACGCCGCCACCTCGAAGGAGTTCGTTCTCCCTCGTCGTCGTCCTCCTCCCCTCTACTGGATTGGCGTGGAGCGGAGATCCCCTTCTGCTGGTGAGGAACCCTAACTCTATTTTGTTTCTTTTTTACCCTTTTTGTGGGGAAGCAAGGAACCCTAATTCGATTGGATTTGTTCTTCTTTGCTGCGAGCAATCGAATCCGAATGTTTTCTTTTTCGTTGTGGGATGGGGTACTCCAATCCATCCGGTTAGTTGCGGATTTGGGGTTTAGGGTTGGTACTAATCTAATACATCCATCCGCGGTTCGATTGGATAAACGTATTAAGGGGGTCTTACTGTAAACTAATATTTCTGCTAATAGCTTGTTTCCTAGAAAGTTTTGGGGGTTCAACTAAACCCTAGAATTTGAAAGTTTTGGGGGTTCAACTAAACCCTAGAATTTCTGGCCTCGTGTGCAAGCACAGCCCGTGGTGGAGGGCTAGTATGTACCAGCTGGTGGGGTTTCTGGCCTCGAGTGGAGCGCCATCGGGAGAAAAGGGCATGATCGATTTTTGCTAGGAAAAGTAGTACGATCCCCTCTTGTTTTGGTTGTTTTGGTGGAGGAGAGGAGAGGAGAGGAGGTGACGCTTAAAAAAGCGTATAATTTCTTCCTGTCACAGATAAGCAGGGCATATGAGAGCAGGTGGTGTGGTGAGAAGATGTGTTGGGTTCAAGTTGGCTAGTCTGTAGCAGTTAGTGTGAGTCTGATGACTCTGATCCAGCTCCAAGTTTCGCTCACCAACAAAAAAACAGGCATGCTTGTTTACTTTAATCGGAAAGGAAGTTTCTTTCCCTTGTTTCCATGGGGGAGGGGGATGTGCAAAACCTAGAAGTTCTTCTTGCCCTATGTGCAAACACAATACATTCATATATAGATATATTAGATACATAGCACTCAGTGAGGAGATTTTTTTTAGTTCAAGTTAGCGGTTGCAGTTTTCTTTAGTAGTTGATTATTTCATCTACGTGTTATGTTCTAACCTCTCGTTTTGGCACTTGGCAGCCGTGCCAATCTCCGGAAGACACTCATCCTGTTTTTTGTGTCGTCATTTGATGCGGTTTAATGGCGAGTAATATGCAGCCTTCTGGGCCACCGCAGGTAAGTGCTGTCTCCTGTTGTTTGTAAGATGGTGATTTTCAGTGAAGGTTTTATTTTGTTGTGTGTGGTACTGATGTGGTAAGTCCCTTTATTCTCTTCCAACTTCCAAGCAGCCTCCCAGGCCTCCTATGATGGGTTCTAGCGCTCCACCACAAAATTTGGGACCACAAATGCCCATGCAGGTGAACTGGAATTTTGGATTTTTTGCTTCTTTCTGCACTATGCACCTTTGTAATCTTATGTCAGATTTCTAATATTGCTATTTTGTGCTCCATTTTCAGTTTAGGCCAGTTGTTCCTCCACAGCAGCCTGCTCAGTTCATGCAACCGGCGGCACAACAGTTTCAACCTGTTGGTCAGGCCATGCCAGGTGGTAGTATTGGCATGCCAGGGCAGACGCCACATTTTCCACAACCTGGGCAGCATTTGTCTCATTCCGGTCAAGTTCCACCTGCATCACAAGCGGTTCCTATGGCGTATCAGCCGGCTAGACCAATGTCATCAGCGCCTATGCAGCCGCAGCAGCAAACTGCTTTCCCTGGTGGCCATTTGCTCACCATGGGTGCCCCTATGCCGCCTCCCTCTTATACAGTAAGTATTATTATTTTTCTTGCAGTTGTTACTTGCAAAATTTACTGTTTTTCTTTCATGTACAAATGTCAAGTTTGGCTATTAGTATATATAGAATGCTTTTTTCTGCTGATAAGTAATTAATGCTGAAATGTTATATTTCAGTATCAACCAACATTGGTTCCTCCTCCTGTAGTTCAACCCTGGGGTACAGCTCCCGGTCAGAGTGTACCTCTTGTGACACCACTGGTGCAGCCTGGGCATCAGCCCATGGCAGCTTCAGCTGCATTGCCTTCAGTAAGTGCTGCAAGACCTCTGGTAAGTGGTAATGTTGATCACTTGATTTTTGTCAACTATATAAAATTTAAGACCTCTGCCGCATCATTCAATTTTTTCTACTATATAAAATTGGATATCCTTGACCTTGCAATAATTCAGTTTGCAAATGCCCAGGTCAGCTCCACTGAACCTAGCTCTTCGGATTGGCAGGAGCACACTTCAACCGATGGAAAAAGGTAAGTCATATTACTTTCTTTATCAACTTTCTTAATCACAATTTAATAATAGCATGTTTTGGTCTTTTTTGCTTTGATTTCTAATTTTCTTTATATAGCTACTATTACAATAAGAAGACAAGGCAATCAAGTTGGGAGAAACCTGCTGAGTTGATGACACCTTTGGAGGTTAGTTGTGCTCTGTGCTTATATGCATCATTTATTTTTTCTTTCCGTTGCTTTTGTTGTCTTTTGTTATCTTAAGTCTTAACCTGTAATTTCAATTTGCTATTTCAACATATTGATGTTCATTGTACCATTTTCCGGGAACTGTAGTTGCAGAATAACCATGGGATTATCATATGATGTTTAGCTGGTACAATTTACCTATGATATTGCTATGTTCAATGATGCTATGCCTCAGCAATTAAGCTACAGAACTTTGCTTGCAAACTGAATATTTATCTGCATCAGTAACATATTCAACTTTTGCATTTTGCCCCTGCGTTTATCTACTCATTTTCCACAGGACTCGTTTCTGAAGATTAAAAATTGATAAACATTATGGAACAATACTTATATGATTCTGCTTTCTTTTATCGGCAGCATTAGCAGTTTAGTACCCTGACTTCTTTCATATGATAAGTGCAACGTGTTTTGTTCCCATTTTGTTTAGTTTTGGTTTTCTATCTCTCTACCATAATTATCTGTCAACTTTTGTGGAGGAGTATTTACAATGAACCAAGAATGCATTCTTAATTTTCCCCCTCCAGTGGGTAGTGCATATTCTTAATTTACCATTTCACTTCAGAGTTTTTTCTTCTTCTTTGGTATATTAAATGCGCTTCTATGGTTTTCATTACATATTTTTGGTAATGCAACAGAGGGCTGACTCCTCAACTGAATGGAAAGAATTTACTACACCAGAAGGACGAAAGTAAGTTCATACTGGAAATAATTGCCACTAATGTTTTGTTATTTGGCGAGTCATGGATTTTCTTTCTTGCATATTCTCACTATTCTATTGTTCCAGGTACTATTATAACAAAGTGACAAAGCAATCCAAATGGTCTATTCCTGCTGAGCTGAAGGTTCTTGTTCTTTTAATGTGACATCTATATTTTTCTAATTGAAGATTGCAAATTTCTTTGTTCTTTTAATGTGACATCTATATTTTCTAATTGAAGATTGCAAATTTCTACACTTACTTTTGTCTTTCTGTTTAGATTGCACGTGAATTAGCTGAAAAGGCATCAAATCAACAGCCTGATCGAGAAACGGAAACAACTCCTGGTGCTCCTGTTGGATCTACTTCTGTTTCTGTGGAGCATTCTGTACCTGTCACCCAGTCTTCATCTACAGCAGGTATAGTTTCTTCAAGCACACATGATGCAACAGCAAACTCTGTTCCTCCTAGTGCTGGCCCATCACACAATGTGGACAGCACTTCATCCTATGTTGCCATGCAAAACGGTGGTCCAAGTAGTGCTGTTGTTGCCCCTGTTACAATGAGCACAGAAGTTCCATCGGTTGCAAGTGATGCAGGGCCAAGCAGGTATTTACAGATGTTTTAATGTTTCCCCTCAATTCTTTCTCACACCATTTGAATGCAGCTGATGTGCTTTTGTTTGTTGAATTGTACAGAAACAATAATGAAAATTCATCTCTACCAAGCACTACCGACAAACAAGATGCATCTGCTGAAGATTTGGAGGTATATTTTGGTACCTTTTTATATGTTTTTTGTTTGAGTAGTAAAATTAGGAAGTGTATGGTTATTGAGTCAATCTACTTATTTTTTTATAGAATAATTCCGTTCCCCCATTTTGTGCAAGGCCTGCCTTGTTACGAATTATCTCTGATCATAATATTTGTGTCATTGCTTTGATTTGTGTGTGAACTATTATCCTATATGATATCCTTATCTTGCTTGTCACATGGTTCTTAGCTGTTTTTTTTCTTGGTTTCATCTATTTGCTAAGGGGGTGTCTATGATGGGGATTGCTCCGGGAATTTTTGGGATTTAGTTCAAATTATCCTAAGGATCTCGATCCACAGCCCCCTATCTAAACAAGCTGTAATAGTTCTTTTTTTAACTTTGCCTATTTGTTTTAGCTATTCTGGGAAAAAGTAGTAATGAGGCATACATTGTACTTCTAACATTTTTCCCCTATGAAGAAAAACATTACCTTGATCCTTTACAATAACTTTGAAGCATTTACCTGATAGATTGATTTAGAGATTTTCAGAACATCAAGTAGCTTTAGTTTATGGTGGGATGTTCCCCTAATGGTGAAGGAGATCATTTACACTGGATGACTGGAAAATATCTAGTGTTACTGGTATCACCTTGCAACTTGCATGCTTCGTACTTCAGAATTGGCACTCAGAGCAAAAGTGTACAAGGATTGCATAGTACAATATCCCATATCGTGACTCAATTTATAGAATGTAGTAAGAAATTCTCCTTTGTTTCCTTGTGTGGGTCTTTTAAAAAACTAGAAATCATGTAGTATATATATCAGTTGTGCCCTCTACTCTTTTCGTCAACAAAAGTTTCTTGGATAATCTGAGGGGCCTCTTGTGTTGGGTGTATGGCAGCATCCTGAGTAGTGACAGCAGCTGCTATTTTTACACGTGTAGACAAATTGCAAGTTCTCATTTGATTTTTTCTTTGAAGGAAATATTGTTTGGATTGGACTATCCTTTTTTAGTGCATGTAATTGTATTTTCTTATATTTGTTATGATTAGTGGCCTGTGAGAAGCATCTCTCTCTCTACATTAATGCTGTTTCCTTTTGCTGCACTGTAGGAGGCGAAAAAGACCATGCCAATTGCAGGGAAGATCAATGTTACTCCACTGGAGGAGAAAGCAAGTGAAGAAGAACCTGTAGTTTATGCTAATAAGTTGGTGAGGAACATTAGTACAGAAGTACATTAAGAATCAGCCATTTCATTTACAAGTGTTAATCTAATTTATATTTCTTATTTTTTGAAATGTAGGAAGCAAAAAATGCATTCAAGTCCCTGCTTGAATCAGCCAATGTTGAGTCTGATTGGACATGGGATCAGGTATGTAACTTTAGTTGAATTAATATCAATTATTGAAATGCCTGACATGCTGACAGGTAACATTCCCAGGCAATGAGAGTTATCATAAATGACAAAAGATACGGTGCTCTGAAAACTCTTGGAGAGAGAAAGCAAGCTTTTAATGAGGTTAGCCTTTCTTTCTTATAAGATAACAATATCTTGGAATCCTTCAAGTCTGTAATATAATTATTAAGTTTTGTAGTAAATGGTTCACTGAGGGTCATATCTGTTGTTTTTGCAGTACTTAAACCAGCGGAAAAAGCTTGAAGCTGAGGAAAGACGTGTTAAACAGAGGAAAGCACGTGATGATTTTCTCAAGATGCTGGAAGTAAGATAGTTCTAGTAAGCTTTCCCCTTTTTCTTTTCTTATTACTTCTGGCATATTGAATGCTTTATTGTGTATTTCAGGAATGCAAGGAGCTTACGTCATCAACAAGATGGAGGTATATTTCTCCAACTCCGGGCTATCTTATAGATGTGACAACCATAAATGCGCTTTTCATAAGTTTTTCTAATAATTGTTGTTTCATTTTCAGTATTGCTCTTTTCTGTTTCTGTTGTAGACTCACTTAGCTTTTTGTTTTTCGCTGTGCAGCAAAGCAATAACTATGTTCGAAGATGATGAAAGGTTCAATGCTATTGAGCGTCCAAGGGAGCGTGAAGATTTATTTGAGAACTATATTGTGGAACTACACAAGAAGGTTATATGAGCTAGAAACTGATTTATAATTGTGGTAGTTATTATTTTATTGAATTGGAACTGTGATAACTCATGCAGTCCATGGCTCAAAATCCCGGCGGTTACCGGTTTTACCGGTGGAGACCGGTAACCAAAAAACCGGCCGGTATGATTTTTTTGATTTTTCGAATTTTGGCCGGTTTTTTTTCCGGTTTTCCGGTTACCGGCCGGTTTTTCCGGTTACCGGTTTCAAAATATCTCAAAATTCAAATTTTGATTTTCAAATTGTGACCGGTTTTTTACCAGTTTTTCCGGTAACCGGCCGGTAACCGCCCGGTTACCGTTACCGGCCGCCGACCGGGATTTCTTCCGGTTCCGGTTTTTGGAACCTTGATGCAGTCCATCATGTCATCCCATGATTTTTGTGGCGTGATCTTATTCTTTATTTTCTGTTGGAATTGTAGTAATTATGAATGGCATGACGAAGAACTAATCAATTCCATTCCTTAAACTAAACAAGGAGGATAGTTAGGATTAGATGATCCTATGACCAACCCATCCCTCAAACCAAACACATCAGTTTCTCAAAAACAATAATGGACTTCTGGCTTTTGAATTTCCACATGTTGATAATAAATTAACTCTATGACATGAATGCCACATGCTGATCTTGATCTAACAAGTTATGTATTGTAGGAAAAAGCCAAGGCTGCTGGAGAACACAAAAGGCACGTAGCAGAATATAGAGCTTTTCTTGAATCATGTGACTTCATCAAGGTTATTTCTTTGTTATTATCATTTAGTCAATTTGTATGCTCAGAATTTCATCACTGAGAATTCTTTTGATATGCCTGCAGGCAAACACCCAATGGAGAAAAGTTCAAGATCGGCTAGAGGATGATGAACGCTATTCCCGACTTGAAAAGTTTTTTCGCTTGGAGATTTTTCAAGTTAGTATTTTCTATGTGCTATATCAACTTTTGCCATTTTCTAGTTCAACTAAACATTTTTGTGCATTACAGGAGTATATACGAGATCTGGAGAAAGAAGAGGAAGAGCAGAAGCGGATTCAAAAGGTATTTCAGTCTCTTATCACTTCTGTAATTCTAATTTTTTTACTCCTATGGATGTATGTTACGATAGTATACAAATGCAGTATCAAGCAAGGAGACAAGAGCGGAAGAACCGTGATGAGTTTCGTAAGATGTTGGAAGAACATGTTGCTGATGGCACACTTACTGCAAAAACTCATTGGCGTGACTACTGTGCACAGGTTCTTGAAATATTGTTTTTGGTGACAAGATAAAATGATAAACAATTTGGTCCTTGTTCTTTACATGTTATCAATTTACAGGTCAAGGATTCACATGCTTACTTGTCAGTAGCCTCAAACATGTCTGGTTCAATGCCAAAAGAGCTCTTTGAAGATGTCACGGAGGAGCTTGATAAACAGGTTACTTTCTGGAAATTCTGAGTATATTCTTGTAATAGTTTATCAATGTATAAATTGTCGTTATATTATTGTTTGTTTATTTTGGTACTTGGATGAGAGGTTCCTGTATTGTATCGAAGATCTACAAACTTCGATACACTCTGCACCGAAACATTATTTAAAAAGCGTGAAACTAATCATTTACTTGAATCAATGGAACTCTGAGTGGGACTTAATCATTGTTGCAGGACAAAAATATGCCAATACTAAAATACTAGCATAGCTGTACCTGGGTTTGTGGGATGCTCTAATCTTTAGTTACTAATAAATGGTAAAATAGGTATTTTTCTTTGAAATGAAACCTTGCTCTTTGACCTATTCCACCCGTTGAAGAAACACTTAATAAGTGCAATGGGGTTTTGGAACAGCGTTTTGATTTTTGAAGGTGGTATTATATCTGTCAGATTGTCATTCGTGCCAGTTTGTTCTTTGTTGATTCAATTAGGATTGTCACAATTTTGCCTTGCAGCTCCATTTGATAATCTTGCACCTTTTGTTATTAAATTTCAAATAGTTACATCTCAATCAAATTGATGTATAAAACTTTCTTGTACATTATTCTCTTTTGCATGCAACCTTTACTTCTTTAGAGTGCCTGTTGCTTCGAGCAGTTGCAAGCTTGTTTTTAAATATATTTTATCTGATGTTGAATCATATTATTTCCATTTGAATCGAACATTTTCTGTAAATTCGTATTTGTTAATTTATGTTGATATTCATGATTGGAAAAAGTCTACTATGTATTTTATTCTGTTCTTCTATTCGTGGAAAAAGTCCTTTCAGAGACTTCTTTTATTTGTCTGCGCACACTGATGGTTTCCTGCTATCTTTTTTTTGTTTTATCTCAGTATCAAGATGACAAGACCCTAATTAAAGACGCAGTGAAGTCTGGAAAGGTATCTTTCTTTTCAATATTTTTCCACTTGTGTGCTGCATCTTACTATACAGTATTAATGCAGCGTATATTTGTCACACTTATGGTTGACAACTTTCTTATTTCTTCTAGATTCCTATGACGCCCTCATGGACATTGGAGGATTTCCGAGCTGCTGTTACAGAGGATGATACTTTTAAAGGAATATCAAACATAAACATCAAGGTGTAGTCTGAAGTTCTGATCAATATCTGACGATAAATTATAGATATGCTGTAGTGGTATTTTTTTTTATTAGTAGTGATTGCCAGTTTGCCATATTGAGTTTTAGCTATGACTGTAGTTTTCCTTCCTGATGGTGTTGTTTATCTTTGCTGGATGTGCTGCAGCTTATTTATGATGACCAAATTGAAAGGCTCAGGGAAAAGGAGCTAAAGGAGGCTAAGAAGCGCCAGCGACTGGGTGAAAATTTTTCAGATCTTCTGTACTCAATAAAGGTATCAATAGCCACACCAGTTGATTGCCTTCATCAAATTGTCCTGCTATACTTAGCAATAAAGTGCCAAGTTGTCGTGCTTAGGAGTGGACAGAAAACTTGTTTGAAGTCTATCAGACTAACAGGCATTTTTTTATAGGTAGCCAACATGATCCATAAGGTCATTTTTACTTATGTTCGACTTAGTATTATTTGTCAATTTCATAAAGAAATTTACTATTTGTCAATTTCATAAAGAAATTTACTTTGTGAATAATGTCATAATCTTATAGGAAGTCTGGTCATGGATGATAAAATACCTTGGAAAGTTGGCTGTACTTTGTTATTTACTGGCTAAATTGTATGCTTTGTCGCTTCCATGTGTACATTGTAATATTCCAATGACTAGGTGTGCAAGTGGGGCGGGTTGGGCTGTGGCTCAAGATCTTCCCTGTGGTGCCAAAGAGGTACTTTGTGGGTTGTTGGTTGGCCCAACCCTCAATCCTTCTCTGGCCTGTGGGACCCTTGGGGGTACCGTTGTTCTGCCCAATTGGCTGCCTTCTGTTTACTAAACATGATCTGTTGGGCTGATTATGACATTGTTTTCTTATGGCTCTTTTCTGTTCTCATCTGTTTACTAGCAGTACCTTTCTGTTTTGATAATTGATTTTGTGTTAGTCACTCAATAGGACATCAGTTTGGGTCCTAAATGTGAGATCACAGGCAGTGTTATTAAGTCGTCGACTAGTCGTCCAGTCGGTACATGACGGACGACTAGGGAGGCTGACTCGACTAGAGCGACTAGTCGAGCGGCCGGACGACTAGTCAGCGACTAATCACGACTAGCCAGTCATGTCCAGCCGCACGACTAGGAGTCGGCCCACTGGATCAGTAAGTTTAAGGCCCACTAGAGAGGTTCGGCCCGACCGAGACTTAATACCAGTGACTCAATAACCCTAGATCCTCATTGCACACTACACACGCTATTTTGGCTATAGTATTAATATAATAATCCCAGCTTGCTTCTTTATTATGATTGTGACAATTGTAGACCTGACTCTGGGGACTAGTCGGTCTACTAATCGCCCAAGTTGCCTCCTTGGCGACTCGACTTTACAACTTAATAACCTTATTCACAGCACAGGTTCCCAGTACCAGTCCTAATCTCAAATCCTGTGGTTCTGATAACTGACGAGAAACTCACAACATTTAGGACATTAGTTTGGGTCCTAAATGTGAGATCATGGTACAGGTTCCCAGGACCAGTCCTAAACCCAGATCCTGTGGTTCCGGTAACTGGCTAGAAACTGAAAAAATTTTGGCTGCTTTCTATGCTTTGCCTTCTATTTTTATTTGGTTTTGAAGTTTATATGTTCTAAACAATAGACATTCAATTGAAATAGCACCCCACCTCAGTTTTCACCATATGTGCCCAAACCAGCTAGACTGGTTTGGGAAAATCTTCTGGTTTCCAGGCGAAACATGAACGTTGTATGGGACCACATTCATCAGTATATGCTTTGCTTCACACTGAGAGCAACATTATAATTACATAATCCTGAGTTCTCAATAAGATAAGTTGGAAGATAGTTTTGTTTGGAGATGTCATCCTTTTGATCTGATTTGTTTCTTTGAAATTTGCAGGAAATATCAGTTTCTTCTACGTGGGATGATTCTAAACCACTATTTGAAGATAGCCAGGAGTACAGGTAAAGGCAATCCTCTTTTAAGTATTATGACAACAGTTTTCCATGCTACCTAGTTACACTAAACTAGTTGGTGTACTGGCATTGCCAGCTGGAAAAGAAAAATTGTTAGTAATCCTGGTTGTTTTACGGTACAGTACAGAGAATTTTATACTGGTGTTAATGTTAACTAGGTCAGTTACAGTTGCAGATCAAATTTGTTTAATTTGGTATGCGAAAAACAAGCTGAGTTTGCAGATCTTAAGAAAATTATTTGGGAAGGTCTTGAGATTTATATTTGTAGCATACTTGTTACGAGATAGTCATTTTTTTATGTTTTTGTTTGTACATTTTAAAACATTTTTAAGCCAGATTCTTTGGTACTAAACATTAGATGTGTCCTTTCAAGGTTGTGTGGGGGCTTACCTGTAAATAAATCGGAGTGTCTTAATGTCCTATGTGTTGGAATAACGCATTGTATTCCTCATGTGGCCAAAGGGCCAATATATATACATGTACAGGTGGCATATATGCAAGAAACCCCTTATACAATGGGGTAAATACACAGATATATAATACACATCTAACACCCCCCCTCAAACTTATGGTGGATCAACAACATGAAGTTTGGAGAGATGAAAACTTTGATGAGCCCTGGTTTGTGCCTTTGTGAAGAAATCTGCCAACTGAAGCTCGGAAGGCACATACTGAAGAGCAACAATCTGGTCCTGCACCTGTGTCCGCATGTAGGAAGCATCAACACCAATATGCTTTGTAAGCTCATGCTTCACCGGATCTTTAGCAATGCTAATAGCACCTGTACTGTCAGACAAAAGAGGAGTCGGTGCAGAAACACCAAAGTCCTCAAGTAACCACCGTAGCCAAGTAACCTCCGCAGTCAACAAAGCCATAGCTCGCAACTCAGTCTCAGCACTCGAACGAGAAACTGCTGTCTGCTTCTTAGTCTTCCAAGTAATGAGAGAACCACCAAGAAAAACACAATAAGCAGAGAGAGACCGGCGATCAGAGGGATCACTAGCCCAGGTGGCATCAGAATATGCCTGGAGATGTAAAGAACTGGAGCGAGGGAAAAAGAGACGGCGAGAGATAGTTCCACGAAGATATCGTAGAACACGAAGAAGATGACTATAGTGGAGCTGAGTGGGAGCAGAGACAAACTGACTCAAGATATGTACAGGGTACGAAATGTCAGGACGAGTGACACCAAGATAAACAAGGCTCCCAACAAGATGACGATAGCGAGTAGGATCAGCAAGAGGCTCACCATCAGAGGGACGAAGATGAACATTAAGCTCCATGGGAGTCTCAGCTGTGCGCTGATCAGTAAGAGAGGCACGATCAAGAAGATCTTGGATATACTTTTCTTGGGACAGATAGAAACCCTCAGGAGTAGAAATAACCTCAATCCCAAGAAAGTAGCGAAGAGGACCTAGATCAGACATAAGAAACTGCTCATGAAGCCGCTCCTTGACAAAAGTGATATACTGAGGATCATCTCCAGTAATAATCATATCATCAACATACAAAAGGAGAAGTGTCCGACCACGAGATGAAGTGTGGATAAAAAGAGCAGGATCATGAGCACTCGCTGAAAAACCAGCTGCAGTGACAACAGAGGAGAAACGATCAAACCAGGCACGAGGAGCTTGCTTGAGGCCATAGAGAGATCGACGAAGACGACAAACCATACCCTCAGGAACAGAATACCCAGGGGGTGGCTGCATGTAGACCTCCTCACGCAACTCGCTATTGAGAAAGACATTCTTGACGTCCAACTGAGAGATAGACCACTGTCGAACAGAGGCCACAGCAAGAAGAGTGCGAACGGTGGTCATGTGAGCCACAGGAGCAAAAGTCTCATCATAGTCACGGCCATGCTCCTGCTGAAAACCACGCGCTACAAGACGAGCCTTATAACGCTCAAGAGAACTATCAGAACGAGTCTTAACCTTATAGACCCACTTACACGTGATACGAGTAACACGCGCAGGAAGGGGAACAAGATCCCACGTGCCAGTACGCTCAAGGGCAGCGATCTCCTCCGCCATCGCATGCTGCCACTCCTGATGAACAACAGCATCACGATAAGAAGTCGGTTCGGCAAGAGCTGCGGCAGCAAAACCAAAACGCTCAGGAGGCCGAATAGACTGGCGATCGCGAAGACTATAACGAGGAGTAGCCGAAGGAGATGACCCGTCAGAAGGAGAGGGCATATCAGAAGGAACCTCAACTCGCGGGCGACGAGTATAGTAGAGAGGATAAGAAGGAACAAGATCAGGAGCAGCCTCGGGAGAGGATGCCGGTGGTGAAGAAGGTACTGACTGAGAAGGAGGTACCGGGGAGACCAAAGGCTGTGGTGGAGTGGTGACTATAGGACTGGAAGGAAAAGTTAGAAATGAAAGCGGCTCAACGACAGATGCTGAAGTGGAGGAAGGAGACGGACGAGGATAGAAAGGACGAGACTCATCAAAAGTAACATCCCGAGAAATCCGCATCTGTCGGGCAACAGGATCCCAACAACGATATCCCTTGTGCTCAGCACTGTAGCCCAGAAAAACACACTCAACTGACTGAGCGGTCAGTTTGGTGCGCTCACGAGGTGCAAGAAGAACATAGCACACACACCCAAAAAGGCGAAGTCTGGAATAATCAGGAGTCTGACCACAGAGATGCTCAACTGGAATCCCACCCTGCAAAGCAGAGGAGGGCTGAATGTTGATCAAGAAAGTGGCAGTAGAAACAGCCTCAGCCCAAAAATGCGGTGGAACAGCGGAAGCAATCATGAGAGCACGAGCTGTCTCAAGAAGATGACGATGCTTGCGCTCAGCAACACCGTTCTGAGCATGAGCACCTGGACAAGAAAACTGAGAGAGAGTGCCCTGCTCAGCAAGAAAGCCACGAAGTACTCCCGACAAGTACTCTCCAGCGGAATCAGCGCGAAAAACGCGAATAGGAGAGTCAAACTGAGTGCGAATCATGGTGGCAAAGGCCTTGTAGATAGATAAAACCTCACTACGAGATGACATAAAATATATCCATGTATGGCGAGAAAAATCATCAATAAAAATGATATAATATCGATGACCTCCTTTCGAAACAAAAGGAGCTGGTCCCCATACATCAGAATGAACAAGATCAAAAGGACGCTGAGACACTGACTCACTAGAAGGATAAGGGAGTTGAAGCTGTTTGCCAAGCTTACAACCCTGACAATGTAGAGAAGCATCACCAGACACAGACCCTAAAAGACCTCGACGAAGTAAAGAAGCCATGCGGGAACCACAAAGATGTCCTAAGCGATGATGCCACTGAGCAAACGAAGCGGTGGAGGCTGCAGCAGTTGCAGAGGTGGAGGCGAGAAGACTGACTGGGGCAGCGGAAGGAAGGCGAAGCCAGTCAAGCTCCCAAAGCCGTTGGGAGTCACGGCGGCGAGGGCCAGTACAACTAGAGTCCCCGTGCGACGATCCTGAACACAACAAGAGTCAGAGTCGAAAATAACACGACAACCATGATCAGTAAGCTGGCCAGCAGAAATGAGCTGCATGGTTAGTTTTGGAACATGAGACACAACAGGAACATGAAAAGAGGAATTTGAAAGAGTGCCTCGTCCTGTGACAGAAAGAGAGGTACCATCTGCTGTGTGGACAGTGATAGGAGCAGCTAAGGGACTAATGGAAGTAAGACAGGTGGAATCAGATGTCATATGAAAAGAAGCACCAGAATCAAGAATCCAAGGTGATGTACCTGAGGAAGGAGAAGTAGAAGGTGGTCTCTCACCGGAAGACTGAGCAGCAGAACCAGACGATGCAGAAGCAATCATGCGGCCTAACAATGTGAGAAGCTGCTGAGTGTCAGGGGTACCAGAACTCGGCTGAGAGGAGGAACCTCCAGTGTTCCGCGGAGGACGAGCACCACGACGAAGATCCTTCTTCTTCTTGTAGCAAAACTGTTCCACATGTCCATCCTTGTTGCAATATGTGCAGTGAAGTCCCTTACCAATAGTAGCTGTCACTGGTGTAGGCACTACTGAGGAAGAAGTAACCAAAGGCACAGCGGGTGTAGAAGCCGGAGAAGCGACCAACACCGAAGGAAGTGATGATGATGACGAGAGCAAACCCGCTCCACGAAGTCGAATCTCCTCAGTACGAACAGCTGTAAGGGCCTCCAACAAAGTCACACGAGGATGACGAGCCAGCAACTGAGCACGAGTCTGCTCAAACTCAGACCGGAGACGTGTCAAAAAATCGTAGATGCGGCGAAGCTCCATGTGAGAATGCTGACGCTGACAACACTGACAGGTGCGGCAAACATCTGGCCCCAAAGAGTCGATCTGACGCCATATCGCAGACAACTGAGCATAGAACTCATCCACAGTGGCATCTCCCTGCTGCAGCGACTGCTCCTGTCGCACAACAGAAAGGTATAAGGAATCACCAGATGGCTCGTAGCGGCTGCGTAGATGCGTCCACATCGCATGTGCGGAAGTGAATCCAATGACATCACCAGTGAGATGCACCTCCATGCTAGCAACCAAAATAGCAGAGGCACGAGCATCTTCATCAATCCATGTCTTGTAAGCAGCATACTGAGTCTGGAAAGTCTCCATGGCATCCTCAAAAGTCTCAGAAGCCTTTGTACGAGCATCTTCGGAAGCATCCTTCGGGAGTACAGGCTCAACAGGTGGAGTAGGACGAGACGGGCAAGGCAACTCGCCCGTAAGAAACTCCCAAAGGCGCTGACCACGCATGTGGATGCGCATGTGCTGAAACCAGTCCCGATAATTGAGACCATCGAAGATCACCGGGCAACGAGGAACATAAACGGTGCCTGCAAAAGAAGACATTTTTTTTTGCTTTCTTTTTCTTTTTTTTTTGCCTTTTTTTTGGTCGGTTTACAAAACCGACTCAGTCGGTCACAACTCAACCGAACGCACTCAATCGCCAAAATAGACGGCGGCGGAGTCGGCGACGGCGGAGGCGGCCGGCGACGGCGGAGGCGGAGGCGGCCGGCGACAGCAGAGTCGGCAGAGGAGGCGACAGCGGCGGCAGCCTCCGGCGGAGCGGCAGCAGCCTTGGCGGCGACGAGCGGCGGCCGGTCCGGCGGCGGGCGGAGGAAGGCCCCCCCCCCCCCCCCCCGCGAAGGAGGCCACGCGCACCGACGAAAGGCGGCAGCCTCGGCGAGAAAAGTGCGGGCGGCCCGTGAACAGGGGCCGAGCGGCGGCGGCCCTAACGACGATGAGGCCGGGGGATCTGGACGACGGCGTCCCGAGCCAATCCCGAGCAGTGGAGTCGAACGATGCAGATCCAAGTGGCGGCCCTCGGGCGGAGATGACGACGAAGGCGGCCGCGGTAGATTGGATCTGAACGAAAGGACGCGAAAACCGAAGACAAATCCGGCGGTGGAAAGAGGAACTCCAGTGGGAAAAGGCCAGGTAAAACCCTAGGTATGAACAAAACCCTAGGTGTAACAAAGCCTTGGCTCTGATACCATGTTGGAATAACGCATTGTATTCCTCATGTGGCCAAAGGGCCAATATATATACATGTACAGGTGGCATATATGCAAGAAACCCCTTATACAATGGGGTAAATACACAGATATATAATATACATCTAACACTATGCAATATTGGCACATTGCCACATTGAAATAACTCTGGTGAAACAATGGTTGTACCAGTACCTATTTACAAACATGAGAAGCAAAATGTTGATTGGGGCCTCAGATGTTAACAACAGTTACTCAGTAAAATGGATGTTTGAACTGCTGTGTGATAATGTCCGATATCAGACTTTTTATTTGTTATTTTTGTCTGTTTGGATAAGGAATGATTTATTTGTTGGATTTGTTGCATTAGGGCCTTGGACAGCGAGACTTATGCTGAAGAGCTTTTTGAAGAGTGTGTTGTCCACCTGAAAGAAAGGTTGAAAGAGAAAGAACGCATGAGGGAGGAAGAAAAGGTAACGGTTGTACTATAATGTGTTCAATCATTTACTATCAGTGCTTTTAACTTCGTTATTGGTTCCTTTTGTTTTAGAATTTTTTACTATGAGGATGGCTATGATACAAACAACTTTTAGCTACAAAAAGTTTCTCTACCTTTTCTCCCCCTTGCAGTTTTCCCACTTCACCCCCCACTTCCACATGTAAGATGTGTAGTGGATGGTTGAAAGTGTATGAAAAGTGCACAAAATACAAACACATGTACCATAGTCACTCATACAAACACGTGTACCATAGTCATTATTATTAGGTGGGCAGCAAGCACACTTGTTACCAACTGGTAAATGTATGCCTCAATGTATTACCTTATGCTACCTATCCAAATGTGTGTGTGTGAATGCAACTTAATTACTTTTAATAGCTGCAGCATACTATTCTTCTTATCAGTTGTGTTGTTCATCTGCTTATGCCTTATTTTTGGAAAACTTCTTCTACGTAGGCAAAAAAAGAGAGAGAACGTGAAGAGAAAGAGAGGAAGAAAGAGAAAGAGAAAGAAAGGAAGGAGAAAGAGCGCAAAGAAAAAGAAAGAGACCGAGAGAAAGAAAGAGAAACGGAAAAAGGAAAGGATCGGTCAAGGAGAGACGAAATGGAGATTGATGGTGCTGATATGGACACCCATGGTTCAAAAGATAAGAAAAGGGAGAAAGATAAAGAAAAGAAGCATAAAAGACGCCACCATGACATCACAGATGAAGTAAGCTCTGAAAGGGATGAGAAGGATGACTCAAAGAAGTCTCGAAGACATAGCAGTGATCGCAAGAAATCTAGGAAGGTATAACTGTTATTCCTTTCATGCAAATCAAGGTTCTAAACAACCCTTGGTGTTAAGACAATACAGAAAAAAAAAACAGATTCAGTATATGACTTATCACATTTAGTGCTGATAAATCAGCAGACCTTGCTGCCTCTCCTCAAAAACCGACTCCTTTCCAGTCTTCACACCGATGTTATTGAACTTAGGACATGCTTGCCTTTGTCTTGTGATGTTAACTGGACCAATATTTGAACTGTTTGGTGATGCATTTGTATTAGTATACTTTTTTTATTATAGTAGTGTATTTTATATTGGTAAATGGCTGTAGGGCACTACAAATTCTCCCTGTAACTGTAGGAGAATCATTGCAAATCACCACTCCATCCCTACCGCCAATTTTTTTAGTATAATTTATTAATGTAGTAGTGTGTTTAAAAAACTCGACCTGCCGGGGGGGGGGAAGAAACCCCCGGGCATTATGCTTAAGAAGAAGATCCTCTCACACAGATCGAGAAAATCCCCGAACCCTTGCCCCACCCTGACACAGCGGTATCAGCCTATGTGAGAGCGACCAATGGGAGCCCAACGGTCAACCCGCGACCAACGACCTAAGCCAGCCTTTAGACCTGTGCTTTGGCTTATGGGGCAAGCGAGGGGATTTTTTCCCCCAGCCTGAAATTCGCTCCCACTGGGAGTCGAACCCAGGACCGGGGGGGTGCTACTAGAGCGCTCTACCGCTAGGCTAGAGGCCCGTTCGCATGTAGTAGTGTGTTTTATATTAGTAAATGGGAAATTGGCTCTAGGACACTACAAATTTGCTCCATGACTGTAGGAGAATTGTTGGAAAGTACCACTACCATCACTCCACCCCTTCCAAAACTACAAGGAGTTGTCTCACTTAAATGCATCCATTGAATGGGGAAAAATAACATGGATGTCCCTATGTGGCACACTTACGTAAGGACGTCCAAACTAGTATAACGTTTTATTCTATTTTTTTCTTGTGATATAGAATTTTGTAAATCAAAGGGAAAATGATTATATAAACATACCAGCTTGAGCATTTGTCAGCATATGTACCACCAAATTAACCCCACTGATTCCTATTGTACAGAATTAAAACATTGGTTCAATGTTCACAATTTGGACTACGGCATTGGGTGAATTGGAGTACTAACTAATGCTGCCACCAATCTGTAGGTGCTAGTAGCAGAAGAATTCACCTGACCACAACCAGAATTCTTGGATCACTATCAAAATTAACTGATATGTTGCTTATTACTGCCACTATTGATATACGATTGTTCTAGTATGTGAAATATCTCCTGCATAAATCACATCGAGAATTAGCATGGTTGAATACAGATGGTTAAAACATGTGTTGAGATTGTTTGTCATTCATGCAGCATACCCATGCTTCAGACTCAGATAGTGAAAACCGGCACAAAAGACATAGAAGGGATCGAGATAGTTCCCGCAGAAATGGTGCGCATGAGGAGCTTGAAGATGGTGAACTTGGAGAAGATGAGGAGATTCATTAGTCTTTCCTTTTACTACCAAGATTGTCAGTACTTGCTGTCCCTTGTCATGTTCTCCATTGCTGCTATTTTGTTTGTTTATGTCGAAGTAGTGCCTCTGCTTAAGAATTAAAGTTCTAATTACTGAAATTAGTGTTACATATTCTGATATCTTATTGTCTACTATTCTGCAGTAGCATAAATTGATTCCCCTTTGTTTAAGTAAACCATGGGTAGTCATGTGTTTGGTACTATTACCAGGCTACTTTTGTTGCCTTCCAAGACATTTTCCACCCTTTTGTTTTTGCATTTCCTCTTTCCTTTGTTCCTTTTCTAGGTGTTGGCGTGTTCGTAGAATTGTTGTGTGGGAGGGAGGCTGAAAGATGTTTTAGAAGGCTTGTTCGGACATGCATCCAACTTCTGGCATATATTGCTGACCTTGCATTGTGTCTTCTTCCCTGCCTTAAGCTTATGTCCACATAAGTTTATGACTGACAATTTTGACTAAAACATCAGCGTGTGGCTAGTGGCCACTGTGTTCTGCAGTCCTGCTTGTGGGCATTGATCTTCAGACGTGTTTCACCATGGATTTATTGCCATCTCCTGCCTGTTGCCATTGAGCTTGGAAGCTGGCTGTAGATGCAACCAGCGGGCTTCAGGTGTATGGACATGGATGCCTATGCACTAACACCTGTTTGCATGCACGGCAGGAGGCAAAGCCTCGTTCCCCTCACTGGTCCTGCTGCTGCAGCAGTTAATCTCAGTTCTCTGCGCCTAAGATTTGACAAAAACAGATTTCAGTTAAGAGTATCTCATATAAGACTGTTGTGCCTTTGTTATAATACCCTAACATGATGTTTTGTCACGACGGAGTGGATTGAAGCCCCTCTAATTGTAATGACCCTCTGGTATCTATGCACGCTCTGTCGAGGCTGTTGATCCTGTCACAGAAATGGTTGAGTTGTATGCTTGAGGGTAGTTGATAACGAAAAGGTCAATTGGCCGTTAATTGTATGATTGACTTTCGATTATCAACATAATTGCTATACACATCCAAATGTATGTCCTAATGTATGCAATCAGTACTGTCGTCACTGACTTGCCATCTGGGAGGTAACGAGTTCAGTAAGAGCACCTACCACGCAGGTGTTTAGCAACTAAAAACTGCTTTTTTTTGCCATATAGGATAAATAAGGTTTACATTATAGTATTGATGTTTAAGTAGACTTGAGTGTTTAACGGATGTTATATATCTAATTAATAGATAATATAACATCTAAACACTTAAAAATGTTCGTATCGGAGGAAATGAACCGAAAATGAATTTTACATCGGTGTTAGATGGCTGGCTTTATTCTCTCCTTAAGCATTTATATGTAAGCATTTTGTATTTTACAAGCCCTTAAGCGCTCTAGAGTTGTGTGTTCACGACGCATGGAACTGTATATTCGGCCAGTTGTACATGTAATTTCTTGTATAGAATTCAAAAATGCAAATTAAAAAGATTCTATAACATGACAAAGCGATAAATATATTTTAAAGAATTTTTTAAGCATCTCAATAGCTGTAAAATTAAAAATTTTGATTGTTACCGTGCCTAAACGGATTGCGCTGTGTTGTGCCTAATCGGGCCGTGCTAGGCATAGGCATGACACTGTGCGTACCGTGTTGGGCCGACCTACTAGGTTGTAGTGCCAACTCAAGCATGACATGGTCGATCGGGCCAATAATGCTGTTTCGGGCTGGCACAGTCTATTTGGCCACCACGCCTCGAGGACTAAGGTAGTGTTTCAACTAGCTTCTAGCCGTTGGTTTCTGGTTTGAAACGCACTATAACGATTGAAAATGCACTGTAGTAGTTGTTAGTGAGAAATTGAGAAAAATAAAAAAATTAAGTAAAAACTGTTATACCTTCACAAAAAAAATACAATGAATAAGAAAAAAAGAAAATACTAAAAAGCTAAAAAAAAATCAAAATTAAGAAATTAACGTATTAGTCAGAAGCCGTTTAGAGCTGGGCTAAATCTGTCCTGGAGCATTGCAGGCAGCCGCTCGTTGCTCCACTATTAGAGGCTGCCAGCATGCGGGTTGTCGTCCGGCGAGCTGCCATCGCTGCGGATATATTGGACTTGATATGATTAGGGCTGTGCTCGGTTGAGCCGAAAAGCTATGGCTTATGGCTGAAATTGCACTATAGCTGGTTGAAATTACATTGTAGCTGAAGATGACTTATTTGACGTAATTAAATTTAAAAAAAATTAAAAATAGAAAATATATGTTAGCTCATCACGGACAACGCAAACGAACACGGGAAAAAGAACATGCAAAAAAGCTAAAAAAAGGCAAAAGTTTAGAAAAAACGAAATTTATGAATAGTGAAAAATAAGTTAGAAACTAGAAACTCAAACCGAAATGAGCGGGGCGTAGACGTTCAACTGTATCCAATCCATTATGGTCCCAATTGTCCATAGACAGCCCAGCCCAGGTCCATTTTGCCCAGCCCACTTTGGCATATTATTGGCACCGAGACCTTATGAAGCCAGATAACGGCAATCACATTGGAATGATGGGTGGATGCTTTTCGGCTGTGGTCTATGATTAAATTTATTGTATTTTTTTGGTTGATGGCTTATGGTTGAAGCTGTTACGTTTTTTGAGCAGATTCCTTATAGCTTATTACTTGTTTTGCTAAATAAACCAGGGAAACGAAATGCTATACTGAAAAGCGATTGCATGAAAACATGGATGTTTCCTAACAGAGTCGACAAGGCAAAAGGCTGCTATGTACGATGAAATGAGACTAAATGTTTACAAACATAGATACACATGTACACCCCTGACAAACATTATTCTGTGCATACAAACGTACATGACCCACGGTGGGCATATAAATATAAATTATTACATTGTGCACTTTTATGGAGGTCGCACGACGAATTCATGTGTGTGTCCCCATTCCCCTCTTACCTTTGTTGGTTCTGTCATGTGTCTGGTTCATCAGTCATGTACCTAGGCCTTGGGGCGGGATCTTCGAAATTTCGGTCCTCCAACATCGTGTCAATGATGAAATTATGCGGTACCATAGTGGCAGAAATTATCTGTGTCTGCCGTTCTACTGGATATGCATTTATATTATGTAGTATGCATCATTTCGTCTTCCACATGCCGAACGCTAGTTCCATAACGTTGCGGAGCAATGAATGGTGAAAGTTGAACGTCTCTCCCGCCTGCGCGGCCATGGCCCACCCTTGAAGTCCGCCACATGGTACCGATTGTTTCTGTACGTGGCAAGGCATCCTGTCCTGTTCAGATACCTAGATTTGATGAGGTAATATTTACGTGCAACGACGTTCAATAAAGAAAATTGGTTCGGAAAGTATTGCATGCTAATGATGAAAACCATTTGTTGTCATGGTTGTACTTGGCAGAGGGTGTGGGAACAGATGGGAGGAGCCAGCCAACGTATCCATTAGGATCCACGTATCATGAGCTAAGCCTGACCAGCCGGTGGTAACATGTGAATCTCATGCCAAAGTTGCACACGACCATTATATTTTGACTTGCATAGCCATGCCAGTTCATGTACACCACTCGGGCATATTATGAGGAATAGTTATAAGAATATGTGTACCATCTATTGCTTTGATGGTTCCTGCAAAGTGTAGGTAAAACTGATGTGACCACAAAGATCTATGCAACATGCTGAACGTGGGATCTAGTGGCCTCACGTTGTTCAGATTGGAACCGATGACTTAAGCCCCTTTTCAAATCAAAGCTAACTTGCCAAGTCATACACGCACACAAGCACCTCGCCAAACTTGGTACTAATAGTGTAGGATGAACGGACAAAATGATTGCTCACCTAACTATTGGTTTGAGGTGCAGCCACGGTCCACAAAAACATTGCCAAAACCTCTTTGGAAGAAACCTCCGCTGTAGACCGTAAGCCATGGTGGGCGACGAGACGGTTGTGCGACATAACAAGGCCTGTTCATCCTAAACATCTCATGACAGAGGTTCAGCACTGCCAGTTGCTCATCAAGCCACTCCTAACCAGTCTGTATTGGTTGTCTGCGAGTCCTCAGCGATGACCTTTGCGCTTGAACCCAAAGACTTGGGAGGAGAGCAAATTCCAAGGGTGGTGGAGCCAAAGTGTTGCAGTTGTCGTCCTCATCATCATGCCCTAACATGGAGACTCTACATACAACGAAATAAGTGCACATGGTTAAACAAAATATGGTTCACAAGCCTTGAAACGTACCTGCCCATTGCTATGTTACTACTCACCTCTCTTACGGGTTAGGGAGAGCATGCAGAACGCGAAGGTGGGGGGTGGAGGATGGGCTGGGGAGTGGACTGGAGGCCGGGGGAGGGGGAAGACAGCATATGCCAGCGGTGAGGTGGAGCTGGAGGAGTGGATTTGGGGAGGCGCGTGATGCACAACAAGGGAGACGAGCCTTAGCATCATGAGAGAGGAATCCTAGGGGAGCTGTTCTTTGGGTGGGGAATCGATTCCTTGTATCGGTGGCTTTGTGTACTCAACAAGACTTGTAGTGTATCGCAAAATTGTACATATATGCATGACTATCAAAGGATGAAGCTCTGTGCTAAGTTATTTCCAGCACGAAGCAAGTTTTATTTGCAATATCGGTAAGTAATAATTTACAAACGGAATTGTAAAGAGCAGTTGATAGACATGTAATGAAATAACATTCACATAATTTCCATAACAATAACTCAAATATAGCCTCCCTCAGCTGAGAACATCGCATAATTCCCACTCATAGGCATGGTACATGATAAGATGTTCATGCCATCCCATATGTTTAATGAAATAATTTCAAAAAGGAAAACTATACCCTTTGTGGCTACATCCAAACTTGCTCATGACCATATACACATGTATTTAAATAGTTTTTGACACTCTGCAGAGATTGTACAACTTTACCCACAAGAGATAATCAATTTTTATTGCCAGCAACTTAAGGCTTCGTTTGGCGTGTGATGAAAGTTGATTATCTTATAGCCTTTAGATCATCTAGTTCTAACCTTGCACCAGCCCAATGAACATCGAACCTCTCTTAGGTATATCCCCTAAGAGAGCATTCAAATCCTCGCTTAGGTAAATCTCCTAAGCGAAGACCCTCACTTAGGTCCGTCCCCCAAGTAGGCATTTACTGCTGTATTAGCAAGCTTTGATCCCAACACCTTGTTGAAGCGAGTCCCTACGAGCAAACCTAACCGGAGTGCCCTTACTATATCTATGCCTACCACAATGCAAGGTTAGACCTAGACAACTTAATCAGCTAAATACCAGAGTCCATATAGCACATATGGTTGTACGGTATGACTCAGATGTGCGGCAATAACGTTTAGACCTTAATAGACCCGAGCGAGAATGTCCCCCTATATACATGCAAGATTCTCTCTCATACAAGATTCTCTCTCACGTTTGATAGTGTGCCATATAACTGGCCCGCGTCCAAAAACTAGGTTTTTTATTTTATTTGATACTAAAGTAACAGAGGTCCCCCCTCTGGTCCAACATTTTGAAACCATCATACCTACATGAAGATTTTGTTTCAAATTAAAACTTAGCAGAAACTAGTGCTTGCCTAAGCATCTAGACCATATATCAATGTAGTATTCCCAATTGGCAGTATACATTATCTAAACCATATCCTAGAGGTTACAACAGTGAGGGTATCAAGTTTTCAAGGAGGTTCAATGCATACAAGTGGTTGTAACTACCATTACCTGTAGTATAACAGTTTTATCAAAACATATATGCATGCATAATAGATTTTGCAAACAATATACAATAATTAAAATACTGGAATCAATCATGGTAAAGGGGGTTCTTGCCTTGCTCCTATTGCTCAGAGAATGTTTCGGATGCATTCTCGGTGTCATCTGGCATGGAGTTGTCTAACCGATAAATATATCTAGATAAAAGCAAATAAGAGCTAAATAAACAGAGACAAGACTCAAATGTTTTGTAAATTCAGAAATATCTTGTTTATATAAAATTTAGAAATAAAGATCACTAAATTTGGAGTTAATATGCAAAAGTTATAAGTGTTTGAGTTTTGGCCTGGTTTGAGTTCTCTACACTTTTTACGACTACCCAAGATCCTTGGTCACTACGGTACTTAGTCACCCTAACTACTGACTACCGATCATGGTACTTTGACCACACGGGTCTTCGACTATGTTGATCCTACTGCAACTCCGGTCGTACCATTCATATAGAGCTAGTACTACCGATCTTCATCCATGCAGGTCTTTCGAGCATCAACCGGGTACTGTAACTTACGACTATCAACCAGGACCTTGACTACCGACCATGGCTTACGACTATTGACCATGGCTTACAACTATCGACCATGGCTTATGACTGTCAACCATGGCCTACGAATATCGACCACGGCCAATGACTATCAACCATGGCTTACGACTATCGATCATGGCATATGACTATCTTCTGCACTTACGACCGATCTACCACACTCAAGGATTTTGAGTCTGCGGTCGAAGGTTTCGACTATGCTACGGCCAGAGATTTTAACAACACGAGCGGTCTAAGATCACGACCATGCCAGCTGTGTAAGATCACAACAACACAAATAATTGAAGATTATAACTACGTAGGCAGTCAATGATCTCAACTATGCAAGTGGTCAAAGACCACGACCATGCAAGTGGTCGAAGATCTCGACTACGCAAGCGATCGAAGATTATGAAGACGCAAGCGATCGAAGATCTCGGCTACGCAAGCAGTCATAGTTTACGACAGCGCTGCCAGATTTTGACTTTGACTGCTATAGTTTCGTTCTCATGTTCGACTACTATGGTTCCCTTTTTGAGTTTGACTACTTTAGTTCTCTTCTTGATTACTCTAGTTCTCTTTTCATCTATAGTCACTTTAGTTCTCTTGTTGACTTCGATTACCTTAGTTCTCTTTTAGACTACGATTACACTCCTCAACTTACGTAGTCTACGAGGGAGGAGGAGCTCACCGAAGATGATGGTGGCTCACGAGACGAAGCGAGGGGAGTTGGCATTGGAGACCTCGCCAGCGACGAAGGGGTCCGCGGTGACAATGATGTTTGGCAACAGAGAAGCTATAAAAAGAGGTGCATGAGCCTACATGCATGCTTGCAGAGGTACAGGCGAAAGGAATTGATGTATGGCTCATCGGAGAGAGAAAGTCTTATAGTGACGTCTGGTCAGAGATGAAGAAGAAGGTCTAGCTTGAGTGATCCATTGCATGAAAGGTCAATCAAATGAGTAGGGCGCTTAAGGAAGAGGTAAGGCACATTGAGACTTAGGGAGGAGAGAAACTCACTAGAGAAGCTAGCACACGGTGGCGTGATCACCGGAGTCACGTACGACTTTAGTTTTCTCACTGTTCCAGAGAGGGGAGTGCTCAAGGAACGCATGCAAGAGACCGAGTGGCGAGTTGAAGAGCTATGGCATGGTCGAGGGTGGGTTTTATAGGCACAGTCTCAGGCTCTCGCCGTGGAGTGCGAGGTGAAGAAGACAACAACGGAGAAGTGAACTGTCATGTTGGAGTGACGAGTTAGGCAGGGGTAGGCAACAGCAAAGGGGAACCACGGGCGCAGCATCTAAAACCGGGGCACCTCAGGCCACGACCTCGGTGGAGCGACGCATGCGCGTAAGGTGCAAGACAAACCCTGTCAGTAGGCCTGGCACATCAGCGAGTGAAGAGAGATGTCCTGACGGGATTGTTTTAGCATGCAAAGGGTTTAGGGGCTGTGTATTCGAGTACTCGTGTATCTGAGCACTCGTGGCAGAACTTGCTAACTGGGATGCACGGAGGAAAGGTGCGGCGCAGGGTATGGGCTGTCAGCAGAGAGCTGAAACAACTGAAACAACGGGCGTGGTATTCAAAGCAATAAGCATGGCATCCAAAACTAGTGGCTTGTGCTCATGCAGGCTAGAGGTGGAAGAAGGGTCCTGTAAATGGGCCACACTCGACACAGAGAGAGAGGGGGGGAGCTGAGAGGTTTGAGCAAAAGCTAGACACATTATATGAGCTCGAAAGATTATAAAAATCTTTGAGAATGCTTCTGGTTGGAATTAGTCTAGACTTGATTATCAAACGTTGAGTGCAGAGTACAAGTCAGTTCAATCCAATTGTGGAATCGAATCAGGAGGTCAAGTTGTTTTTAGTTTTAGAGTTTAGTTTTAGTAAGAAATCGAGTCTTCTAATTTGTAATTGGCGATGTTTTTCCATGTTTAAGTTGTAAACTTGAGTATAAACAGAGCGGAGTTTACCCCAAAAAAGGTGCAGTGATTGAAGTGCCACCAAAAGATCTTGTTTATTTTATTGCTCTGTTATTACTAGGTTGTCATCGTTGTACTCGAAGAACAGAGAAGTCCCGAGAACTCAGAAGGCTTCGAGTTTTACTAGCGACGCGGGTGGATAGTCGAGGTTCGACTTCGAGCGAGAATGCGAAGAGTATCAGATGGTGTTCGAGTAGCAGAGGAGAATCAGACGGCGTTCAAGTAGCAATGGAGATTAGACAATGTTCGAGCGGCTTCAGAGCACTGGACGATGTTCGAGCGGGTATTGTGAAGGATTACTACAAGGACCAGTCGGAGATTCTGAGCGCAAGAGTGGTCGGAGATCCTGGGGCACGCAACGTCGGAGGCTGTGATGGTTGAAACTTACACTCCTTATATAGTGCAAATGATCATGTAAATTTTCAGTTGTTATCTTCTCTTGATTTTTCTAGAAAAATCTAAGAAGACTTCTTGTCGAATTTAATTATACTTATCTTATTTAGATAGTTTCATAACTTACTTCGATATTTATTTTTAGTGCAACAATTTATACTCGTGGCCTTTTTAAGATGATTTCCACCATGAGTTTTCTCATGCCATCTTTTTAAATCATCATTTTAGTTTTTCTAACTTGGTCTAAATTTTTGATTTGCATTACATGCACTTTTGATTTTTTTTTGAAATTCAAACTTTTCAATGAAACTCCAATAAAAAGCCAAGGAAACAAAAATGCATTCAAAAAGTTTAAAATTTTTCTCATTTTTGCATGCCCTAAAATTCAAGATGTTGCAGTTTTATCCCCCTTAAATAGAATCTCGTCCCGAGATTCAGACAGAGAGAATAGAAAGAAGGAGGTGGGGGCTAACTGGCTAGTTGTAGGTTTTCCATAGAAAAGTGGGTTAACACTTGGATAAGGAAGAAGACAAGGCGCAACCTTGTTCTTTTGATAGGTGCTAGTTGTCTTTCCTAGCTCTGGGCATGACAAGTCCTATGGCGGCTTGGAGATTTATCCATTGTATCTCGGTTGCCTTGGTCAACACTAGGTTCAGAGAGCAATCTTTGGGGGTAGTGGTCTTGTGCTTTACAGAGAAAACATGTGACCTTGCTTATTTGGCACTCTCTGGGTTGATGGTCTTTATCATAGTTGGGGCAGCTTATGAAGTATTGGTCATCCCAATGTCCTTCCTCTCCACAACATCTACATGCCACTACGTTCATAGGGTAGTCTTTGGGTTGATGGCATTCCTTATAGTGGGAGCAGTAGGGGATTGGGCACTTGTAGCAGTAGTGTCCTATTTGTCTGCAGGTAAAGCACAATCCTCTTGTAACTTGTCATAGCGGAGGGCATGATTGGGTGCCATGTCCTATCTTACTACATTCAGAGCATGTAATACTTGGTGGGGCTTCCAAGTCTGGTAGTAGAACTTCAACAGGCGCAGCTTGTTCCTCCTTGGGACAATCATGTTTTTCTTTGACAGGGCTGAGGCTAGGGGTAATGGCACCATTTTCTTGTTCTTCTATTTTCTGTTGGGGGCATTCTCTTGCATAGTGTCCCTTGTTGCCGCAACAAAAACAAATAAACTCCTTATTTTGCTTCTTCTGAGGGCACTTTTTGGCGTAGTGTCCAGTATTTCCGCAGCAGAAACAAGTGATGTTCTTTAGGGACCTGCCTAACGTAAGGCTATTATTATTTCCATTGCGATGGCTTTTTCTCATCAATCCTGGTGAAGCAGGGCTAGGTGACAGCTTGTATGGGTGGTAAGGGCCATGGCAAGCAGACACTATAGGTCATGTTCGCTTACTTACACTAGGGATAGTTATCTTGTTTCCAACCATAGACCTTGTATGGATGGTCAACACAATGGCTAGGAACAAAAGCAAGGAGAGTCTTGGTCCTTGTGCGGGTTGAGACTTCCAAGTTGTTGTCTTCTTTGATGATGTTGTTTCCTCCAAAGATCGGGATGTCGAGGGATCTTCACTTGTTCTTGATTATCTTGATCTTGGTTATTTGTCACTTCACGTTTGTAGACTTGATGGCAGCATACAGAGTCTAATTGAAAATCTGTAGCAAAGCAACGGCTACTGGTGGGGACATATGTGAGAGTATCCTATGCAATACATCGGCATCTTAGTATCTCAAACAAAAGCTAGCTCACATAAACTTCCCTAAAGCAAGCTCTCTAGTCTAATAGTCTGGATCTAGGCATCGTTGTTGGCCTTGGTAGCGTTGGATGCACCAGAGTGTTGTCTTTAAGTCTTCCAAAGCACTTGCTAGTTCCCATGGTTCATATTCAGATCGTGCCACTCCTTTGTGCATACTTAAATTACAATTGTAAAGTGAAGTAAGTGGCTAGAAACAGTGGGAGAATTCATGATAGCATGAGATGAGGACAGATGGTTTGAAGTAGTTGCAAAATACATATTTTCAGCTCATGCCATAGTTTTGAAAAAATCATTGCAAAAGCATTTAAAAGTAACGTTTGCAATAGTTCTAAATGAATTTTTGAAAAGCCCTTTTGGTGTAGTGTTTTAGGAACATTTTCAAATCATTTTGATTCTATTTTAATGACAAAAATATTGTTAAAAACTTTTATTTTTAGAAGTTCACTTTTCTTTAAACCAAAGGTCATTCCGAGACAGGATGAGAAGGAAAATTAAAGAATGATTTAGATAAGATGAGAATGCAAAGAGAAGAATATAAGAAGCTTTGCTATTCTTACTTCTCATTTCTCACAATTATTTTTAAATTTAAAATAAGTTGTATTTGGAAAATACATCATTAATTCAACGACCATTCTATCTAGGGCTTAACATAAAGTCAGTATGATTTTGATACCAAAGCTGTGGGACCCAGGGCGAGGGTCGCCGCACGTGTGTTATGTACTAGTCTCATGATCAGTAGCTAGTACACACATTCATAACATTGAGATCACAACCATACACTTTGGATATATTCATAACAAAAGGGTGAATACAATAAGGTTTTACAGCATGTGGCTGACTAGCCAAGAGAATACCTGAGTCAAGAGTAAATTGCAACAGAAGACAAATAACTAGGAAGAAACATTAATCCAATGGTATGCCACTATATCCACAGGCAACCGACTGGAGGATTAGGCCCTAGCAAACCCATGGTCGAACTCTCCTAAGCTGGGGGCGAAGTATGCAATATTGGGCATGGAATCTTCGTTCTTTGATCAACAATAATTTAAGCAAGGTTTAGTACGTTGTGTACACAGTAAGACCTGTAATGCATCATAAAATTGTACACATATGCATGGCTATCAAAGGATGAGGCTCTATACTAAGTTATTTTCAGCATGATGCAAGTTTTATTTGCAATATCGGTAATGAATAATTTTCAAATGGAATTGTAAAGAGCAGTTGATAGGCATGTAATAAAATAACATTTGCATAATTTTCATAACAATACCTCAAATCCAATCACAACCTTCCTCGGCTGAGAATATCGCACAATTCCCACCCGTAGGCATGGCACACGATTAGACGTTCATGCCATCCCATATGTTTAATGAAATAGTTTTGAAAAGGAAAAATATACCCTTTGTGGCTACATCCAAGCTTGCTCATGACCGTGAGCATGGTTATTTAAATAGTTTTGATACTCTACAGAGGTTGTACAACTTTTACCCACACGAGATAATCAACTTTTACTATTGACAACTTCACGCTTCCTTTGGTGTGTAATGAAAGTTGATTATTTTATAATCTTTAGATCATCTAGTCAAAACCTTGCACTAGCCCAATGAACATCGAACCTCTCTTAGGTATATGATAAAAGTAGTTCGACCTCTAGGTTTTGCCGGCTTGTTTTTTTTTATCCTTGAGCTATTTGATTTGGGATTTTGGTTGAGGATTCTATTATCTGCAACTCTGTAGCTATTAGACAATAGGATCACAAATACTTGGGGAAAGTTTTTGGATGGCACTATTCACCCCTCTGTTTTCTATCCTACAAGGTTTCATAAAGTTTTTGAAAGTTCATTAAAACATTTGAAAAGGCTTTATATTCCAGTGAATTTCATATGTTTCTAGAAGATTCCAAGAAAATTTCAATACCAAATTTCAACAAGTTTCAGATTTTTGAACTCAAGTTTTAAAAAGTTTTAGTCAAAGAGCTTCAATAAGTTTTAGCAAATTTCAACAGGTTTTATCAAGTTTTAACCCCAAAGTTTTAGCAAGCTTCAATAATTTTTAATATGTTTCATCAAGTCGTTGGGCGAAAGTGCTCTGATCTTCCTGTCTCTTCGCCATGGACGAGAGAAGTACTGGCACCCCCAATAGTTCATAACAACCCACTGTCTAAAATAAGCAGGAAGGCCCAGGGTCCTAGAATTTTATCATGTTATCACCTAATTTCTCACATCTGCTTATCCAGTTCTACTCCATGACGAGTGGAAACAGCGGGAGAGCGTTCAGTTTCTCCACCAACTCATGCACTCTTCACCATAGTTTCCATTGCGCCCTTTTCCCCGACGCCTTTCATTCCCGTTGAATACTCAACTGTTTACCATAGTTCCGCTCATCTCCTACATCCTTCTCTACAACTCACTTCCTATCGCTGTGCGCTTCTTCTAATGGTGTGCTACTGCTACATAGAGGCCGGCTGGTCAAAGTTGTGGCCATATATATATATATATATATATATATATATATATATATATATATATATATATATATATATATATATATATATATATATATATATATATATATATATATATATATATATATATATATATATATATATATATATATATATATATATATACACTAGTGGTAGTGGGTGATATGAGTACAGGTAAAAACAGTGGTAAATATCAGAGGATATTTGATCACGGTGGAGGTAGCGAGGGCAGTTTTTTTTCACTCTTTAAGATGCGTTAATTGTACATTAATTGTACACCCTGGTCATCTTGTGTCTATTGTTGCACTGAAGGAGAAAAGGATTTCACGGAAAAAAATCTTTTACAATGCAACATGCTAGTACTGCTAGATTGTGATTTCTTGTTGGCAATCATGGCAGCTCATGCATCTTGTTTCCCACATGTTGCGTGAAATTTGTTGAAGCCAAGCTGACGATGCAATAACAGTGCAGGGGTGACGGTGAAATTCCCAGGCATGAAGTGCAAATTCTATGATCATCTGGGATCCCTCTTTTTGTTAACATTGAATTTTTTGTAGGAAGTTTTTTATCATTACGTAAAACACATCTATTATGCTGTAGGCTTCAGTATACGTGGAAAGTACATACAATGAATAAACTCCACTGCTGCAGACCAGAACAGCAATGGAGTGGGTGTATGTGCTTGATCAGTAAGAACAGTTCTAGCTTTGTCATTGTGGTCTAGGTCTGTCTCAGTTCTCCATTGACCAGTACGTTTTGTTCTGCACTTGCTATAACTCTGTTAGCTTATATTATTCTGAAAGATAGAGCAAGAAGCCGGCTTGCTTTGTTAATTAAGTAATGTACCATACTGCTTCAAAAAGAAAATATACATGCTTTACACTTGCTCGTATAGGCTCATGTAACAAAGAGTATATGTTTTCAGGAGTGGATCTTTACACCGGTCAAAATATGTAGGATCGTCGATGGCAATCAGAGGAGGTGAATGATTGTAATGTGTAGCGGAAATCTTTTTCTTTAAATCTAATATCTTCCAACCTGTTAAAAAAAACAAAACAAAAGAAAAGACGGCACCAACTATTTTGCTTTTCCTTGAAGTTACTGTAGCAATTTACAGATCAGAAGAAGACACGACACAATAGTACTACTCCTAAGACAATCTAATTAGTTTATCTAAGCCTAATTAGCATCTCACCAAATCTCCTCTCAAATCACAAGTCTCGGCCAGCATGTGTATTAGTAACCACCCACACATAAATGCATATGCTGCCTTGCCTTATCTCCAATCAAATTCACGTGAGCACACCAATCACAGCATGCATCCAGTCAAATGGCCTAGACGAGCTCTCACGCATGGGAAGACACCTGCAGAATTGATCAGCCGAAAGACTAAAGGAAATAAAGATCCACTGCCGCTGTATACCTTTGTCTTTCACCGGACGGACGATCTCACCACAACACGCAGATCGAAGACGCCAGGACGCTCGTGAGAACATGTTGGATCAACCACATGGTCCATCAGAACACTAGACAACATGCGGCCTTTCGATTTGACGAGTTGCGTCTGAGGCAATTAACACTGCGAAACAAGATGCGCGCCGTCGCCGCTCAAAACAATCTTTTATTTTGTTCGCTCCAACTACGACGCCACGCTGCCGATCGCGCTTCAGAATGAAAAATCAGAACACGCCGTCGCTCTCATCCATCAGCGAAAAAACAAGATGCGCCGCCACCAAAAACCGTACAGCCCATGGCCGCCGACCCTAGCCTTTTTATAGCGTGTCCACAAATCCCCAAAATAAACTCACAAACGAACTCAAACCCTAATACAACTCGTTCAATTGGGTCTGAGCCTTTTTTTTACCTCAAATAGTCTTTTAGCCCATTAATTTTCAAGGGACCCGAAACCCTTTCTAACACGGGTTTTTCCAAAATTCCAATTTTCCTAGCGCGTCACTTGTCGAAGCCTCCAGAACCGCACCTCCCGTAGCTTCTCCATGCACCATCCACCTTTGATCTCCATGCGCCCCAAGCATGAGCCTGATCATCTCATGACATCCTGGACCGTCTGAACCTCGGATCTCCCCATCCTAGTCTCGGTTCTCCTCGTCACCAACCATGATCGCCTCCATGCTCAACCTGCACATGCAAAGACCAAAGAACATTCTTCCGGCATAAGTTCATCTCAACTTGACCAATATCAATCCACACACCACACGTCTCGCAAAACACCGATAAGCAGTATTATCAAATATTCATCGTAAATTAACAATGTCAATTATTCATCACCAAACTAACCTAGATCTAGCCATATGGTCAAACAAATTGTTTATGAGAAATCGTACTAGCCCATATACTAGTGGGTGATAGTAGTACAGGTAAAGCCGTGTGGTACATGCTAGAGGATGCACCGTGGAGGTAGCCAGGACATTTTTGTCTTTTGCACTCTTTATGATGCGTTCATTGTAGTCCCTGTTCATCTTGTGTCTGTTGCTTCACTGAAGGAAAAAAGAATTTCATGGTCATGTTAGTACGTACTACTAGCTAATAGCTAGTGTTTTCTGTTGGCTCAATGAAAAAAACATGGCAGAAATTTATTAAAGCCGAGCTGAGGATGCAACAACAGTGCGATGGTGAGGCGACCTCACAATTATTTATAGGCCTCATTGTATCATATTAAAACTCAAAATAATAAACACATTCGTGTATATTGCACACACGTTGAGCATGCTGTTTTGCCTAAGTGTCCAAATACAAATGTTAGTTTGGACATGCATACCAGAAAAATCTGTTTACATCTTTCCTGATACCTACCATTCGTGTATCATTACTATTATAAAAGAACGAGTTGGTGGTTGTACGTCCATTCTCCTTCAACCGCTCTATTCACTCAACTTCTCACCATTCTCCATTTTTCAACCGATCAGAGCAACTCTCTTCTATAGCACAATTCTTTATGTATTTAATGAGTTCCATTATAACGCACGGTATGTAACTAGTAATAGCTGACAATTCACACCCTCTTAACACCACCCATGGGTTGATACAGGTACAACCACCCTTGCACCAAAATCGACTTCTCTTGTAATGTTCTCTCAATTCCTCCACTGCTGTATTACTACAGATGATGTGGCGTAGTGCTTTGAAAGCCTGTAGTGCTCATGACTCCCGACGCATATGTGGGTGCCAGATGCCCAGAAAAAAGGCAGTGCAGACAGTTTTGCTTCAAGCTGGTGAAACAACTACTGGAGATTGCCAAATCAAATTCCTATCTACTTCTTTCATGATGCCTGCCATTCCTATTGCATGGCAATCCTCATCCTCCAATCCCCACCCGCACAACCAGCCATCCCGACGAACATGTCACATCCTTCTCCCAGTGTCTCGTGCAGCATCTACTATGCATGGGATGCGGTGCAATGAGCGATAGGCTTGAAGATGGCTTCATACCGGGGTGTTCTTTTGGACTGGAGTTGATAGCTTTTAGCAGTAGCTAATAATTTTTGTTTGTATTTTTTGATACGGCAACCGACAGTGGAGACGCTGACGCGGATGGTGTACATGGTTTTAGGCTTAACAAGCAATTTGGATAATCCACTTTAAGAGGTCGTCCTGCTTCATTATTTGGTCTTTTGACTTAAAAAAAAAGCTAAAAGTCAAAAAGAACAGGAATTTAATGGTGAGAGTAAAGTGAAGACATTATGGTAAATATAAGGTGCCGCAGTTCGTGAGTGCATCTGTTATGTGTTGAATAGCAAAACCATGAAATTAAAATTATGATAGATCTCAGTATTTATACAAGTAGGAGATATATTTGTTATGTGCACCGCAGTTAATGCAAGGTATGATAGAAAAATGTTACTCCTTATTTTAGGGGAAAAACATTTTCTAAAATTTGTATCAAATGAATTGGATAGTATGCTAACCTATCCCAACTGAAATATAATAGCGCTCCCCTAATGTGGACAACATGTAATACATGTCATTCAAAATTGAAACTCCTAACGCGCAAATGTACACATGCTGCTAATATAAGCAAGAATATCTAGATGAGTTAAATGAAAGTTAAATTTTTTAGATTGTGACCACGCCCAAAACAATGTGCATTTGTAAATGGAGATTGTAGATCTGTAATGACAAGCTAAATGACTACAAAACATGCCTACTCAAATCTTATGATGACAATGCTCACTCATGACTCACCATGGTCTAAAGTCTTATCAACGTCTGTCTCGTATATACGTTGATAGCTTTGATGCTTCAACAAAATGTTTTTTTTATAAAGAATCTGCTCCAGCAAGAAGTCACTAAGCTCTCATTGGTCTCTGTAGGGTAAAGTTTCTGGTAAAGACTTTTAGAATCTTTGATTTCTTCAAATGCACCACTGCAAGGCTATATACATCAGCGTCACCCAGTTTGGAGGGTAAGAATTTTTCAGAAAAGAAAACACGATTTTTTTTTTGTTGGAAGTGAGTTATCTGTTGGTATTATGATATTTCGGAAGAGGAACTCAGATGGGGAAAAAAACAAAATCTGAAGACAGATAAGCTTTACTCTATCTGCACAAAACCATAAATTCAGCTTGATTGTATTCTAGTTCCCTTTCTCAAATGTTTGCTTCTGACATTTACTACTTACTAGATCTCTTACCTCCCTTTAGAATTACCGGATGCAACTCCCCAAAAAAAAATGTGACATCCAATCCCATTGGCACATGGATTAGTCAAGCAATAGAAGTCATCCTACAAGCTTGCTGAACTAGTCTCCAATATGCGAGTGACATAGCTGCGTCGTTTCAGTATGATGATTCAGGGGACTGCACAGACCAGCGGATTATGTCCAATGCTCTACTTAATTATTTCCAGATGCCTATCATTCCCATCAAATATATATAAAAAATTATGTGCCTAACAAACCTCCTACACCAAGCTACCCCACATAACAGAAAGAAAATCCTTCTCCCCATCTCTTTGAATATCGCTGCGCGCTGCTATATACCACACAACGTGGAGTGCACTCATGGGCGCAACTACATTAGGCGACGGGGGTTCATGGCGCACCAAGTCAAATTTCATTTTACCTTGTCATAGCCATATATACATAGGTGTGCACTAGAGAGAAGCTTATAGAAGCCATGCTATATATCAAGGCAGTGAAAGGCATGTCATATAAAGCTTGAGTAGACTCATGCTGTGGTAAAATGTTCGATCATAACTGTAGGACCGCGATTAGGAGGAGGGTTGAATAGGAACTTGATAGACACCGGTTTCCCTAAAATCTTTTTCTTCAAGTTTCTCAGATTGTTTCACTCCAATAATTATGATTAGCTAAGAAGTTCAAAGTCTAAGCAACCTTAAAGAAATGTCTACAAAAAACGGAGCAAAACGTGCATTGACAAGATTATGCCAATCTGACTTCCAACTAGAGGGCGGTCTGATTGTTATATGATTGGTGGTTTAACCTCTGGCTGGCCTGACCTCTAGTTGGTTGGTGGTCTAATGACCTCTCCCCAAGAACAAAATTGATTTACAGTATGATTTCAAAACCTAAAAGAGATGTAACTTTCAATCCAAAACTCCAAATTACTTGAATTTTTGCACACACTTTGTCTAGGATATTATATATCTAATACACCAAGAAATTGTAATAAATCCTAGCAAATATTTGACCTTTCTTGATTCTAAGGAAGGTTACACCAAAGTTGGGCAAAATAAGAAAACGGTTATCGAGAGGAGCTTGTGGGAGGAATCAAGAGAAGATGGCTAAGAATGGTTTCTCACACGTCCTAGCATTCTCGAATTACAATAAGAACTAATCCAAACTCTCTTAAGATCAAAACCCCCAAAATCACCATTTCTTAAGTCAAGACCAGGCAAATGAAAGAACTTATAATGGAGGGTGTCTAGATGAATGGAATCTGGTCTTCAAGAGATATCATCATCACTTACACATTCTTGTCACACAGGAAGACCAAAGAGGGAGAAGAAAACACGAAAGACAAGCCAAATCAAGATTTTAACATTTGAGCAAAGAAGAGAAAAACTTGGACGGATTTTGGATACCTATTGATACTTGGAGATAAATATTTACAGTCACTCCCTAGACACTCATAAAGCCTAAGTATGACAAAAAAAAAACTGAATCACAAGAGCCACAACTCATCTCTCAAGAGTTCTCTACAAGAACCCTAACCTTTTCTACTTAGCTTAGCACAACTTCTCAAAACCTAGCCCTAATCTAACACTTCTCCCTCCTTATATATGGTGGCTCACAAGAAACCCTAATCAACACCTCTAGTTAGGTTTCATCTACTTACATGAGCTAATGTGTTAACCCAACACCATACCGAATTTTACACTCGTACATGCACGCTTCTCAAAGTGTACACAACCATTACCTGCTAGTGAATCAACACTTGATCCATTTAATATTTTTAGCACATCCTTAACCTAAATCACCTCTCTTGCACCTCCTCGCATCGTGGTTTGATCAAGTCTCAAATTTTTGTTTTGGGTAAAAAGATCATTTTGCCCCCAAACCACCTTCCACGAAGCTTTGTGCTTCCTTCACCTTAAAGTAACCATGTGCTTCATCTCTGATTCTATGTGGCTCCAATGACTTGTCACCAAGCTTCTCTTGCATTCGGATCCATTGAACTGTCCTCGTGTGCAAATAGGCCCAAGTCATATGGCGTACCACATGTCTCTCATGCACTATGATGTCACTCAACTTCCCTGACCATTCTGGACCTCAGCTCCTCCTTGAGTTTAGTCTCAATCCACCTTATTGTTACCTATCATGTCCACCACCGGTAGCTTTCACTCCTGTTCCTTGTCTTCCTAGCTTGTAACCACTTCGCGAGCCACAGTCATCTTCCAGTGACACTTGATCGTTTTGGACCTCAGCTCTCATAGCTTAGACCCGATCCTTTGATTGGTTTGAACCTAAGGTCCCCTAGCTTAGTCTCGGTCCTATCTATCTCACCATGACCTAGCTCCAGAGTCCTATAACCATCAACAAATAACCAATCACGTATCACCACACAACACACAATATCATCAATTGACACAATTGTTCAGCCAAGAACCCTTGCCTTTACATCAAAGTATCTTTGCATGCTGTAGCATCCCAAAATTTCCAAAACTAATATAGTTATTTTAAAAAATCATCATTTATGCATTTTGGAATTTTTAAACTTTTCTTAAAATGCTTTCTATTTTTTACATCTAAAAATAAAATTTTAAAATTTATTTAAAACTTGACTAGAGCCTGGAAATAATTTATTTGACCTCTAAATATCATAAAGTTCCTCTACAAAAATTTTCATGAATTTTAAAGCTGGGTTGTTAATTTTAAAAATTCAAACTTGATTTCTGCAATTAAATCAATTAGAAAACAAAACCGAAATTATTTTCATCTGTGGGCCAATACTTCTCTTGTTGGCCTGGCCTGTCACTACTTTGACCCATCTATAGCCCACATGCCATCCCCAGCCGAGTCACCTCCTTTTCCTGCTTTCTCTGCGCGAAGGCGACTTCCACTGATTCTGCCTTCTCTCTCGCCTCCTTCTCTCTCTCTGTCTTGCAGACCAAGGACCCACCCGCTAGGCATGTCTTCCAACTCATCTGCTGCTACAGTCGCATGTTCGACCATGCCATGGGCATCACGACAAGAAGCTCTACTGAGAAAACGGTGACCTCTGCTTCACCTCGGCACACTTTGCTACATCTTTGTTGAACTCAAGAACGCATGCCCGAGCCGTCACATCCCCCGAGTGCCTACGCGAAGACACATTTATCATGACAAACCTTTTGCAAGCTCTCCTCCACGCTGCATCAATGCCGTGATGCTTGTTGAGTGCCTTGAGCTCCCTTCCCCATGCGCCTTGCTCAATCTCCTCTGCTTCCCTGAGCTGTCCTGTCGCTAGCAAGCCATGTGCGTCTTTTCTATGTCAAGGCCTGGGAGGAATTGCCAAGCCTTGCCACACCATCGTCCCATCTTAAGCTCACCCAAGCACGCCCTTCTCATTCCCAAAGCATTCCGTCTCATTTTTTGCCACTTCCCATTGTTTCTTCTCCACTGGAGAGCCCGAAACACGCTCACCCCTATTGTCTCCGATGCACACTTGCTGCCATGCTCCGCTGTGCCATCCTCCCTTCCAAGTGAGCCCTGGCCTTGCCATCCATGTCAAAGTGTGCCTTGTGTTCTCCTCTTCAAACACCCCAATCAATTTCTTGATGTCTGCAGTGAATCTCTAAGACTGTGTCATGATCTTCAACTCTGGCCACAACCACTACCAATAGCCATTCTCTCTCCCTAGTGAGTTTTAGATCAATTCCTTACTTTCCGACCATGTCCAGCTAGTAAGGAAGCTAACCTAACCATGCTATTGTCCTACCCTTCATCACAGTGAGCTATCAATGTGGAACCATCACCTTCGTCCCTGTTTGCCACCAACAAGCTGCTCTAGCATCACTCGGTCACCACCAACACCTCTGTATGCTCATGGTAAGCCACTGATGTTTAAGCACTCTTTCCTTTAGCTCGGGTGAGTTTTTTCACAGTCATCACCATTGTTGTCCATGGCACTGCTGTGGTAGCATAGCATCGGTGAAGCTCCAATGGCCATTGGTCCCCGGGCCACACCCACATGCATCGCCTTAGGTTGTAGAACCAATACGCATGCCCCGAATGAAGTCCACCTTACTCTACTACTGACTTCGTGGATCTCTGCTCACCGCCATTGCTTTCCACCACCGCAACACCGCCTTCATCCATCTCTTTAATCACTGCCACCACCAGTGGCTTCGCCACAACCTCGCCATTCTATCTTGCCACTTTTGAGACCTTTTCGCTGCTCGCTCAATGTCGACGAGCTTAGCAATGAGCTCGATGACCACTAATGTTGACTTCCCCTATTCCCTATCTCTAACTATTGGGCCCCACACTAGTGAGATTAGTTTAGCGCTAATTAAACTCATTTGAAACTAATGAGTCTATGACATGTGGGCCAAGTTAAGTTAAAATGTCATTTTATAATTTAAATTGGTTTAAGTAATGTGTCACTAACACTTGGACCCCAGCTGTTAGTCATTTTAGAAATTAATAAAACCTGATGAGTAGACCCCACTTGTTAGTCTAATGATGCAATAAATCCAGGTTTTCATTTAGAAAGAAAAATAAAAATTCAAAACCAAAAATCATGCACAGTGTTTTCTCTCTTTTTCAAGGATTTTCTCTCCTAGCAAAACTTCGAAAGCCCATAATTTTTGCATACAAACTCCAATTGAATGATTTTTGTCTCTAAAATTGTATAAAATCATGCTTTATCATAATATGCAAAAAATAATTCATTTTTGCTTCTATTTGATTTTATTTGGCATTTGTGTGTGTTATGTGGCTTTATATAGTAGATATTGATGTGCTAGGAATGCTTCAAAATTGATTCAGAGCAAGACGCAAGTGTTAAATAGCAAGAAAAACATCCTCCTTTGACCATGTTGATCCCATAATTCAATAGTGTGCATTTTATTTTGTCAAACTATTATGCATATGCATACTTTAAGTAAAATCGCTATGTTGGTAATGGTTCACCCAACCATGTCACACGTAGCCTCCATATGCACTAGGTGCCTCTTGGCAACCTACTCCTCAACCATGCTCATATCTATTTTCATCAACACCCAGACATGTCTAACCTCTCCAAAACCTCTCTAGACACCCCAAACATGTCTAGGGTAACCCTCAGACATGTCTGCCCTCGAGAAGCTGATCTAACCACCATGCCATGGCCTGTCAGACTGCTCAACACCAATCTGACTGCTCTCTCCATGGCGATCGGACCACCAACCACTGGCCGGTCTGACCGCATGTGCCCAACTCGAAAACGTGCTCTCTAGAAAAAACAATCACAAACTAAAATCTGTTCACACCACACCAGTGGATAGACCATAGCCAAATTCCAGTCATACTGGACTGTTCGGTCGGAACACGACTCCTAAGCCGATCTGACCAGGTACACTAACAACAGAAACTGAATTTTGCAAACTTTCAAAACAAAACTCAAACTTTAACAATACTTACACAACAATGTCAAATACTCATTATACACCATGGGTTGACCTTCATATGGTCTCACAATCTCCCCTTGATGAGTAATTTGACAAAAACCCTAAAGGCAAGAATTTGAGTTTGTTTTTTGAAAAGAAAAGTAAGAAGGTTGCAAAGTATTGGATCGATGTTGGCAATCAGAGGGGATGAATGATTGCAGAAACTTTTTCCCAAGTTTTCAAAACCTTCATCAAATGACTATGCGAGTCACCAAGTTCAGATTACACCTGCTATAAGAAAATGATAAACATCTTGGATCAAAAAGATGCCACACCTAAGCTTTGACTACCTGATCGGTAGTACCACCAAGGTAGAGTAGGTATGACCGCTGGTATGGTACTACCACTACTGCATGTGCGAGTACTACCACTTGCCCTGTTCCCAAGCACAAAGCCCCCATGACAAAAGCCAAATTTGAGAATCTTGATCAAACCTTGTCCAAATACTACCACAATTTGTATCAACCTTAGCACGCATGCTAGGAACCAGATCAAAACAAGAAAAACAAGGTTCTTGGACTTGATTTCATCCAATTTAAGAAATATCGATCTAGGCCACAGGAATACACTAAACCCGAAAAACTAAATTACTTCTTACTTATGAGGATCCAAGTCATGAGGACTTCCATATCATCTCTTACATATCCTAGCAAGGTAATTCATGCTTAGGTTTGGGCTACAGAGGCCACAATCACAAAATCATAAATCTTGGTAAAAAAGACAAAAACCATGCAAAATCTTGATTCTTCCTATAAAGTGATCTAGATAGGCAAAGATTTATCCTAGGGATCCACTAGTGCCTCTTACATATCATGGATCATAGCAACATCAAGAGAGCATAAAAAGAACCAAATCACCAAAAGCAAGAACAAGAACTCATGCAAAAAGAGACAGGAGCACAAGGATTACAAGAACTTGATTTATTGCGTGGAGAGGAATGATTCCTATAACTTGCTGTTACAAAGGACCCTCTACAAGGCCCACGCTTAATCACACCATGAAGGAAAGGAGCAACTAGTCTAACCTTAGAAAATCTCCCAAATTTCCTTGCAAACCCTACCTCTCCTCCCCCTTCATCATATAGACTAAACCAACCCCTTAGCAGGTCTAGATTGGGGAACCCATCAATCCCACAATATCAGGTTTAGAATTTCTTCATGAATCTTTTCATTCTCCTTACAAGGAGAGCCATCTCCTCTTTGGAGTCATCTTCATCAGTTGATTCAGCTTTTGCCTTGAAAACAATAATCTTCCTTTATGGAAGATGATTGCTCCAATAGCTCCCTTTTATCCTTCTTGTATAACTCATTTGTGATGAGATTGCTCGAAAGACCGGTTGGGCCTAGGAAACTCGGATGAGTTGAGAAATAAGGTCACCAATGTGTCATATTTTCCAACAAGGCCTTAAGCATTTTTTGAACAACCTCAATGTTTGTTAGTGTGGTGCATAGGCCCTTCACTTTATTCACAATGTGTTTAGCCTTGAGTACATTTGTTGATGTTTTTATGCGGCAACATTATGAATGTCTCATATTTAATCCAGAGTATATGCAATTTGGACTCTTCAACTGTAGATGTGCCCTCATGAATTTCCAAATGCGTAGTCCAAATCTCATGAGTTGTTTCAAAATTGCTTACTTGATTAAACTCATCTGCATTCAAAACTCCAAAAGAGAATTCATTGCTTGAGCATTGGGGTGAGAGTTTCACGCATCTAGATCTGTGGGTTGTGTAGAATCAAAGCTATAATAAAACCTTCACTATCAACTCTACGTACACTTAGACTCATGGCCTTTAAATAAGTTATCATATGAATTTTTCAATATGCATAATTAGAGCCATCAAATAGAGATGCCTTTCCAAGGGAGATTCCCTCACTAGCCATCTTTCCACTCTAGAGAGGGTTCAAGGATCAAGGATAACTGACTAGAGTGGGGGTGAATAAAAGGTTCTAAAATTTTTCGCTCTAAATTTAATAATTATAACAACTAGGAGTAATAAATGAACCTAGCACAAGTCAAGAGTGAATTTTCTAAGTTTTCTAAGGCAGCACAAGCTATGTCTCTACCAAGTATAATTCTTAGCTACATAAGATATATCAATTCAATAGCTAGGAATGTAAATACGGAAGAGTAAAGACAAGAGATAACAACAATGGAGACATGTTGAGGTAAGTCCAAACAAATTAGACCAGCTCTACAATTAAGCTTAATGACCTCAAGTCCACTAGGGCTGCTTTTCCTACACTCTAGAGATGGCGAGCATCACACCACTCACAACCAGTGTAGGGCCTCTGCACAACCTTCTTAAAGGGATCACCATGCAATCTTCTCCCAAGCCATCTAGGTGCTGGCAAACACCAAGAGTAATATATGACAATCCTTGCTTGAGAAGAAATAAGTGTCAAGAAAATCAACATATGATACAAATGCACTTCAATACTCTTAACTACATCAAAATGTCAAATGTAAGCAAATGAGTAGTGGAGAATGCACCAATGGATCTAATGTATTTAATGAGATCCAAGGTTACTACCAGGGTGTTGGTGAGGGGGTATTTATAGCCCCCAACTAGAAATTTGACCGTTTGGAAGCAAATCCCACAAAATTTAGTGTGCAGTACACTGCCATGTATGGCCGATACTACCACACCTACTGTTCAACGGCTATTTTGTATGCAATAAATGCTTCTGAGCTAGCCGTTGAATTCAAAATGTAATACTACCACCAAGTAAAATAAGTACTACCGCACCGTGTAGTACCACATGCTAAGATTGGTACTACCGATTTCTAGAGTTTTAGAAAAAAAAGTCCCAAAACATGCTCTCTAGAAAAATGTACCACATGAAAATTGGTGCTACCACATTATGGTAGTACCGCTCCATAACGACAGTATTACCATCGGCCGGTAGTACCGCATGCCTGCTGTAGTGCTACCGATTTTTCTGACAGATGATTCTTAAAACTGATTTAAGATGTATGCATGACTCTTTGTTGATCAAGATGGATCAAATTAAACTCTTAATCTACTAGCTATGATCTCCCTTTATAGTACGACGTCTAGCCTACAAATTTGGTCTTTTCTCCAAACACTAAGACCGGCAAAATTATAAAGGGATCCTAAAGCTAAATTTCACCTTTGTGTTGAGCCATGTCGATCCTTCATAGCCTTTACATGCCATTGTTGCATTGTCATCTATAATCCTAGACTAAACCTTTTAAGACATCTTAGCACACATGTTGGTCCCAAACACAATATTGTCATTAATTACCAAAACCAATATTTAGGGCCCTAGATGCTTTCAATCTTACTCTTTTTGGAAATTGATGACAACCTAAACAATGTGAAGGAAGATAAGAGATTTGAGAATACGCCAACTCTTGAAACGAGTTGTATTTTCTTGTTTTGACTTTGAATTGTAAATAATTCATGAGAGAACCTCAAAAGAGATGAAGAATATGTTGCATTCAAGAGTCGATCAACAAAATAGATAAATCTCCCCTAAATATGTGATATGAGATTTTGATGTGGTTTCCATGCACAAGTTTAGAATTTAGAATTTTTGACGGAGTTTCCTTTATTTGTTAAAATTTGAGGTATCTTTTCAAACATGATAAGCATGAGAAATAATACATGAATATGATGAACAATATTAACATACCCAAATTAGCATTAAAGCAACAAGTTCGCAAGCATGAAAGGATATTCTAGCTATTACAAGTTCATGCAAATCATCATAAATAAGTTCAATCAACAAGTTCTTTCATATTGCTAAGGATAATATATAGATACTACAACTAACTTCTTTCAAGCTCTTCTCCTCTTCGTCATCGCCTCATTTTCTCTCCCTTTGGCATCAAGTACGAAAAAGAGTTACTCTTGAGGAGAGGGATCATGACGATGATGACATTGATGCGAATGGGAGAAGGACAATGTTTAGGTGCTGCCGAAGATGAAAGCACACTCTAAGGCGCCCACATGCTGAGAAAGGGAAGCTAGCTACTAATTTTTCTTAGCTTGATTATCTCGAATCATAAGACAACATTGAAGATCTGGGATAAAGAGACTGGGTCAGCTTCATGTGGGCATCCTCATGCCTTTGATCATATTCTTCTTCTTCTTGAGCACGAGGAAGGGCAGCAGAGGGGATTAGAGATGTCAGCCTTGCTCCTCGGTAATGTGTCTTTCTCATGATAAGGGCCATAATATATAGAGCAAAATAAATCATTTTGATCCTATCATTTTTGGAAGAGGAGATCTCCCTAATAATGAGATCTACCACATCAAACCAACGACCATTCATGATGCAATCAATAAAGTTCTATACATGTCCTTAGATTGCATCAAAGTTCCCACTCTTTGGGAAGAAGGTATGGTTGATGTGGTTGATAAGACTCGGCAGGGGAAGAAGTCCAGCAATCTTTCTAGGAGTGAATCTGATAGTGCTATTATAGAACTGAGTGTAAGCTGAGGTTCTGAGAGAAGGCCTAGAATAGATCTTCTCATAGTGTCCAAGGTGAGTTCTCAGAGTTGTCTCAAACTCAACCTAGGTGGCCTCCATCCTCTTGTATCCTATCATCCATGACATGTAATCAAAGTCCAGTGATACATACATAGTGGCGTAGAACTGTTTGATCATCTTCTCATGATAATCACACCAAAGTGTGAATATGTCTATAGTCCCACTGCAATGAAGAGCTGATAGGCACTGGTGCATCGATCAATGGTATTGAGATGTGCCCAGTTCACGTACTTATGGTTGGCAAACTGCCGGTGGTGATCATAGAGCTGAGAGAAGACATCTTGTTGGAACTTGGTGTGAAAGCACTGGTTAGATGATGTCATTGGCTTGGTGAACTAATTTGGGTGGTGGAGTATGGCATACTCCTCACTCGTGAACAGTCTCAAGTTGATAGTCTACTTGTCAGCTTCCTCCATCTCCTCATTATCATCCCCATCACTCTCCTCATATTCTTCTTCTTCTGTCTCAGTTGCACTTTCTTCTTCTTCTTGCCTAGAGGCTTGTGCTTTGTCCGTAGCCCTCATGGCCTGGAGGAAGGAGTTGGTCTCCGAGTTGCTGTCCATCCTTAAGGGTGCTTGAACTAAGGCTGCCTTTTGAGAAGCCGCCTTGCGTTGGGAAGGTCTAGCTTGAGATGGAAAAGGGTCGTATCGATACGTTGGTTCGCCTTCGGACACCGAGTTCTTGTGAACAGAGGTTTTGGTCCTTGGCATCTTGAATATGAATAAAAATGATAATTTGGACAGAAGGAATAGGTTGGAAGTAATATGCAAAAATTAGTTAGCATCTTTTCAACAAAAATGGTAGCACCACTGTATCCCATTGGTACTACCAGCCTGTGGTAGTACAGCACGGGTAGGGTGGTAATACCGCACTTGCCGACATTTTTAGGGCAATTTCCAAATTATGATTTTAACAAGTGTTTAGCACGGATCAATCCATGGGATAGACATGACAAGTCACCAAATACTAGTTACTACCATTTTGCCCAATAGATATCAACTATTGTAGCCAAATTATCCCCAAACACTAGAAATTGATTTTGAGGCCCAAAAGGAGATAAGAGAGGATTTTGATAAGATTACCTTGAGAGATGGATGGGAAACACTCTCAAATACTTAGATCCAACAAAGTTTCCATGAAATCATCGCAAAAATAGAAGATTTGTGGAGAGGTTTTTTGAGATTGGTTTTGTGGGGGTGTGTGTGTGAGAGAGAGTTCTCTATGTTTTGGAGTTGAGGAGGCCAAAGGGGTTATTAAGAGAAAGATAAGGCATCGGTTGCTAGAAACTTTGGGGCCACCTGACAGATTGTGGTTGTACTGTGCCTATAGGCCGATATTACTACGGAGCGATAGTACAGCAGGGCCAAATCAGTACTACCGATTACCTTGAAGCTGTAGGGGCAGATGAGAAAAATGCAAATGATCCTTTATTTATACTCAACCAAACTTCTTTCAGGATCATTATGCATTAGATTTGCAAATAACACCCAGATAAAATAGTTTCTATTAACATAGAGATTTTTAGACATATTTTCAAATTAGGTTTTCTTATAAGCTCCAAGAAGTCCAAATAAGAGCAAATAACATGATACAAGATCTCAAGCAACATTGGAATAATCTATGACATTTAATTTATTCGTCAATTTGCAAAAGCGGCTTCATCTAAAGGTTTTGTGAAGATATCGGCTAATTAGTCTTCGGTCCATATGTAACTAATGGCAATATCACCCTTGCTCACATGATCTCTCAAAAATAGTAGCGAATGTCTATATGCTTGGTTCATGAGTGTTAGATTGGATTATTGGCTATCTTCACAGCACTATCATTATCACATAAAAGAGATTTTTTGTTAAAATTGATCCCATAATCCATCATGTTTGCTTCATCCATAGCAATTGAGTACAACATCTACCCACGGAAATATATTCGGCTTTGATAGTGGAAAGTGCTATAGAATTTTATTTCTTGGATGACCATGAAACTAGTGATCTACCTAAAAATTGACAACTACCCTAAGAACTTTTTTGTATCCACTTTGCAACCTGTATAATCAAAAATCCGAATATTCAATTAAATCAAATTTAGCACCTTTAGGATACCATAAATCAATACTAGAGGAATGTTTTAAATATCTAAAAATTCTCTTTACGACCACCAACTGGCATTCTTTTAGTGATGCTTGAAACCGTACACACATGAAATACTAAATATGATATCAGGCCTATATATGGTAAGATACAACAAACTATTAATCATTTATCTATAAAGATTTAAATCTGTCGGTTTACCTCCCTCATTAAGATTGTGATAACCGTTTGTCGCATAGGAGTCTTGATGTCTTTGCATCTTTCATTGCAAATTTCTTGAATAAGTTCTTTACGTACTTCATTTGGCTTACGAATGTGTATCCTTAAGTTGCTTGATTTGAAGTTCAAGAAAGTAGCTAAGCTCTTTGATCATGGATATCTCAAATTCCCTAGACATCATATCACCAAATTCTTTGTAAAAATCTTGATCAGTAGACTTCAATATAGTGTCATCAACATAAATTTGACAAATAAAGAATTCACATCTATAATATTTTTAAATAGTGTTCTGTCAACCTTTCTAATTTTGAATCCCTTTGAGAATAGAAAATCTCGAATGTGTTCATACCATGCTCTAAGAGCTTGTTTAAGACCATATATTGCCTTGGAGAGTTTATACACATGATTTGGATTATATGGATACTCAAAACCAAGTGGTTGTTCAACATAAATAAGTTTGGTTATTTTTTCATTTAAGAACGTACTTTTAACATCTATTTAAAATAATTTTATATCAAAGTATGATGCAAAGGCAAGTAATATATGAATGGACTCAAGTATAGCTACGAGAGTGAATGTTTCATTATAATCCAACCCTCAATTTGAGTATAAACTTGAGCGACCAACCTTGCCTTATTTTTTACTACAACTCTGCTTTCGTCTTGTTTGTTCCATAAGACCCATTTTGTGCCAATGACGTTGTGCTCCAAATATTGTTCTAGGTGAAGTTGTTTAATTCTTTATGCACAACATTCACCCAATTCAAATTATTTAGTGCTTCATCTACATGTTTAGGCTTAGGAGAGGAGACAAACGAGTAATGCTCACAAAATGAAGCAACACAAGATCAAGTTTGAACACCCTTACTTACGTCATCCAATATTTCGTCTATTGAATGATCTTTTGTAATTACATTGTGGACCTTTGGGGGTAGAGTTGGTGGTTGCTCTTCTTCTTTTTCTTCTATATCTCTTATTTGAATGTTGTTTGTTACGGAAGAGGTAGGAGACTTGACTTGAGTAGATGATGGTGAGTCAATTGGATCTTCTTTTGCCTTGATGTCGCCAATTTGCGTGTTCTTCATGGCATGCCTCAATCCTTATCACCTACATCATGCAAATTTTCTGTCTCTTCTTGAGAGCCGTTAGTCTAATCAAATTGGACATCATAAGTTTCTTCAACGAAACTGGAGTTTTTGTTGAAGACACGGTAAGTTTTACTATTTTATAAGTAGTCAAGAAAAATTCCAACATTGCAACGACATTGAAATTATGAAAGCTGAATACCTTTCCTCAAAATGTAACACTTGCAACTGAAAACATGAAAATAGCAGATGTTTGGTTTTCTTCCAATGAGAAGCTCAAAGGAAGTCTTTTTCAAAAGACGATGCAAATAAAGATGATTTATGGCATGACAAGTGGTATTAATTGCTTTCATCCAAAAATGATTGAAAGTGTTATATTCGTCAAGCATTGTCTTAGCAATTTCAATTAATGTTTAATTTTTCCTTTCTACTAGTCTGTTTTGCTCTAGAATATAGGTTGCAAAAAGTTCATGTTTTATTCTAAATTCATCATAAAAATTTTCATATTGATTGTCTTTGCTTCAAGAGTTAAAATAGATGGTTGTTTCATATTGATTCTAATTTTATATAGAAGCTCATATTGCAAGCCAAAAGATGGTTCATAAAAGGGATGCTAAGCTAGCGACTGAGTAGCAAATCAATTGCAGGATTATAGAGCCCTTTGGCTTGAAACTCTTTCATACAGGCAACTTTTTTTACAAAAACTGGATTACGTGGAAGGAACAGAACAAAGCAATAGGATCATACAATAATGTGCGATGCCAACCAATTTAGAGATCAGTAAACCCTTTCCTTTACCAAACAATATACAGGTAATTTTGCATTTGCCACTACTAAAACAATTGTAGCATCAATGCTCAAGGAAAAGGTAATCAACAAATTAGTTAATCACAAGGATTAGAGAGGCTAATATATCCTATGATCTATTTGTCACTAGTGAACTGTAGACCATTCTAGGTGTCCACGATATAAAACATACTAACTCCCCAATTCCTTCCTAGTGTCCCTATTATGACAATGCCCAACATCTTCCCAACTTTGTCAATTCCAATCTACTGCCTTCCTCCACCCCCAAAATCCCCTAACCATCTGCTTGATAAGCCATAGTATGCAAGAGTTAACCTTAGCTTATGAATTTATATCTAACTAGCCTTCGTTGTGTATGATCGATATGAAAAGTATGATATTTTCCAAAAGAACCAAACCTTATAATTAGCATGCTCTGGTCCAACTTCCTCACCCGCTCCATGAGCGCATGTTGGCCATGGAACTTGTTCAGCCTACCCTAATTTATCCAAGAAGAACCAAAATACTGACACACATCGGCATCAGCAACCACAACACATCAAACTAAATGAAAGAGCTACACAATTCACCAACAGAGAGACCCATACCTTCTTTGGGCTCCATTCCGGCAGATAGTAGAAGTTATATGCCCTCATTGCTGAAAGCAACAACTGCGTGATGAAACATCAAACATCCACCAAATAGTCGAATTGGTGGCGAGAAAATGGGGATCATTCCCACGCCCAAAGCCCAGTTGAAGAGGTAGCTAGCTGGGGATGGGCGGTGAGGGGGCATGTGGGGGCACAATGTATGGGAGGCCCCGCGAAGGTAGGAGACAGAGCAGAGGAGGGAGGAGAGGGCCCGGTGAGTCACCACGACCGAGGATCACCTGAGACATGGTCTGGATCTAGGGTTGCACCTTTGCCAGGTGAGGGTGCGGCAGCTCCATGGGGAGAGAGGAGAGGGGAGTCGGGGGTTGCGAATATGGGGAGTGGAGATATCGAAGGGAGGGATTGGGGGTGGACTTGGTCTACGGGGACTGGGAAGTGTGGAGGATCAGTCCATTGGTCATTCACGGTGATCTCTAGTGTATGGAGCCGATTCATTGAACTGCTGATCATGCATTTCTCTACGCGCGTGTACAAGAGTGGGGATGGAGGTGAATGAACAAACTCCCATGTTATATTAGTAGAGATAACAAATAGGAGTAATAAATGAACCTAGCACAAGTCGAGTGAATTTTGTAAGATTTCTATGGCACCACAAGCTATGTCTCTATCAAGTATAATTTTTAGCTACACAAGATATATCAATTCGACAGCTAGGAATGTAAATACAGAAGAGTAAAGAGAAGAGATAATCACAATGGAGACATGCGATGTTTTTCCCATGGTATTGAAGACTTGCCAGTTTTTACTAGTCCATGTTGAGGTAAGTCTAAACGAATTGAACCAGCTCCACGAATTAAGCCTATTGACCTCAAGTCCACTAGGGTTGCTCTTCCTCCACTTCGGAGATGGCGAGCACCACACCACTCACAACCGCCGTAGGACCTCTTCGCAACCTTCTTGAAGAGATCACCGTGCAATCTTCTAACAAGCCATCTAGTTGCCATCAAACACCAAGAGTAATAGATCACAACCCTTGGTTGAAGCAAGATAAATGCCAAGAAGATCAACAAATGATGCAAATACACTTCAATACTCTCAACCATCTCAAAATGTGAAATGTAAGCAAATGAGTAGTGGAGAGTGCACCAGTGGCTTTAAAGTATTCAATGAGGTCGAATGTTACTGCCATGGTGTTGGCGAGGGGGTATTTATAACCTCCAACCAGAAATTTGACCATTTGGGAATAAATCCCACAAAATTCAGTACGTGCGATACTACCGCCATGTATGGCCGGTACTACTGTACCTACTATTTAATGGCTATTTTGTATGCAATAAATATTTTTGAGCTACCGTACATAGGAAACTTGGTACTACTGCATTGCGGTAGTACCGTTCCATAATGACAATATTACCATTGGCCCATAGTACCGCGTGCCTGCTACGGTGCTACTGATTTTTGTTATAGATACATCTTAAATTTGATTTAAGATGCATGCATGACTCTTTGTTGATCAAGATAGCACAAATTAAATTCTCAAGCTACTAGCTATGATCTCCCTTTATAGTACGGCGTCTAGCCTACAAATCTGATTTTTTTTTCTCCAAACACCAAAACCAGCAAAATTAAAAAGGATCCTAAAGCTAAATTTTACCTTTGTCTTGAGTCATGTCGATCCTTCATAGGCTTTGCATGCCATTTGTTGCGTTGTTATCTGTAATCCTGGACTAAACCTTTAAGACATTTTAGCTCACATGTTAGTCTCAAACACAATATTATCATTAATTACCAAAACTAATTTTTAGAGACATAGATGCTTTTAGCAATACACTTGAATACTCTCAATAACCTTACAATATGAAACAAATGCACTAGAGTTGAAGAGAGGGATGCAAGGGTTTATGTGTATTCAATTGGGGTCTAAGAGAGCTCCCTTACTACTGGTGGAGAGATATTTATAGCCACCACTAACTAAGGTGAACGTTGGGGATGAAATTCCCAAAAATTAGGCCAGCCTATAACGGAGAGAACACGGGTGAATTTCTAAATTTCTCTATTATCTAGCCTTTTCGTACAAAATTGGTTACAAGCCTCCTTATTATATAGACTAATACTTTTCTACTAATATACGTACTCGGACTTTAAGTTAGTCATGACTTCAACTTGAGTAACACACGCAAATGAACTTTACTACATTTCGGACTTGATTTAAACTCTAAATCAAGATTATTTATAGCATTAACTAGATGGCATTGGGGTCACTAGACCTGGTCCCTATATATTGGGCGGGTTCAAAATGACTTTCAGCCAACTTTGGCTTGTACGGACTACAGTAACTAGCTTTTAAATGGTGTATTTTTTAAGGTGTGGTCAATAGAAAGATTATAGTAAAAGGTATATTGAGTTTAGCTATACCAGCTAAAATCACATACGACTATTTTTCTCTATATACCACCTCTCGCAAACAGGAAAAATTCAAAAATTTAAACCATAAACTATAGTTTAAAAGAATCCACCATGAAATCCAACCCTGCCTACAGCTGGCTCAGGAGACGCATTCCTAGTAGTTATGCTTAACTCCCTCTCACTCCAGCATTTTTTACTTGCATCACTTGCACAATTAATCAAAACAACATTTCATCTTAGGTTGCATGACACATGCATCCAATCAAACGGCCCTTCTTTGTACAATCTGAGCCAAACTAATGTAAGCGACCAAACGCTCCGACACCATATTGCTTGCCTCAGTGTCTCCGCTCCTTAAAATGGGCCTCAGTGTCAAGAGTAGGGTTGTAAATAAGCCAAGCTCGAGCGAGCTTGACCTTCTAAACTCAAGCTCGGTAGAAGTTCGAGTCGAACTCGAGTTGAAGTCGGAGCTTGGATCTGGACTCGAGCTCGGCTCTGCCTAAGCTCGAGTAGACTCGAGCTCAGCTCGTTGAAGCTCGATAACAATTAAAATAATTTATTATGCACAATTTTTCAATAATAAGAAAATTTTGAATTCAGGTTCGGTTCTAGTAAACTTGATAACAGTTAAAATAATTCAAACATATACTAATTTTCAATAATAAAAAAAGCTCAAAACCAAGTTCGACTCGAGTAAGCTCGGTAAGAGTTAATATGTATCACTGTTTAAGCTCGAAACGAGGCTCACGAATTATTCTAGCTCGGCTCGGTGAAGCTCGCGAGTTCGAGATCAAACTCGAGTTCGGCTCGTTTAAAATTTGAGCCAAGCTCAAATCAAATTTAGAACAAGCCGAACTTAAGTAACTCGTGAGTTTTGAGCTTTTTTATAGCTTTAGTCAAGAGTGAGCTAAAAATAGAGAGAGAAAGAGACAGAAACGGGCGAGGCGCCATGAGTCCTGTCCATGCAGCGAGCAGTTGGTCAGTTACGAGAAACGGAAGCAAAGAGGGGAGGAAATTTGGACGCAGAGAGGGAACGGCGGGCTGATCCCAAACGCATTCCATCCATCGTGTTAGTTCACTACCATTCCACTCATTCCTTCCCCCAATCCGATCCACCGACGAACGCTCAACCGAATCGAAGCCAGGCGCCGGCGAGAATCCATCGTCGAGCGGCGGCTGCTGTAGAGGACAGCATAGGGGAATAAGGCCGATCCGTCCCGCCCGCCATGGCGCGTTCGAGCGCAGACGACATGGAGCTGAAGCGCGCGTGCGAGGCCGGCATCCTGGGCAAGGAGAAGGACCGGGAGCAGGTAGTGATCTGCATGCGCGTCGCCAAGGGCCGCGGCGTATGGGGCATGGCCGGCAAGCTCACCGCCCGCCACATGGCCAAGCCCCGCGTCCTCGCCATCACCAGTCAGTAACTAATTGCTCACTCCCATCGATCACCACCACCCCGTATCTCCTCCTCCTCATCCAATGTGCGTCCATGGCAGCCAAGGCGAAAGGCCAGAGGACCAAAGCATTCCTTCGGGTTCTCAAGTACTCCAATGGTGGAATCCTTGAGGTGATCTCTCTCTCTCTCTCTCTCTCTCTCTCTCTCTCTCCAACCTACACAACATAATCAGTTTTCGAAGATGATTATAAGTTTGATTACATGCTATGTATATAAATGCATGCATGCATCAGCCAGCAAAAGTCTACAAGATAAAGCATCTCTCCAAAGTGGAGGTCGTTCCGAATGATCCCAGCGGCTGCACCTTTCTCTTGGTACGTATTGATCTTATAGGAACCGTATACGTACATACTTTCAGAAAAAAAAAACTGTGTTTTTGTATGTCTTCTGTGCATTTACAGGGGTTTGATAACCTCAGGAGCCAGAGTGTTTCGCCTCCTCAATGGACGATGCGCAACAAAGACGACAGGTGACGCATCTATTCGATCTACACTCTACTATACACGCCACTATGTTCTCCCTTACCCTTCTGCTATGTATGCATGATGTGTTATCTCTTATAGGAACCGTTTCCTGATGTGTATTCTCAACATGTGCAAAGAGATACTGGGTGGCATCCCCAAAGTTGTCGGCATGGACATTGTGGAGATGGCTATCTGGGCAAAGGTATGATCGTAAAGGCAGTATTATGTCTTCTGCTCGTAACAAATCTGTAGTGTTGGAGCAAACAGGGAGCAGCCATGCTTGCATGACAAATTTCTATGGGAAATTTTGAAAATGCTACTTGTCCAACCAATAATATTGCCGAAAATGGCATCAAGAAATGTGTAGTGTAGGGGTGAAACTGGAGCCGGATTCGGTCGGATTATCTGGCTACCAAATCTGGATTTGTTGAATCCGGATACTTAATATCCAAATTCAAATAAAAAAGGATCCGAATTTGGATGTTGAACTGACGAAGTCCCGGATATCGGATGCGAATCTGGTATGGCTTGATACGGATTCGGAGCTGAATGTCCGAATAAGATCCGGATTTGGAGTCGGATGTCCGGATAACATCCGGATTCCGCAGATATAATAGCAGCAGTTAGCTAATACGTATCTTTTGCATTTGACTTCCAAATTAGGTATATTATATATGCATTTCGATTATTTCAATGAGCCCGTCATTATGGTGGACTCTAATTTGGTATTCATATTTTTTATTTTGGCATATCCCTCAATAAAGCTTTTTGCATGCTCTTTTTAGCCAAATTTAATATATTTGTAACCAATTTATTTGCAATATATCTAGAATTAGTTAGGATTAGTGTTGAAATAGCACCAATGATCAATAATTATGTAACAAACCAGAGAGGTATAAATATCGGTGTCAATTTGCTAAACTTCATGTGCCATAGGATATGAAGCTGTCCTTAGAAACTGCATTATATAAATACGTGAAATGAATGATATATTTGTTGCTGTCAATATTTGATGTACAGTTATATGTTAATGTCAGGTATTTATCAATTTAAAATGTTAAAACAATTCAATACCATGTTTTATATGGGAGAGGCCACGAATAATTATTGGAATCCGAAAAATAGTCGAATTCGATCTGATTTTAAGTCTAATCTGATCCAAATTCATATTCGACATTTGTCTGGTCCGTATTCGTATCCTCGTATTTGAATCTAAGGAAAAAAAATATGAATGTAAATATGATTTAAACACTATTTGATCCGTTTTCACCCTAGTAATAGATGTGCCACTCATTTCAACTTTTCTTCTGAAAATGCCATGGCTAGAGTAAGCTTTTCTTTTCTCCAAAAAAAATCCACGAAGGCAGCTATGCCTTTCTTATTCCACGTTGTCTTATGGTATGATTGGCACCAAGCACTGTTTTCAATTGCTAGATGAACGATCGTGACTGTTACTTTCTCAATTTCCAATTAGTTCGCACCTTTAGACTAAGATTTTCTTCCACAGATACTTCAATTTGTGCATCCCAATGCATGTAATTCCACCCCTATTCAATCTATTCATGTAATCTCACTTCGTTGCCACAGTTCCCGTGCTTAAGATATTGTTGATTGTTGAAGGTCATTTCGGCCACATTTTTATGCAACACTTGGTAACCTTAGTAAACATAATTTGATGAAATATATCCAGTATTTGGGAACGGAGAGAGAATCGGAGTAGATTGGTATCCCACCTCACGGACTAGTTAGTCACGGCTTCACGATTCACGAAGAAAAGACTCTAGATTCTGCAACACACAGCCAAGCCGCCGTCGCCAAGTCATCCTTCGCCTAAGATTAGGGGCGTAGCCAGCCCGAGGCCCAGCCTCGGGTCCAGCCCATTGAAACAAAAGATATCAAGGCCTTACTGTTGGTGGCTACAGTAGAATGATAAAGATTTTTCCAACTGGGCTCGGGCCATTGCCCCGGCGGCCTGAGGCCCAGCTTCGCCCCTGCCTAAAATCATGTATGAAATTTCCCGGTGGCATCTTGTATGAAGTTTCCCAGTTTTGAGGAGCCTAAAAGGGTCATATTGACTCAGTCGAAGCCTGTTGACCTCGTGAAAGTGGCATTTTCACCTAAGATCATGCAAAACCAGTGGCAGACTTGCGATTGGTAGATTTTTTTATGGTATTTTCAGCACTAGAAATTTTAACAGTGGCATTTTCAAAAATATACAAATTTTTTTCATAGAGAAATAAGCGTAGGAGTAGATTGGACTGCTTTATCGGTTCGGCTGAAAAGCTCATGGCTTATGGCTGAAAACACTGTAGCTGGCTGAAAAAAGCACTGTAGCTGACAGAGGCTTATTTAGCATAATTAAATTTAAAAATATAAAATATATGTTAGCCCATTACGTATAATACAAACAAATACGGGAAAAAAAGAACCGGCAAAAAAGCTCAACAAAAAGCCAAAAGTTCAGAAAAAGACGAAACTTATGAATAGTGAAAAATAAGGCAGAAACCAGAAGCCGAAGCCGAGTTGATCAGGGTTAAACTGCACCTAACGTCGAAGTTGCTGTGCAGGACACATAATCCATAGTCTTCATGTTCAAAACACAGAAGTTAATTTATCGCTTTGATTGTCCGATAGTGCAAGACTCTAATTGACAAAAAGTATGTAGCATTTTAAGTTCTGAAGTTCCTGTAAGTTTGTATAACATGAAAGTGCAATATTAAATTGCAGGAGAACACTCCAGCAAAGGTTACTCAAGTCAGCACGAAAGATGGACCCATCGAATCAGTAGTGGTACAGGCTGACTCGCATGTTGCCGTTGAAAAGGATCTGGTTTCGCAAGCGGAAGAAGAGGACATTGAGGCTTTCCTCGGCACGTAAGTTAACCAAATCACTAGTGGCTTTAGTTTTTGGTTTTGCCTTATGAATAGTAATAATTTGTAGAGAAACACTTATGTCTGATTTAAGACAATATAAATGAAGTTACTACAATGTATGCTACAATCGATTAGTAGAATCCGTCTTAAAAAGACATTCCATTTGAAAGTTAATTATAAAACAGTGTTTAGAAACCAATATGAATAGGACCTAGACATCTCCTCGGCACACGAACTTCTGTTTTTGCACATAAGAAGAGGATATTGATGCAGGTCATTTTATTGGTGCAGGTATGTCATGGCCATTGGTGAAGCAGAAGCGTTTTCACAAAGAATGAAACGTGAACTCGTAGCCCTTGAATCTGCAAATGTTTATGCCCTTATGGAAACTGAATCTGTAGTTGAAGAGGTATGCGAGCATTTTGCTACTCTGTAAATGCATTGTCGCTATCTGGATATGCCTATTGCAGCACTGTTGCTCCTGCATGTAACAGCCAATGTCGATGCAATAACTGAGTTTTAGGTAGTTTAATGTTGTGTCCATAACAATTTGCACATTCTGCTAAATCTCCCATTATCATGAGGCTCCTACCCAGGTGCTAGTTATTTCAACCTTATACGCTTTTCACATTCTAATGTTACCTCCTAAAAGCAGTCATGATAATTTGCCAGTCTCTCATTAGCATAAAGTGCTTACAGGTTTATAAGACCTGAATGGCTTGCAAAGGAGTTCTACGTCAGGTAGTTTCACATGATAATGACCCATTTTGTCATTGCATGTACTGGTGCAAAAGTGTGTCCTGAAAAATAATTCTGGAAACATAACATATGTTCTTCCTTTTTTCACCCTCCGATTAAACTTCCTACAGGGGCATGGTTTACTTTTTATGTCGAAAGATTAAATGACTTAACTTTTATATCTATCATTTCACTCGATCTGATTATTTTTTGTAGCTTCATTTGAAAGTCTCAGTTCTGAATTGTATTTTTTTGCTGGAAATTTTACCAGGTCATACATATTATTTAATTGTCAAAGAGAAACCCAATTCCTTACTGCGGTAAATTTTGAGTTCTGCAGGTATTGCAGGGCTTAGAAATAGCGAGTGTATGTGTTGAAGATATGGATGAATGGCTTGGCATTTTCAATGTAAAGCTCAGGCATATGAGAGAGGATATACAATCTGTATGTTTCCTCTTACCTCCATTAATCCATATTTGTGAAATATCTTCTCTTATTTCTCTTAAATTGTTATGCATGACAAATATTTTCTTCTCGAATGCCTGATACATCTAAAACTAAGAGAGAATTTTAATTATATCTTTGGAATTTTAGCTGTCACAAGCTCACAGCTCGGTTCATCTACATAAGTAGTTGCCAATCATTCCAATCTATAATCTTTGGAATTCTAACTGTTAGAACCTACAATGGGGTTTTTCTTCACATGTATGCCTGGTAGTTAGAATTTTGAAGTCATAGTGAGCAGCCAGACTACTGAAGATAATCAGACAGGATGATAACATTTAAATCTTGTTTCACAGTGAGTTGAATTGAATGGCTCAGTATGCACCCTCTGCCGGAATTTGGATGAAACCAGCCAGGAACTGCCTTCCTTGTTATTTTCTGATACGAGCCTTGTGATCTGAGAGCAGTGGATGGAGTAGGGAGTCGGTTTCAGGTTTGGAACAGATAGGATGGTGGAAGGATGGAGGAGTGCTTGATGCTCGCCGTCTTGCTGGCGGCGGCGCTCCACCCCAACCGTGGGACAGAGGCTCTGAGGTTGGCGGTAGATGGGAATGTAGGAGGACGTTGGTTTATTTCTTTCTTGAGCAACAATATGAATGGCACCTAGACTTTTGCAATTATCCTACCCAACTAACAGATATGCTAATGCAAACTAAGTTATCTTTAGGACAACTCCAAAACACCAATCTAGGGCTTGTTCTTTAACGGCTTCTAAAAGTGGCTTTTGGTTTTGCTATAGTACCTACCTATCAAACGGAATATTTTCTCAAGACGATGTTTACAAGTTAATTGTAGTATATATTAAAAGCCCAACATCTGTATCAACCAAAATCGTAAGAGAGTACCTCTCTCTCCGTAATCTCTATCGTAAACAGCTAAAATTCAAAATTTTCAGCCAAAAGTTATAAGCCACAGCCATATCAAACAGGCCCTTAAAATTCCCCAGAACGAGTCCGTAACATTTTCATATGCAGATCTATCTTTGCCTGACATAAATACACAAAGCTCCCCAGTGGCCTGGACTCATCTCAAAATGGTGATTCTTCATTGTGAATTAGACCGGCCAGTTCACCTTTCTTGATGTGGTGTTGTTTTGTGTAGCACCGATACCAGTAATCCGGGGGATGATTATATCAAAATTTATCTCCTTACGTACCCCAAAACTTTTACTCTAATAACTATGTGCAGCTACGAAGATCAAATTCACAGCGAAGTGCTACAACAGCTAGAAAGCCAGTCTAACCACCACTTGGGACTGGTTTGACCACCAGCCAGTATGACCACACAGGTATGGCGATCTGATCACTGGCCGGTCTGACCTCAGGGGTAATGATGGTCTCACTGATACCTTGCATCTAGACCAGAAAACATCCTAAATCCAAACCTTAATCCATGGAGCTTTTAGAAGAAAACTTCAAATGACTTTAAACAGTGAACATATTTAAGGACTTAGAAACTAGATCAAGGCAAGAACACACGAGTTTTTTAGACCTGGTTTCACTAATTTTAAAAAATTGATCCAATGACTCAAGAACACCTGAAACACTAAAATCCAAATTACTCCTTGCTCGTGGGAATCTAAGACATGAAGTCTTCCAGATCTACTCTCGCATGACCTAACAAGGAAATCCAGGCAAAGATTCTGGCAAAAGTCACCTAGATCATGATTGTGAATTTTTTACTCAAGAACATGAAAAACCAAACAAAGAACAAGTGAAACGCTAAGAATAGATCAAAGATTTGATCTATTACTAGCAGAATAGGTGATTCACGAGTATATGGGTAGTTACAAGGTACTCCCAAAGCACCACCCTTACACACACAAGTTTTCACACATAGGGAGGAAGAGAAGAAACTACTCAAGACTTAGACAATATCTTAATGACTCTCTCAAAGTCTTGCCGTAGCTCTCCCTTCTCCTCCCTCATATAACCAGCATTACTTAGTGGGTCTCAACCCGCTAAGTAATTGAGAAAACCCGTCAACCCCACTAACATGGCTTTACATCCTCACACATGCATCTCAAAGTGTTTACAAGACTTAACCATCTAAGCCCTTAGCGATTGATCTACTTAGCCAAATTAGCTCACCTTGAACTAAACCTCTTCTCCTTTGTGTCTTTCTGCACCGCAGTTTGTCCAAAGCTCAAACCCAGAATTTTGGTAAACTACCAAAATACCCCCAACGAAGCTTCCGGGCATCTTTGCTTGTCTCCATCTTCACCTTCATATCAAAACATCTCCGCATGCTTTGACACATAGCCCATAGCGCCTAGTGACTTGTCGTCAAGTCTTCACGCATTCGGTCTCCCCCATGGCCCATGTACCAACTCACCTTTTCATGATTCTTGTCTTTCATGTGCTTCCTGTTTGAGCCACGTAGTCTCACCTGGACTTACACAACTACTTAGGCCTTAGCCCTCCCATTTAGTCTCGATCCTGTATCGTCATTCTCCAAGCCACCTACACATCCGAAGACTAAGCAACCAAATCGAGCACAAGTTCCATACACTTGACTCACGTTAGTCAAAACGATGCATCATGCAACACAATACAACCTAGTACCGACCCATGCTGTGTACACACTCAAACCAACTCAATACCCATTTTCATCAACACCCCCAATATGTCTTGTGTACCCTATACATGTCTGGCCTCCCCAGAACTTCTATAGACACCCCAGACATGTCTGCCCTTGAGAAGCCAGTCAGACCGCCATGCCACGACGGGTCACAAACCGCCCAGCACCAGTTTGACTGCTTGCTCCATGACGGTCAGACCGTCCGCCATTGACCGATGTGACTATTCAACCCATGGCGGTCAGCCTGCCTAGCACAAAACTTGATGAATATACCAAGTCTAGTCTGACCACCATCCCAGGTCCAGTTAGACCGTTTGAATCTTGACAACACAATTTGAAATCTAAATTTTCTGAAACTTTCGCAAAATTCAATGGTAACTCAACCAAAGTGTCAATTGTTCATCATAAACATATTTTAGACCTTTCTACGTGGTCTCTCATTTTACACGGAGAAACCCTTCAAAAATTGATTTGAGGATATATCACAACCCACTTATATTTCTTTCATCATCATAAGTTTATATTTAACTAATTCCTTTATTTGGTTTTGCAGATAGAATGGCGTAATAACAGGTTGGAGCTGCAATCTGTAAGTAATGTGGCATTAATTGATGAGCTTGACAAACTGCTTGAACTCCTACAAATACCATCCGAGGTTTGCATCCAATTAGAATAGTAATGTTCTGCGCTATATCCATTTATGGTTTTGAAATTATGAAATTGATGTGATTGATCATATTTTAGTATGAGGCATCGTTGACTGGAGGGTCATTTGACGAGGGAAATATGGTTAAGAACATTGAAGCCTGTGAGTGGTTGACCAGTGCTATAAAGAACCTAGAAGCATCCAATCTGGATCCATGCTATGCAAAATTGCGTGCTGTATGTCCTTTCTTTAACCTGTATCATCATTTCTTCCTTGTTAAAAATTAACTTGCTCCGGTTTTCCCCTTCAAAGCTTCTCTGTCCCTTTTGGTCAAAAGCTGATAGCAATTTTCTATCGTACTATAATTTTTTGTTGTCAGATATCTATTAAATGTAGTTGTTCAGAAAAGATGCCTATTAAAACTGATTGTTTGATTCTTTGTTGTGAGGTATGCCAATAATTCTTTGTTGTGAGGTATCTGATTCCTTCACAAGCCAAATATTCAGTTACTTCTTTTTTCTAGTTTACTTTTGCTATGAGTTTCCAGTAGTGATGGTACATCCTAATAACATGAAAATGTGCTGAGCGTTAACCAATCCATGGCTCCTGAGTTATACATAATGGGCAAACTGCATTTTATTTAACCTTTGATTATTATGAAGACAATATTTAGGCTCAGCCAATGTGAATTTATGCTCAAATTCATACAGGTTAGGGAAAAACGTGCAGAATTTGTACTCCTGAAGTGCACATTTGTTCGGAGGGCATCAGAATTTTTAAGGAATTACTTTCCAAGTTTGATTGATTCTATGCTAAATGACAAAGGCAACTTCTCTCAGGTAAATTTGACTCCAACAATTGCAAAGAATTTAAGTTTAGTATCAAACCTGGACTTGCGTGAACATATTTCTAAACACTTGCAGAGAGGGCAGCTGCAGAGGCCTGACCATGCTGATATGAGGTACAAATGCAGGACTTACGCCCGGCTTCTACAACACATCAAGGTTAAATTGCATGTTATCTTGGTGTGAAATTATTATCTATCTGCAAACAGGAAATGATTTGTTTGCTACTTGTGAAATTTGACACCATATTCTTGTGCTTACTTTATACTATACTTTTCTAGAGCCTGGACAAGAGTTGTTTGGCCCCTTTACGGAAGGCTTACTGCCATTCTCTGAACTTGCTAATTCGACGAGAGGTAGGGTTCTTTGATTACTTTCTCAAGTGAAATGGTTCTGTTGACTGTATTTCAAGCCGCTTGGCATATTGGTCTGCTAGAGCCGCTATGACCAAGCATACAACTCTGTTTGTACCATATTGGTAAAAACGAAAATTGACTTTCTTGATGTTGTGCGAGGTGCTCTGAATTATTTTTAAAGCACGTTATTAAATTACGCAACAAAAACAAAACCTGGACATAACATGTGCATGCTTGTTTTGTAGGCCCGTGAATTTTCTAATGAACTCCGTGCTAGTTCAAAAGCTTCAAAAAGCAGCACACCATTATTTGAGGGTCCTGCAGGTGCAAATCAGCCAGCAAGTATTACAGATAGTTCTGCAGATGCGTACTCCAAGATGATTACTGTTTTCATTCCTCTTCTTGTTGATGAGGTTGTTTTGTCTTTCCATGCATTTGTTGTGAAATTTTACAGTAAATCCTGGTATGCTAACATCACTCACAATGCACATTTTTTTTTCTTGATGCATATCTACGGCGTAGAGTTCCTTCTTTGCACATTTTATGTGCTTCGAAGTTTCTGCGCTTGCTTCATCTGATGCTTCAGACAGTAATAATCCGACCGCTGAGGCAAATAGTACTTCTCCCAGCACCTCAGAACCTTCTGGAAGCAGTGTCAAACCAAGTACTATGAACCACCAACTCCCAAGTTAAACAATGTTTCTCACGATTAATTGTTCTTTCTTTCCGCATGGTGTAAAACTGAATTCTTACGTCTTGTTTCTCCAGGTAACAATTCGGTCGAGTTGGGAGTGCTAAACGAATGCCTACAGGAGTTGCTTGATGGTATTCAGGTTGATGTTATTGTCTTTTTCCCTTGCAAATTTGAGAGACTGAGAGAGTGAGAGACAAATTAAATTCTAAATATGGAGATACAGAAAGCTGAAATTTATGCCATTATAGGGATGGAGGCTTCACGTGTTTTATATGAAATATTTTCAGGAGGACTTCTATGCTTTAGTTGACTGGGCATTCAGGCTAGATCCGTTGAGTTGTATAGCAATGCATGGCATAACAGATCGCTATCTTTCTGGTCAGAAGGCAGAGGTTGCAGGATATGTTCATGTGTTGCTTGATGACTTGGAGACAAGAATATCCATTTTGTTTAGCAGGGTTTGACTCTACTGCTAGGCAGTTAAATTCTGCTCCTACTTTGGGGAGTTTAATTTGTTCCTTACTGTTTCATTTTCTTGGGCAGCACAGTTTGTTGATGATGCCTGTTACCAGATAGAAAAGTATGAGCGCAATGTACGGCAAATTGGAGTGGTGCCCTACATTCCCAGGTCCATTGCTATTTGTGTCATAATATATATGTAAAATCCCCAAAAAGAAAGCCACTGTAGGGCTTTATGTGATGCATAGCTTATGTCTAATTGGTATTGATGTAATCTAATTGTTTTCTTTTATATAGGTTCTCTCAACTTGCAGCACGTATGGAACAGCATATCAATGGATCCAGGGATCTAGTTGACCAGGCATATACGAAAATTGTAAGATCTTACTATAATGAAGTGTATCTGTTTCTCAACGAATAAAAAAGTTATTTGTGTACCACCTCAGTTACATGGATAATCAATGATAATTCTGTTCAACCTCACTCCAATAAGCTACTGGTCGGAGTTATAGTTATACTATCAATCAGTACTTAATCTGTTGTTGTGACTGAAACAGGTAAGCATTATGTTTGTGACCCTGGAAAAAATTGCTCAAGTGGAGCCTAAATATGTTGATATTGTACTCTTGGAGAATTACGCAGCTTTCCAGCACAGGTTTTATTCAACTTTTTTCTTGGTGCTCCTTCACCTTGTGAAATTTGTCAGATTTTATGCTACTTTTCATTAGATTGCCTGATATCTACCCATGAGGCCATGAGTCACTACCCGGAATACCTAGTGGTCTCTACTGTCTACATCTCATTAATTTGATATATTTAATCTGATGCGCAGTCAATATGATTTAGCGAATGTTGTACCAACACTTGCTAAATTTTATCATCAAGCCAGTGAAGCTTATGAACAAGCTTGCTCGCGCCACATCAACTTGGTTATATATATTGTAAGTTGTTCACAATTCCATCTGGTTCCATCTTTCCTTTGGCAATGCACAGGTATAATGAGGCATTTATACTATCCCATACGAAGGCATTTTTGCACTTTTTTTTTGCAGCACTTTGAAAAGTTATTCCAGTTCGCTCGGAGAATTGAGGAACTGATGTACAACATGAGCCCTGAGGAGGTAAGTCACGGCATTTGGCTCTGCATTTCAATTTGAAATTTGATGCCATGGATTTATCCTAATTTCCATGCTGTTTATTCTCTTGTGACATCGATTGCAGTGCTAATAGTCTTCTTCAGGATTCTGTGCACCTAAAAATATTAATCCCTTTTCAGACCATGGTGCACGTTTTGACCAGATATCTATTCTGGCTAGAAAATCATAATAATTACATGTCACAACCAACAGTAACTTAAATTTTAATTAATCTGCTTTTTGATGAAAATATCAACACAAATATTCTTGATGCTTTCCCTAATGAACTCCTCATTGTTCTAGATCCACTAACTAAGATAAAAGTAAAATTGGCTCTGCATGACACTCTAAATTTGTGGAATTGATCATGGGACACTGCAAATTCATGGTTCGACTCAAGAATACTATAAAATGGTGGCTATTTGCCAAAATATGCTGGGCCTATTATAATAGTATATCCGGCTGATTTGGAGAGAGAAACGTTCCTAAATGATTCGTGGTGCCCCTGAACCCATTGGACTGCACCAGGCTTCGATCGTAGCAGCCTGTTCAACCAAACAGACATCCAATATTATTATAAACTAGCATAGTTACCCGTACAATTGCGTGACTAGATATTACGATACAGTTGTCTTTGATATACAACTCTACTTCTTATAATTAAAATACAATTATATTTGTTATACAACTCTAATATCTATATATGATTAATTTGCATTATTATAATCTAGCTCCACTAAAATAAGTGGTGGAGATTCTTCTCTTTTTTTGGATTAATGTAAGATTTTCTAGATTTATTTAGGATTATTGTCGGATTTTCTTGCCCTCAAAACGAAGATGATGCTTTGAATATTATCTGATTGTTTTTATTTATATAAATGTGTCCGATGTGTTTTTGCCAATAGCTTCCATTTTCTAGTGTTCTGGAGCCGAGCCATGAATCTGCGTGTCCCACGCAAAATTTAAGGTGGCCTACAACCAATTTTGCCTAAGCTATAAGGGCGTCTCCAACAGCTGGCTATTTAGTTAGCTAGATCTGATGTGGCAGGGAAAAAGTAGGAGAGAGAGTAGTCACTAGTGACGAGCAAATAGCTGATCTATTTCACGTAGTCCAAGAACATGAGAGAGGAGCATGTGGGTCCAACAGTATAAAATAGTCTTTGCTTTTGTCTCTCACCTCCACGTCAGCTGACTATATAGGTAGTACTAGCTATTACCATTGCGGACGCCCTAATACGAAATTTCTCATCTCAAGGATTAGTGTCCAGTGATTTTTTTTTGTTAATATTAGTATACAGTAAGCCTTTTTTCAATGGATTCAGCTTTTCACATGATTGTACAGATTCCATTCCAAGTTGGAATGTCGAAGGTAGAATTTCGCAAGATGTTGAAGTCCAGCTTGACTGGTGTAAGTAAAGAATAGAATCATTTTTTTCCTCTCTTATGAAATTGCATGAACTCTAGTCTCAAATCTTTTTTCTTTCCACATTCCTGTTTGTTTTGGACGACAGCTTGACAAGACAATCAATGCAATGTATAGAAAACTACAGAAGAATATAACTGCCGAAGAACTGCTTCCTTCTCTATGGGAAAAATGCAAGGTATTTTATCTTCTTAATTTGAAGATAATCAAAATGAATAGATGAGCTATTTGTACTCTGCTATCTATGCAAAGATAATGAAGGTTGAGAGACTATCCTCCACTGATTTTTTTTTTAATGAGAAGTAGAGCTGGGAGTATAGTTCCTTACGATAGATTGCTTGATTAAAATACTGCAAGTGCTGGTGCTACAAATGCCAGTTCTATATTGGTACAAATTAGCTTTGTGCGAGTTAATACATTTGATCGCTGCTACTCTTAGTCAAGTTTAGCTTGTAAAAGAACCACAATGTGAGTAAAGCATGATCAGAGTTAGGAAAATGCTGATTCATTAGTTCAATTTAACTAAGGGAAGTATCTTGCTAATTCTTTCTTGGGGTGATGCATTTGTTGTTGCAGAAGGAGTTTCTCGATAAATATGCAACCTTCCTCAAATTGATCTCCAAAATATATCCCAATGAAACAGTGACATCAGTGAATGAAATGAGAGAGATCCTAGCTTCTCTGTAGCTACTTTGCTCTTGGATTAACTTTACAAGGTAACTTTGTGACTTTTTCGGCTGTGTCTTGCTACTTATTGGTATTATTTGTTCTTTGTGTGAGGTGTATGACTTGTTTTATTTTTATCCTCTGTTTCGCTCATATGTTTCAGCGAAAGTTCAAATGAAGTTGGTATTTTTTTTTTGAAAAGGTAATGAAGGTGGTATTAAACAATAATATGTTTCTCTCTCTTTTTCCACACGATTACAACAGCCCTTGTGAGAAAGGGCCAGAGAGATTAAAAGACTAGTCCATGACAGAAAGACTACCATTACCACATTCTTGCAAGTAACAGTAATAAATACTACGTTGTGGATGTTCTGCACATAGGTGCACCTGCACATATTCTGGTTTGCACATAAACATGGCTCAAAAGATCTCAAAAAAATCATGGATGTAGAACATATCGGCATATGTGTGCTTGCTAAAAGAATTTCACAAATATGATCATACGTGCACTGTGGCTGAATTTTTTTTATGCCACTGCATGACAGCCGAAATGCGGTCAATTTTAACTCTGAAAAAGAATCTACTTTCGACGTAGATTATGCAAACCACCACTAGTAGTTTCTGCGCGTTTCAGTATAGGCAAGTTTTTGGGGTTTTTGAAAACACGTTAAAGGTTGAAGGCATTTTGAAAGATGCCTTATATAATATTTGATGGCATTTCTAAAAGCACCTCAGATGTTTTAAAGGATGTTTTGGTTTCTTCTTCAGGTTTATTTGTCTCTTGTGAAGCGGTTTTTCTAAATAAGCACAATTAACTTTTCTAAAACATCTTTAAAAAAATTGAGCCATTTCTAGAGCATTTTAAGGCATTATAAAGTCCGTCCAAGATCAACCATATCGTAGTGCGATAGAAGGTACCTTTTAATTAATATGTGCTAGATTAATTAGTGTCACCTCATTTATTTATTCATTGGTGTATAATTAATACTATACAATCTACTAACTTAATCTTTACTGCACATGAATGCAGGCACGATCGAGGAGCTTAAGCCGCCGAGATCACCAAGCCCATCTGCACCTAAAAGATCAATGCATGGATGATATTATTCTTGTTCATGTCTTTATTGTGCACCCACCCTAGCTACGTATAATTTCTCCGGTCTAATTTACACGCTTTAGTAAAATGATCTTTGTATGCGTACATGTTGTTTTGGTTTTTCTCGTCAACTTTTCCCTGCATTCCAAACGTTGTCAGAAACATGTAGAATATATTTTTTGTTACTGAAGTTTCACCCAATAGTTGGTGGACAAGGCTCAAGGTGGAGGCTGGAGTCGTGGAAGAGAGGAGGCAATGGAGTTTCTAGAGTCAGATGAACCAATATATATAACCAATAAGTCTTAATAGATTTCTAGAGAGTCAGATGAGCTAGTATGAATGTGTATCACGGATGAGAAATGATGGCATTACGAGATATATGTCAAATTTGGACAAACATGGCACTGTTGTAATCATCTAACTGTAGTGAAATGATCTTTGTGGCAGAAATACGAGTCGAGATAAATCTGAAAATCGATCTTGATTGGCACGAGATCATCGCCACATATGCCGGCCATTGCTGATCTTCAAATGTTATTTTAGGGTTCCCTTCATCTGCTTTATACAGCTGAGCGAAAGCTACTGGTTCGAAGGAACAAAACAAAAATGACAACAGACACAGTAAACGACAGTGAGGTGAAGAGTAAAAGTGAAGTTAACTTCGGCAGTGTCCTTGTGTCCGTTGGATCCCCCGAGGGAGTATAATTCGGGCATGTTCTTTCTAGCTACGGCTTGTGGTTTTTTGCTGCGGTTTATGATTTTTAAGCTGTTCGTACGAGAGATTTCAAAGTAACGTGTGATTTTTGCAAATATAAATAAAATCGGTACAATATATACTATAATTACCTAATAGATCCTTTTTTAAAAAAATACCTCGTTTAAAAGCTAATTACTGTAAAAAAAACTAAAAAACAGCTTTTAGAAACTAAAAAACAGTGCCTTAATCTCTCTCCATGACCCGAAGATTTCAGCTCTCCTTTGTTGGAATTTTTCCTATTTTCTCCGTGGGACACGCTGTCCCGGCCGACGTGACTGACGATGAGACAGCAGCACCTCTCGTGGACGTGGCAAAACAGCACCTCTTGCTAGTCTTCACGTGAACAAGCAAAGTAGCAGTGCTGGACGTGAAGGTCAATACGACATGACGCCTGCCTTGCGTGAACGCAAAGGAGCAGCTCCGCCTGGACGCGCGTGATCTCCTGCAATCTTCACGCATTTGCAACTTCTGGACGTGATGCGCGAGCACAATGGGCCTGTTTGGTTCACGTATAAGTAGAGCCTGGCTCGCATCTGAGAGTCAGGCTCTCGTGGGACAGGTTGAGCGCATGCAACGCTGTCATATTTGGTTCACGTACGAGTAGAGCCTGGCTGAGAAGAGATATTGTTTGGTTGCCTGTACGAAGATATGTTGCATGAGATAAAAATAATATAAGATTATGATTATGATTATGAAGATATGTTATATGAGATGCTCGTATCTTATTATATCTTAAACTTCTTCAAAACACGTTAATAATACTTGATATTTACTAATCTACACTAATAACATCATCAGCTGACTAATCACCTGCATCCCGCGAGCCTGGCTCCCCAGAAACGCCCGATTTCCACGTTTCTCCAGAGCCTGGCTGCGGGGGGAATCTTGCATGAGCAGAGCCAGGCTGAACCCAGCGACCAGGCAACCAAACAAGGAGATCCTGCATCCGGCCAGCCTGGTTCAACCGGATGCAAACACGCCCAATAGATTCGTATTTTTTCGGGAGCACCGCCGCTTCCGTTTTCTTTCATTTTGTTTTACTTCTTCTCCCTCGAGTTAAGGCAGCCTCAAGTTAATTAAGGCAGATTAGCCGGTTTAATTAGCTCAAGTGTGCAGCATAGGGGCAGGAGCACGGTGGCTGTGCGGCACCCTCACATGTTACCCTCACGTCGACATCGGCGTGGTGGCCGTGTGGTGAATAGAATATTTTTTTGTGATTTTTGGTGGAATGACTGCTATTCTTACAAACACGCATTTAAAAACGGCTAAATTCGGTTTTCACCTCTCATACACGACTGGTACTCGGATACTAACAAGATTACTTCTTACATCCTTTGTGACGTGCGATGATCATAAACGAAAGGGGACAGTCGAACCTGGACACTTGATGTATTCAACTACTTAGAACTTCAGTTCAGATCCGCAAATGTCACTACTACAGAAAACCTAACAGTAGACGTCAAATCACAGATGATTTGACAAAACCATTTGTGACCGACACTAACACAGACGATTTTAATTTGGACACCGTCTGTGTTGATGGCGTCAGAGAAAACGAGTATCACAGACGGTTCTTATCGATGAACTGTGATATTCCAGTATCACAGACGGTTTTTATTTAAAACCGTCTTTGATAATCTGGAATTATCACAGACGGTTTTTTATTAAAAACCGTCTGTGATAATAAAGTTATCACAGACGGTTCGTATTAAAAACCGTCTATGATAATCTAGAATTATCACAGACGGTTCGTATTAAAAATCGTCTGTGATATGTTTCCCGCCTTGCAATTCTCCAAAATTTCATAATTTCCCACCTGAGTCCGAGTAGGATTCAGTTTTGAGACACCTTCAGTAAAACGGGCATAACTTTTGCATACGGTGTCCGTTTTCGACGTTCTTGTACTCGTTGGAAAGCAAACGACGAGCTCGATCCAAAAAAACGACTCACTTATGCCAGTCACCCTCCAAGACCCCGAAAATCGGCTATCTTTGGACCTAAACCTGCGTCGCAAGTTTTTGGTTTCTATTTTTGCCCTTTTTCTTGGTCTTCCTTTCGAAATTTGGATTTTTACTTCAACTGAAAAGTTGTAGATCTCATCGAAACCTTTCAAATGAGTATATATAAGCTATATAAAACTTTGCTATTTTATCTTTTCAGACTAGTTGTTTATATTGCATCGGTATATAAAATTTTGTGCTCTAATTCACAAACGGTTCTATATATAGAATCATCTGTGATATTCATTCATCACAGACGGTTCTATATATAGAACCGTATGTGATAATCTGACCGCTGGGCCCGTCGATCCTCCTCAACCCAATCCTAGCCAATAGAAATCCACCAATCCTTACCCCACGGATCGTAGCTCCGCCTCTCCGTCCCCGCGCCAAAAAATTTCGCACTCCCTCCCCTATAAATAATCACCAGAACCAAGCCTCCTTTCTGTTCTCCTCCTCTTTACTGTTCTTCTTGCTGTTCTCCTCCTTTTTGTTGTTCTTCTCCTCCTTGCTGTTCTCCTCCTCCTCCTCCTTGACCCATACCATAATAGCTCCACGAAGCAGATGATGCACAAGGTAGCGCTCAATCAACGCTGGCGATGGTGGGCGTCAAAGACATCCCGCTCGTGCGCTGCATCAGGGGCGAGAAGGCCTAGGCATAGAGGATCTTTACTTTTTCTCTGTTCTTGTTGTGTTAGCTAGATGGGCAACCTGTTTGTTGTTTTGGGATATTGTAATGGTAGGCTCTAATCTTAATAAAAATGAAATGTGTACCGTGTTTCATACTATATTTGCTTGTTTTCATTTCAATTAATTGATTTGCGAAATGGATATTTTATGTTTGTGAAATAAATTGATATGTGAATTGGATGTATACATGTACATGTTGATCTGCTTGTTTCAGAGGGCATGGCTAGCATTTCCTGAGGTTAGCCAATAAACAGAAATAGATTTAGGGGTAGAAGAGAATAGCACAGACGGTTTTTAACTGTAATATTTAGATATCACAGACGGTTTTTAGTTAAAAACCATCTGTGATTATCACCTATCACAGATGGTTTTTACTTACAAACCGTCTGTGATATTTACACCACAGACGGTTCGAAAACCGTCTGTGATAACCTTCGATTATCACTGATTCATAAATTCAGACGGTTCAGAAAATTGTCTGTGATGACGTTTTTGAATCGTCTGTAATATAGTTTTCTGTAGTAGTGTGTGGATCATAAAATAACTGCGTCACCTGTGATCATTTCATAACCTTTTTCCCCCAAATCGCAACGTCCTCTCGGTGTCGTTTGGGTGCAAAAGCTGGGATATCAAACGGTGTGTAAGTGGTAGGAAGATACTTGCAGCCCTGTGATCAATTCCTGGATCCACCACTGGGTCTTGTAGGAAGATATCTTTGATCATTTGTGATCATTTCTTTCCCATCTTTGCTGCTACACATTTCCCAAACACTCCTCTGTGATGGTGCTCAATTTGACGATAATTTATAGTTTTTTTCTGTAGCTGATTTATTTTTTTGCTGTAATTAATAGTGCCTTGTTTAATATAATTAAATTTAAAAATCAAAAATAAAAATATGTTAGTTTATCACGGACAATACAAAAGAATACGAAAAAGACAAAAAAAAAGATAAAAACCAAAAACCAGAAAAATAAAATAAAGTAACAGTGAATTAAAAATCAAAAGATAGGAGCTATCGTTGAAATAAGCATGGCCAAGTATCTATTCCGTTGTTGCTGTACTTGACAAAGCTTCTTCAACCGAGAGTTCTGTGGTGGATGGGAGGCCCAGGACAGGGTCGGAATTCCAGACACTTCATTTTCACATTTGGCAAATGGACAAAACATGCCAAATCAACTTGCGCTCCACGGCACGTGAGAATTAAATCATGCACTCCAAGTCAACATCCATGGAAACATGCAAAACTGTTCCAATCGAGGTCCACATCAGTCACACAACTTTAGATGACACGTGAAAGACAGCTACGTCAGCGCAAAAATTGTTGGAAAGGTGTGCTAGACATCATTCAATTATTTTCTTTCTAACAATTATCTATATTTTAGATCATTGAAATAGAAACCCAACGGCCCCTTTTTTTGAATGGGGAGATTTTTTTAGAGGAGGGAAAGATTTTTTTTTGAAGGGGATGAAAAAGAATTTATGGCTATTAAATCTCTAATTTAATCTAAATGATAGTTAAAAAAACATTAAGGTAATATTTATCAACACCCAAACCAATAAAGCATGCAATCCTATAAAAAGGAATGCTCAACTTGCATCCAGATCCACCACGTGATTCCAAGGGGTTGGAGCAGTCCTTCCAGAAGCAACGAAAACACCTGGCGCTGATGCATAAATTGTCCCTAAAAGCAAGTATATAGATAACTATATCGATTCTATAGTTACACCGATACTAGTTTCCAAGTAAAAAAGAATAATTTTTTTTATTATAGTTAGGGTTTTTATTTTGTCTTAATGCAAAAGTAGTAAGTTGAAAATGTTCTAAGCAAGGGATAGTTACGGATTCTACTACAAAGGCTGAGTATATTATAACTTTCAAAGCTATAAAGAAAGCAGTTTGGATAAGGAAGTTTATTTCTGAGCTAGGTGTGATTTCTAGTGCTTCTAGTCTGATAGATTTCTATTATGATAATAGTAGAATCATTGTACAAGCCAAGAAGTCTACATCACATCAAAAGTTCAAAGCACATACTTCGGTGCTATCACCTTATTCGTGAAATTGTTGAAAGAGATGATGTAAAGATATGCAAAGTGCACAAGAATTTAATTATTGTTGATCCATTAATAAAGTCTCTTCCGCAACTTAAGCATGAGGCGCATATAAGATCTATGGGTTTTAGATACTTGATGATTGACTCTAATGCAAATAGCAAATTGTTAGTAATATTCTTTAGAGACAATCATAGAGATGATTGTATTGCCTCTATTTTGTGAACTTTTGAATAATACGCTATTTTATCTCTTAGATGAACTATCATTTATATTGATTACTAAGTATATGGCTTGTTCATGAAACTTTCTTTTTGTATTTATGATGTTATTCCGAACATTCCTAATCTTATATCATTATATAGTACACTTATGATTTATGAATCAATTCATGTTTGCAGATCATGGATATGAGGTATGAAATCAATAAATATGGACATTCGTTAGAGAAAATAGTATTGGATTATCCTATCTTAAGATATCATGGAAACTACTATATTATTAAGTGTTATCAGTTGATCTTATACATAATACATAATATGCATGAGATCTTTACACCAGAGGTCATTATATTTTCCTACGTCCGATAGCATGCAAAACTGTTCCAATCGAGGTCCACATCATTCAGACAACGGTAAATGACACGTGAAAAACAGCTACAAATCTCAACTTCAGCGCAAAAATCCTTGGAAAAAATAAAACCAATAAACGAATCCTATCAAAGCAAATGCTCAACTTGGATCCAGATCCACCACGTGGTTTTAACGGGTTGGAGCAATCCTTTCAGAAGCAACCGAAACAACAGGCGCTGATGCACCACTGGCAGCAGCATCTTTATAACCAAGCAGTTCTTCTCCAGAATCGATCACCCACAATCTCAAAAGACCAACCAGAGAAGAACGCTGCCATGGCATCCCTCACCACGACGGCGTCCATCCCAGCCATGACGGTTGTCACCGGCAGGCAGACCGTTGCCTCCCGCCGCAGCCTCACGGTGTGCAGGGCCGCGAAAGGCGAGCGCAAACCAGAGCCAGCCAAGAGCGACGGCGCTCTAGCGGAGGGGCGTCGCGCTGTCGTGCTCGCTGCTGCGGCCACTGCCGTGTCAGCCGTCGGCAGGGCGGCGGCGGCCGGCCCCAGCACGCTCGCCGGAGGCTGGAAGAAGATAGACGTGAGCGACCCGCACGTGCAGGAGCTCGGCAGCTGGGCCGTGGCAGAGCACAACAAGCAGGCCGGCGAGCAGCTGCAGTTCCGCAAGGTGGTGAGCGGCGAGGACCAGGTCGTCGCAGGGCTCAACTATCGCCTTGTCCTCGACGCGGCGGACGGTGGCGCTGGTAGCGGCAAGTATGAGACAGTGGTGTACGAGCAGGAGTGGACGCAGACCCGCCGGCTTACTTACTTCAAGCCTTCAACCTGAAAGCAGGAGTTTGCATGCAAGCTTCAAGTCTTAGTATGGTTAGGTTCTAATGGTCTGGCTATTTCAAATATCTTTTATCCTCTGATTTTTAACGAAGACCCAGCAGGGGATCGCCTGGCTTAATATATTTCAGAGTATATAGAAATATATTTCTGAATTATGTATGGTTAGATGTGGTCCGGCATTTGTAAGTGGAGGAGAGGGATTCATATCTCGGTTGAAAAAAACGAAGGGAGACGGCCAGATTTTGGCAATGTACCGCCCGAAATGTTTAAACAAAAATTTGAATTTAAACAAAAACTGTAGAAAACACAGCAAAATCGAACACCAAGAGTTAGCACATGCCAAGCCCACAACCTGCCACTGAAGCAAGTGTTGTTTTTTTGCTGGTAGAGTTTCATCAATCATTTTCTATAAATCAATGGGGAAAGGGATGCTTCAAACTAAGTATGAATAATCTCATAGCAATGTCTGGAAGGGCCAGAACCAGGGAACACGTAGATCCATGTGAGGAGAAAAATCTTGAAATATTTTCAGACCATTTAAATTTGGGATGAATTCATATTAATAATAACAATATAAACATTTATATTAGAACAGTCCACGCACTGTATCAACTGTCCAAGATCAGCAGGAGGCATTCCTCTGGTATTCCAGAAGTTACAGGCATTTGTATTCTTAGAGCATCTCCAAGAGATACTCTATACGGCTCTTAATATTTAAATTTTAGAGTTGAAGGGTAAAAAGTAGCTCCAACAAATTCCCAAATAGACTCCCAAAAATAGAACACACCCAAAAAATGGGCTCTCGCTCTCTACTTATAGAGGATGATCTAGGCTCTCAATATTGTTTTTCTGGTTTAGGGTATCTGTTGGAGGGAATGATTATTTTGGGACCTTATATCGTGATTAGGATCTGTAAAAAGAGATTTAGGGTGTGAATTTATTGGGCATCTCTTGGAGATGAGCATGTACAATGCAGGTGCTTAGAGAGATGCTTAATTAGCAATGAAAAATTGATTTTGCTTGCCACATAGGATAGATAAGATGCTTATTTTGAAGCATTGATGCTTAAATGAGCATCGGTGCTTAGTAGGTGCTTGTGTATAACTATATCTATTAATAGACAATATAGCATCTAAGCATTCATGGAAGAGATGCTTGCATTGGAGGAAATAACTTTTGCATAGGTGCTTGATGATATGGCTATATTCTCTCTCTTTAAGCATTCATATATAAGCATCTTGCATTGTACATGTCCTTAATCCAGTTGTAACTATATTCGCACGTCCCAAACAGGCCTCATTTAGTTAGCGACGGTATCCCATTGTCCAGGTATGAAACAATATTTTGTACTTCCCCAAAAAATCAATTATTATTGACTTAGGGCACTCTCAATGCAATTAATATAAGGTGTCACACAGAATTCAAGTTGAGATGAAGAGAAAATTAAAGAAGAGAGAGAGAGGAAAACTAACCTTGTGTCTTGTATGAGACATTGATTGTGTTACAAATTAATCTTGACTTAGAATCTTAGACATAATAGAGTCTGTCTCCGAGTGTAACTCAAGTTGAAGTTGAGTCCAACTTGAAGTCTGAATCGGAATAGGAGTAGAAGAGTATTAGCCTATATATTCAGGAGACTTATACCTAGTTTTGAATGTAAGAAAGAAAAGCAAGAGAAAAGCAAAAAAGAGGGGAGCAAATAAGAGAATAAAGAAATAAAGAAAATTTCTTTCGCGTTTTTTCAGTTTATTTGCGATGTACGTGTTTTCTCCTAGGATCAAAATTGTAACAAATAGTATCAGAGCCTAGGCGAAAAATGAGTCACTGAAAAAATTTATATTGGCGCTTTCGCCGAATCCATCGCGCGTCCTCGTCTCGGAACGCATGAGTTCGGGCCTCTCCGTTCCTTGTTCCGTGGCGACGGCTGGAGAAATCAAGCAAGACGCAGCAAGCAATAGGAATTTAGAATATGTGATTCGAGAGGAAAAAATCATCACAAGCCAGCGTAGAGATCAGAAAGAAAAGCAATCAAAAGGGAAAAAAAAAGGAGACGCAGGCAAAGCATCAAGGGCATGGAAATCATCGCGTCAAGAGAAAAAAGAAAGAAGCAATTGAAAGCAACGTCAGAGAGGAAGCAACCAGGAGCAATATCAAACGCACGGAAAACGAGGACCGACAGAAGAAAGAACAAGCTGATGGTTTGGTGTTTTTTATTGCCTGAAATTGCTACGTGTACTCAAAATCGTACCAGGATTTTTAGATTACAAGAAAAGCCACAAGAGAAAAAAGAAAAAATAGCGCAGTTTTTTTCTCCGTTTTCTCGGTCCAAGAGCAGCTTCAACGTAGCTCGAGTTCTTGATCTGTGCTCAAGATCATATCGCGTACTCTGGGAAGTGGTGTCACCGGTGACGCGGCATCATCCGGTATGATGGTGAAGGAGAGTTCCACCATCTCGCTGCATTATCCGATGCTCACGACGAGCAATTATGCAGAATGGGCAATCAAGATGAAGGTGTACATGAAGACTCAAGGAGTGTTGGACGTTAAGAAGATGTGTTCACCGTCCAAACTCAAGTAAGCAGAGTTGAGATCGGAACGTCGAGGAGATGTGTCACTGTTCTGTGTCAAGTATGAGTTTACTAAGTCGTAGTTGAGTCCGACTACCTCAATGTTTTAGAATCTTTGCATCTGATGGACTCGTACCAGTTGAGTTTCTATATGTAGCTTACATGTAGAACGCTTCATGTGGAGGCGTGGCTGGTAGTTTATAATGCATTGACTTAGAGTATAACTAGAGTATGTCAAGTCAAGATTAAGGGAGAGATTGTTACAAATTAATCTTGACTTAGAGTCCTAGACATAGTAGAGTCCGTCTCCGAGTGTAACTCAAGTTGAAGTTGAGTCCAACTTGAAGTCCTAATCGGAATAGGAGTAGGAGAGTATTAGCCTATATATTCAGGAGACTTGTACCTAGTTTTGAATGCAAGAAAAGACAAGCAAGAAAGAGGGGGAGCAAATAAGAGAATAAAGAAATTCAGAAATTTCTTTCGTATTCTCTTAGTTTATTTGTGATGTGCGCGTTTTCTCTTGGGATCAAAATTGTAACAGATTGGACTGACAAATTAAAGGAACAGTATAAGAGGAGAGAAGAGTAAATGATCTGTAAGAGAAATAAATAGAAAATAGTGGTATAGATATAATACATTGAAGAGATTGCACATAGTATTGTATCTATATAATGTAGCAATATTTAGATATGGGTTTGTAGCTCTTGGAACGGTAGCACTGTATCAACTAGTGCAGGATTAATTTTACATCACAGTATGAGGCATTCCTTGTTTTCCAAAGGCTACATGCACTTGCATTGATATTTGATATTTCATTTGACACTACATTAACTAGTCATCGATCCGTGCATCCGTACGGGCTATATTTGTTATTGAAATGCCCTAGAGTCAATTATAGAGATGATTATATCACTTCTATATTTATGATATTTTAAATAATATGTTATTTTGTCCCTTAATTAAATAATATGTTATTTTGTCCCTTAATTAAATATCTTTTATATTGATCAACAAGTATGTGGCTTGTTCATGGAACTCTTTTATTCATATTTTGATGTTATTCTAAATTATCCCTGATCTTATGTCATTATGTGGGACAATTATGATTTACGGATCAGTACATGTATTGATTGATAATCATGTTTCATAGATCATAAATATAGGGATATTAAATCAATATGTGGACACATGTTAGAGAACACGGTTTTAGATTGACCTACTATGAGACATTGAGGGAATTATTATATTCTTAAGTGTCATTAGTTGGTCTTATACATAGTATATGTGGGATCCTTAGATCTGAGATCGTCACAGTTCCCTATATGGATAATAGTTTACTTGGGGTTGTCAAATATTACTTCGTAACTGAGTTGTCATAAAGATAGCTTTCAGGTTTACTATGAAATATACAAAGGAATGTGAGCAATCTAGATGAAATTTGCCCTTCCTATTTAATGGGAGAGATATCTCTAACCCTCTCGATGTGGTTGGATTAAGGAAGTGCATGGCCATACCGAATGTGGTTGAGTAGTCAATCACTGAGTAATCCACTACAGGTTTACGTGAAGAATCGAACTATCATAGGATAGCACACTTCTCGCCTTGAGTTCGATCTGGTATCATGAGACAAAAAGCTCGGTACATAAGCACTATATAGGTTCATCCGATATGATCTTCATGTATATTTGGGAGTCGTTATGTCTTACTAGGGACCACTATCAATTTATGAACTGTAAAGGACTTTTCGGCCCATAGCCAAATATAAATGAACCTATAGAGTCACACACTTAACAGGTCGAAACGATAAGGTCTCCATGATAGACTCCAAGTGGGATATGATCTCTACTCATATTGAATCCTGTTGGAGGTTCTCCGAGTGGGATATGATCTCTACTCGTATTGGATAAATATCCAGCCTAAGGACTTTCGAGTTGGATACGATATATGATCGTATTGGATAAGAATCCGATTAGAGGCTATATAAAGGGAGGTGTGGGGGCTAAGGAGGCATCCCGAGACAGACCTATCAAAACCCTAATTACCACCTCTCATAACCCCCGTGGTGCACGTTGTAGCTAGCATACTAACGTACAATGTTCCATCATTGGATGTGTCGATCTTGGTAGAGGCGTTGCTACGATTGCGGTGCTGATTGGGACAATCACGAGGAGAAGACGGTTGACCAAAGGACAATTGACTATTAACACTACACCGACCCGCACTTCGTTGAACCAGCAGTCTCAACTCTACTTTCGCTGCACTACACAACTAGAGGTAATGATCTATGATCTCTTACTCATATGACTGTTTGGTTTACGCGGTAGAAAATTTTAATCTGTGCTAGTGTAGCCTACCCATATCCCAACAATATTATATACCGTTTATGATTGATGGCTATTGTTAATACTTTTTAATATCAACTACTGCAAAAATATTAGATTTCAAAATTAGTTGTAGATTTTGGATGGTTTAAAATTTGGAAATTCAAACATTTTTCTAATTTAGTTCTAAATTACTAATACTTGGGTGGTAGACAATTTAGGTTTTTAAATTGTTATATTTTTAATGCCATAATTATTTTGGAAATTTTCGTACTCCCACCTATCATGTTTGAAGCTTTGTTGTAAAAAAAGGTTTGTATGTAAATTTAATGATGCTTTTCCTGCCATGACCCTATTTAATTTCTCTCTATCATATGCATTTATTCACATCCACAACACAAAATTTCCTCTCATAGCTTATGCTGTTTCGCTCATAGCTTTCTAGATTTGTTCCACTCCTTCAAAATACGCCCAACAAAATTAATCAATAATGGAGGGGGCATATGTGGATACATCAATTTTCCTTTCTTCATAACTTTCAACTGGGATTTTGTGAATATGCATATTTGCATATCATAATTTATGTTGGAATTTTAGGTCTGAATTTATATATTCCTTGATGCAACAATATTTTCAAAAATTAAATTCTTGATTTGAAATTTCTTGTCTATGGATCATACATTCCAATTTATACCGAGATCTTAGTTCAAATTGTCCACTCATAACATACTTTATTTTAGAGTGAAATTTTAGTTTCTAACTCTATATAAGACGTGTACCCCACGTACTATTATTATACTCCATGTAAACTTGTGCATTTGCAGAGGCCACAATATGATCATCTTTTAAAGAAATGTGACAAAATTTTTGTCAAATCAGTAATTGGACTTCTTAGCAAGTTGAAAGATCTAAAAATAATCTAAACCGTTATAAGTGAAACTAACATAACATGTCAAACTTTTGTTTATATAATTAGTGTTTTAAATAGCCTGTTATATTTTTTTTATATGAAACACTACATGACTGAATAAAATTGTGTGAACCCGGCTACAACCGCTATATCCACTATTCTTGTAGCCGTGATAGCTCCGCTACGCTACATGTGAAAATTCCCTTTGAATTTCTAAACATTAACTACCGTTTCTTTATACTCTTCTTCATTATCATGTTTGTTGTACATGAATTTAATTAATTTATCTCCTATAAATAATAAATATTAGTTACACTTCAAATCCCTCCCCTAAATGCATATAGTGATGTACACATTGCATGACTAATATCTTTGATCATAGCATGTACTTTGAATTTCAGTATAGCTCATTAGATATTAATTACATATACCTTGTAATTAAAATAGTGAAAAATATGTATTTTATGGTAAACCATGATGTGTAACATAGCTTTCCCGATTGCCCACTATAGATGCCATATCTTTTTCCTAGCTCTCCAAAACGGACTGCAAACCACGATTTCCAACCTTGTATACATCAGTGGAAAAGTTTCTAGGCCAGCTCTTTTCTCTTTTTGTGGAAACTTTGTAATTAATTTAGTTTTTTTTGGGATTTTTTTTACGGATAATCCATTTTTATTCGAAATTATAGAAATATACCCGCGGAATTTTTTTTTACAAAAATAGGCTCCAGTCGCCCTGTGGTTGGGCGACTGGAGCCTTTCACCCAACCAGAGGCCGACACAATACCTGTCGCCGCACCATGGAGCGACTGCATCTAGTCGCCCTCCCGTTGGGCGACTTTCAAGCAGTCGTTCCCCCCTTAGGCGACTGCATGAACCCCCGTGATTGTTTTAAATTTTGTAATTTTAAACTGGTAAAAAATGTAATAGAGTTGTAATAAAAGTTTATGTTCATTGTATGTTGTACGTGCGTAATAAATTTTAGAAACTTTTTTTACGAAAGATTGACTGTAGAACGATCGGTACATACACTGTTAAGTGATATACGCTAAGAATTCCTGTGCGGAGAACCGGTATGTTAATATTTGTTAGATGACTTGATATATGAATGATTGAATGCGAAAAGAAGAGATAATAGGCTTGTTTGAATTTAAATAAACTTCATAATATAGTTCTGAGTAACATGCCGCGTATTTTTTCATTACATGCATAACATATAGCATCGGAAGCACCCCTCACTCGCCACCCTGAGGTGCCCTATCACCGCGCCCGCGTCCTCCCGTATGGCCCCGCTTGGCCGTCCTCCGGTGCAACGGGTGACGACGCTCCGAGAAAGTAAAACGAGCAAGAGGGTGTCGCACCCGCCCCTGCGCTGGTGGAGTCAGCTGCACATTTGGCTGTATGCCCTCCGGTGCACCGGGGAGGGCACTGCCAGAGAGAACCTCTGGTGCTGCGTCGGAGGACGGCCTGGGCCAGTCCGCAAAAAACTGGTCTACATCATCGGGGCCTGGGGAGACGCTATGTGCGTGCTGATGGTAAGGACCTGCAATAGTAATATCGTTAGTTTGTTGCATGTCGCCTTGGGATAAAAACGAGATCAGACGATGCGTACCCGCAGTTGGCGCCATCGAGGTAGGAGGAGGGGCGTACAGCTTAGAGTACACCCCTTGCGTGTGGAAGCCGGGGATGTGCGGAGAAGGCATGAAGAGCTGCTGAGGTGGTGTAGGAGGTAAAATTTTTGCTTTTTAGCCCAAAATTTGAAAGTTTTTTACATATGGACCCCTGGAGAAACGATTTGCAAAAATAGACCCTTAGCACGGCGCCAAAGCATATGGCGCCCATGGTACATAGCATGCCGCCATATACTTTGGCACCATGTGTGGACACGTAGGATCCACGGTGGCACAGCACGGCGCCAAAGCACATGGCGCCGTGCCATGCATAAACAGCGCTAAAGGCCGTGGCGCCATTCCCCGGGACTTAAGCCCGAGCGTAGCCCCCGCCCCCCCACCACCCCCTCACTCCACTCCTTTGTTTGAACAGACCAAGCACAGAGAACAGCCGCCGCCGCCGCCCTTCTCTCCCCCCTCCAAATCCACCCAAATCTATCGATTTTTCTCGCGATTTTGCTTCCAAACCGAGCAAGCAAGGTGAGCTCCCTCTCCTCCTTTGATTTTTTCCAGTAGATATGGATTATTTGAGGTACATTTTGTGGGGCAAGATTTGAAACCCTAGATGAAATTAGTTGGATTTGGCTTGGTTTTAGGTTGGATTCGCAATAGATATGCGTAATGTATTAGTAGTAATGTGTATAGATCCGTTTTTAGGTTGAAATTAGTTGGATTAGGATTTGATTTGGGTAACTAGCTAACCTAGGGTTAGAAACGAGAAAAATTATAAATCTTATTCATTTCCCATTTTAGGTTGTCATGGGCTTCACTCGTTTGCCACCTCCACCCGGTGTTCCCGTGCCGATGTGTTATTGCGGCGATCCTTGCAAGGTCGAAAGGTCGGATGATCCGGATACATATAGGCAGAGGTACTGGATGTGCGCCAACTGGGCGTTCAATCCGCCACGTGCCGCCGTTGTCCTCGGCAAGATGGTATGTTGTATTGTCGATTCATCGACTTGGTATTAATTCTGTTGGTTTAACGAATGCATACATTTGCAGGAGCCTCCACCGCTTTGTGATTTTGAGCAGTGGATCGACACTGCGATCACTGAAGTTGACAAGGAATACCTTAACGCCACTAAGAAGTGAGATGAAGAAAGAAAGGAGAGGTGGGAACGGGAGAAGAAGCATGATGAGGCCGCGAGGGAACACCGCGAAGAGGAGTGTCGGAGGGCCGCGGCAAGGCGCAAGGGTGAAAGACAGAAGAAGCTAGAGAGAGCGCGATATGCCAAGGCAGCCCTAGAGGAGTACCCTGATGCTCAGAGGAAGGGGAAGTGGCCTCGATGCACTCAGTAGGTTATTGCTATGTATATTTAATGTTTGATGTATGAGGACGTATGTATTTTCTGAAAAATTATAAACTATGTATGTGGACTATGTATGTATGTGGACGTATGCACTCAGTATGTTATTTTGGGTTGTGTTTATTCATTTGGTGAATGTCAATTATTAGTATTGTTTGTGTGAATGGAACGAAACAGCTAGGCCGGGCTTGCAGTTTTAATGCAAGTGCAGTCATCACGGCGCCAAACACCCTGGCGCCATATGTAAGTAGCACGGCGCCAAACACTCTGGCGCCGCGATTTTGAACTACGGCGCACAAAACTTTGGCGCCACATCCTGGTGCCAAAGGTCCTGGCGCCGTAGTTCAATATCTCGGCGCCAGTGTGTTTGGCGCCGTGCTACGCAAACCTAAAGAAAAACCAGCAAAGAGCTGTCTATTTTTCTGCATATGCAAAACACATGCACATACACACATATGCATACATTCACATATAAAACACATACGCATAACTCTCAATAAAGTCTAGATGCATACATTCACATATAAATCTTAAATCATACATACATACATATATGCACACATACACATATAAAATACACATACACATACACATACACATACACATACACATACACATACACATACACATACACATACACATACACATACACATACACATACACATACACATACACATACACATACACATACACATACACATACACATACACATACACATACACATACACATACACATACACATACACATACACATACACATACACATACACATACACATACACATACACATACACATACACATACACATACACATACACATACACATACACATACACACAACTCTCATCATCATGGGTTGGAGGATGCAGTATGGGAATCATCATGAGCTTGCCGCGGTGCTCTCTGTCGTAGAACTCGTCCACCAGCCAGTACCTCGCCATCCTGCGCATTCAAAATTACGTTAGTGATAAGAATAACAAAATATCTAAAAATTATGCTCTCTAGACCTAACGCCGCTAACCTGAGTGGAACGACGTTGACACGTCCGTGAATTGTGACCCATTAGACCACACATACCGCAGTGTGTCTCCTGTGGGTCCTCAATGAAGGGATTTGCCCTACCCCTCTTGGTGCGACCAGGTATCCGATCCATGTCCATCTTGTACCTTGACCGCTTCCTGCTGCCCCTCTTGTGCCAACGTAACCCCTCATCCGCTATGTACCTGGGACCCGAGTAAAGTGGCCACTCGCTTTCATCACGATATGGCTCGAACTGTGGGGCCCATGTCCTCACCAACGCATCCACGCTGAATAGTCTCGGGATTTTGGTCTCAACATTGACATTCCAGGCCCTACATGCGGTCACCATGTGGGAGCATGGAAAATGGAACTTGTCGGGAACACCGCATGTGCATGTGAAGGATGTAATCACGACCTTATGCTTTCGGGCCTCTCGGAGCTCTCCATTCTCGGTTGTCCCTCCACCCTCAACAACCTCATACGTGCCCGTCACATGGTCAAAACAGTGGTACTCCTGTTCATTGGCTTGCATATTCGCTTTGGTAATGAAGCCATGAGGACGAGGTGGCCAACGTGCATGTGCCTTTAACATGTCTGAGGCTTCCCAGTGCCGGTTGACAAATCATGCAACACACTTGTAGAAAGTGAACGCCGCAATTGCGGTAACTGGCAATCCACGTGCCCCCTTAAGCAGCCCGTTGAAGCATTCTGCCATGTTGCTAGTCATGAACCCATACCTCCTTCCCAATGGGTCATGAGCCCTTGACCATTTGTGCACATCCCTCATTAAACCCCTTATCCAATCATGACCCTCGGCATTAGTTTTCGTTTTCAACTCCTCTAACTTCTCATCGAACAGCTTTACCCCCCTCTGGCGACATACCTCCTCGAAAAGTGCAAAGTTGGCCTTCACCCCATCTTTTTTGAACAAGTTCTCTGCAAGGTGCCTTGTTCACCAACAATGATGCACAGGTAAATGTCCAGGTATCACTTTCTTAATGGCGTTCAAGATCCCAGCGTGCCTGTCAGACAACACACATACCTCCCTCCCCGGGCCAACCACATGGATCTGTACAAGCCATAGAAACCAAGCCCAGCTAGATTTGTCCTCCTTCTCCACCAAAGCAAAAGCCAACGGCACAAGCGAGTTGTCCGCATCACAGCCAATAGAAATCAACAACGTCCCCTCATACTTGCCCAATAGAAACGTCCCATCAATTGACAGAACATGCCTACAATGTTTGAAAGCCTCGACACACTGACCAAAGCACCAGAATGCTCGAAAAAAATCTGTCTTCCATTAACCCATACATCGGGCTTAGGCACGTACTCATACTGCATTCCTGCATTGGCCACTTTCATTGCGTTCAACATGGCCGGCAAACGCTCATACGCCTCCTCCCAATCACCATAAATCAACTTCAAAGCACGTTGTTGTGCCCTCCATGCTTTCCCATACTTGATTGTGTAGTGCCACTTTAGTTTAACGGCCTCTATCACTGCTGCCACGCGCATCGTCGGCATGTGATTTATCATGGGGTACAGGCGGGTTGCAATGAACCAAGAAGTCAACTGACAATGTTTCTGGCTGGGCTCGGAAGATCCACAGCTGTGCGGTCCATCCACAGTTGTAATCTTAAACCTCTCCGTACCCTTCACCTTCCTGGCACAGACTTTCCATGCACACCCTGTGCTCTCACATTTGATGGTGTACTGACGTTTGGCGTATGAGTTCTTAACCCGATATGGACGGTTGTGCACGATCGAGTACTCTTTCAACCACATCTTCAATGCCGACATATCCTCAAAGACATGACCCTTCAGAATTATGATACTAGCCTGTCGGGAGCCCGGATTTCCGAACCCGGACTTTCTGTGTATTACAGCACTAGTCCCAGACCAAAGCTAGTGCACACAGTCAAACAGAAATGATTACATCACCAACAGCGCTTTATTACAATAATTGAGAGTACTGACCGAAAAGGGTCTCATTATTACAATGAGGTTTCAAGACCTCACACACACAAAACACAACGGAAGCAAAAAAAAATCCGGCGAAGACCCATCAATACGCCACAGGCAATTGACTGGGGAAGCGCGACCTAGAACTCCTGGAATCCTTCGTCGAATCCACCCGCGAAGTAGTCGTAGTCTCCTTCTTGGGCTTCGTATTCTTCTGAGATTTGTTTTTGAGTGCAGCATGTGAGTACATAAAGTACTCCGCAAGTCTTGGGAAAAATGCAATAGATGCAAGGCTTGACAAAGGAAGGCTATATGGTTCTTTGCACAAAGCAATGTTTTAATTTCAATTACGAATACTTATTTTTGAAGGCATTAGTTTCATAAAGTAAATATTTTAACAGAACTAACATTAACTTTATAGTGAAGGTTCCACTACCAACACTAGTTAACCAATTACAATTGGTCAAGTTTAAAATTGTGGGTTACATCCACCCTCTCTGGCTCCAACTGCCAGGATACCCTTCCGAGAGTTCCCTCCACTTTCGGAATACAAAAACTTTGATTTTAAAACCAAAACCATAAATCTACCATGTGAATGCATTCCTTGCCCGCCCTTGACCGTGGGCACGGCTATTCGAATAGTTTGACACTCTGCAGAGGTTGTACAACTTTACCCCCAAGAGATAAATGCATGAGACGCGTCGCCATGGCTGGCCATTGTCTCCTAAAGGCAGGGTAAAAGAAACCAAGGCATGAAGTTGCGCTACTACCGGCACGGAATAAACCAGAACTAAGCGGCAAGCGGGACAAAGTGCTCCCATCACGGTGAGGGCACCTTATAAAGCCCGCTCGCCTCCCCCACGGCCAGAAAGCGCAGTTAGGCCAGAACCCCAGCGGTTCGAATACGCACGACCTGGAAAGAAGAACCGTCGGTACCTGGAGGATTGCGCCTGGTAGGTGGCCAGGCAGCGCACAACCCCAGCGCGCGCTTGACACGCGTCCCGCCTCCCTGGGGAAGCAGCGAACAGCCGCGAGCACGCAACCACTCACATCCCACGACGCGCCAGTTGCAAGCCGCCGCGTGCCCCACCCACACGAAAGCAGACTGCATAACGCGACAGCCTACCCTTTGACAGGCCAGGCGTCGGCATGATTCCAGCCGTCATTTAAAGCGCACTATCAAGCCGCGAGGCCGTGGCAGCTGCGAAACGCGGAAAAGCCGGCGACACAGCACCCGCCTTCACCACTGCATCGCCCACGGTGCAGGCGCGTCTACTTCGACCAGGCGCCAGCTCCGCGGCCACCCGTTCGAAGGGTAGGGGACGGAGCGCGCGCGCCTACTTCGGCTAGGCGCCAGCTCCGCTGCCACCCGTTCGAAGGGTAGGGGACGGAGCGCGCGCGCCTACTTCGGCTAGGCGCCAGCTCCGCTGCCACCCGTTCGAAGGGTAGGGGACGGAGCGCGCGCGTCTACTTCGGCTAGGCGCCAGCTCCGCTGCCACCCGTTCGAAGGGTCGGGGACGGAGCGCGCGCGCCTACTTCGGCTAGGCGCCAGCTCCGCTGCCACCCGTTCGAAGGGTAGGGGACGGAGCGCGCGCGCCTACTTCGGCTAGGGTAGGAGACGGAGCGCGCGCGTCTACTTCGGCTATGGCCCCTGGTCAAGTTCAGAAAAAGCTCACAGGCCGCAGGGACGGAGGGGGCCAAAGGACTCGGCAACATGGCTTCGGCCCTGTGAAGCCCTTCTCCATGAGAGGCTCCTGTTGTAGGGGTGGCCTCCACCTAAACCCAGCAGGCCTGGTAGGAGGTTATAAGGCCCAGAGTAGGCCATGTGTAATGACATAAATGCCCCTCGAGGGGATGATCAACTGTAAGGGTATAATTGTAAAAGCACTCCCCATGTATATATATATATATGGAATACAAACCATGGGGAAGGGCCAAGCCATTACTCATCTCCCTCACTCTCCACTACCATCTCTCTCTGTTTGGTCTGTAACCACAACAACGACAATTCATAATTTCCCATTTTCAATATTTCAAGGGTATTACATAGCATGACTAAGCATTATACTACCATTCTATTATTCACAACTGAATATAATAATCTCATTAAAGAGACAAAGGGAATCCTAAGGAGACAAGGGTACATGGCATTCAATTTCAACTGAGGGCATAACAAAGTTGGGGTAACTAATACCTTAAGATTTGAACTAATATTTTATGTAAATAGCAATGCACATAATTTAAAATAATTAAAACATTTCAAAATCATAGGTTCAAGATGATCAAAGGAGACTTGCCTTCTTGCACGCTCTCTGGGTCTTCCTGCTGAGAAGTGGAGAGGTCTTCGACAACGTTGGAATCTACGCGCGAAAAGACGAAGCAAACAAAACAAATAAATACAAATAAAATCACAAATATATAATATATATACTGGAAGGAAGTTTATGATTTCATACGGATTTAGGAGAAAGATTTAGCGGATTTGGGGTTCACACGAGGGAGAACGACTATCTGGAAGATCGGTTGGGAAAAGAAATTACTGAGACAATATTTGGACCAAGAAAAATAGAATGGATTTTATGGAGATTTTGCAAGATTTGAATTTAAATTTTGAAATTGCACAGGAAATTTGGAATGGAACTGAGGCTTTGAAATTAAACTAGGTATTGGAATTTAAATTTTGAAATATCAAATAAATTTCAAATATTTGAAAGGATGGAAGAAATGGATAGTTTGGAATTTTTGATGAATTTAGAAATTTGAATGGGCTCAAACGGAGTTACGATGAAGGAGAACGGGCTCCGGGAAGTTTAAATTCAGAGAAAAAGAAAAATCTGAATTTTTGGAATTATTTTCCTATAGGAAAATATGAATTATTGCGCCAGCAGGGAATTTGATTTCGGCGGATTTATTTTTCAATGGAAAAATCGGTTTACTGCGCCACGCTGACGTCAGCCCTGAGGGGGTCTGACTGACCGGTGGGCCCGGTCCATGTGGACCAAGTCCACGGTCGGAGGGGCAGCTGAGGTGGTGCGGGAGGGGGGAGTGGCACTGACTGGGCTGGAGGGGCCGAGGTGGCCGAGGACATCGCGCCACGCAGGCGCGCCCGAGCTGACGCGGCCGGCCGGCAAGGGGGGTGCTCGGGCCCGGCGGTGACGGCGACACTCCGGTGGCCGACGGCCGGCGGCGAGGGTGGCAACGGGGATCAGAGGGGGCGACGGGGATTTCAGGGGAGGGGCGCGGGCTCACCGACGGTGGCCGGAGACGGGCCGGCGACGAGGAAGGAGTCGGCGGGCGCTCGGGTCCAAGCGGCGGCGGTGCTCCGGCGGGGCTAGGCCACAGCCGAGGGGCGCACGGGCTTCGTGGCGAGGCGAGGAAGCCGGAGGGGGCGTCGGCGGGGCGCGAAGAGGAGCGAGGCGACGGCAATTGCTCGCCGAGGTTGGTGGCGGCGGCGAAGACGCACGGTGCCGAGGCGCTCGGGGGCTCCGGAGAAAGGAGAGGGGGCAAGGTGAGGTGGGACGAGGGACGGGGTAGCTCGGGGGGGTTTTATAGGGGTCGGGGAGGGGCATGGCGCGGGGAATCGCTCGCCGTAGATCTCGGCGGCCGGCGGCAATTGCGGGGAGAAAAAGGGAAAGCGGCGCGGGGGAAGGGGGATTCGGGTGCGGGGATGACGGGGTCGGGTCGGGGGAGAAGAGAGGGGAAGAAAGGAAGGAGATTGGGCGACCGAGGGGGCGGCGGGAATGGCGGCGGCGATTGCGCGGCCGAGCGGGAGGAGGAAGAAGGGCGCGGGGAAGAAGAGCGGGAGGGCTGACAGGCGGGCCCGGGCGGCAGCGGGAGAGAGGGAGCGGGCGCGCCGACAGGTGGGGCCAAGAAGCAGAGAGAGAAAGGGAGGGGGAAGCGGGGCATTTGGATGGGAATCGGGCGGCCGAGGTGAGGGCGGGGGTGGACGGTGGATCGGCCGGCCACGTGGCGGTCACCGAGAGGGGGTAGGCGGGATGGGGTGAGCGGTGGGGATGGGCCGGGCGCGTGGGACGTGGGACGTGGCTCCATCCGGGCCGTCCACGCGTCGGCTGGAGGAAAGGGGAGGGATATTTATTTTTGATTTCAGAAAAGGCTAGGAAATTCAATAAAGCTTAGAAAAAAATATGAAAATACTTCCAAAAATTCCAGGAAAATTCACAAAAGCTCCTGGTGACATTTTGGACTTAAATAAAATATTTCCAACTAATGTTGGTATTTACTTTTCATACTTGAAATACTTTTTAATTTTAAAAATACATTTTTTTAAACTCCAGAAAATCCAGGAAACCAAATAAAAGCCAAATAACTCCAAATAATTATTTTGAACTAGGATTTTCATATAAAATGAAAATATCATTTTATTTAATAATATTTTTAGGTTTTACTTAAAATATTTTTCAAATTTAGTTTTTTCAAAAACAGAAATTCAGGGCAAATCCGAATAAAACTCAAATACTTTAAAATAATTAATTTGAAATTAGATTTTCAGAAAGCGATTTTTTGGGATGTTACAAATCTACCCCCCTTAGAAAGAATCTCGTCCCTGAGATTCGGACGGACTAGGAAAAAGAATGGAGAGGAAAACGCAGCTCTTGGTTCCTTTCTGTGCTCTCAAGCTGCTTCTTTCTTTGAACCAAATTGAAACTTACCAAGCATGATTGCTGCCCCTGGGGCACCTTTTGCGGTGATGTGGTTAACTCGTCCTCTTCCTTGTGATTGCGGAGTTCTTGGGGCTTTTCCTATAGTTGGAGTTACTCCCCGTCCTTGTCCTACAACTGGAGTGCGCGTTGGTGTATTTCCCAAGTTGAAAGGAGTTGGAGTGGTAACCTGAGGCTTCTGTGGGCAATTGCCTGCATAATGCCCCATCTCGTGACACCAAAAACATTGCACTCCTGCGGCTGGGGTGTTGCTTCTCTGAGGACGGACTCCGGTAAGGATGTGGGGTTCTTGCATCTCTGAACGGGGCACAGATCCTGGAGTTCTTGGTGCATTTGTTGCTGCTGGGGTTTTGTTGAACTGGGGTGGATTCATTCGGGGTCTTAAACTGCTTGCATTATACTGTGTCTGAAAAGCCATCTTTCTCTTACGAGAGTCCTGTAATTGATATTGAGCATCTTCCTGGACAAGGGCCTTGTTTACCATGTGCTGAAATGTCGGAAAATCTTTGGACACCAACTGCACCTTGAGGTTGGGATCAAGTCCTTGCATGAACCTCCAAATCTTCGTTGCCTCTGATGCGACATCTTCTGGTGCATACCTGGATAGTTGGGTGAACTTATTCAGGTACTCGGAAACACTAAGGTTTCCTTGCTGCAGTTGGTAAAATTCCCTTTTCTTCATTTCCATTATTCCCGTAGGAATATGCGCAGTGCGGAAAGCCTCAACAAATTCATCCCATGTGATGGCTTGCACATTTTGATAGGTGGCGCAGTAATTCTCCCACCAATTAGCAGCAATTCCCTTAAGTTGATGGGCGGCATACAACACCTTTTCATGATCATTGCACTGAGCTAAGATCAACTTCTTCTCCACATCCTTGATCCAGTCATTGGCCTCCAATGGGTCCACTGAACCAGCAAAAGTAGGAGGTCTTGTCCTCATAAACTCTCCTAGCTTGGACTGCGGTGCTTGCACGGGTGCCTGCGGAACTTGTTGTACTTGATTCTGCGCAAGGGCTTGAAGTAGTTGCAGTTGCATAGCCATCATCTGCTCCAAGTTAGGGGCTTGAGCAGGAGGTGGTGGAATGTTGTTGTCTGGCTGAGCATTGGCGTCACGGCTATTGCCAGGGTTGCTCCTTGTGTTCACCATCTGAAGCGGTTTCCAGGGTTAGCAAAAGGTAAGAGGGAACTAGCATAGGTAAGAGATTAGGGGGAAACTAAACAACATCCCACACAAGAAGAAAGCCAGCGACAACTTAAAAGAAACTTAACTTGAAATCAAAATAGTTTTTAAGGATGGCTGTACTACAAGTATACAAAGACTTGGTACAGTCCACCTAACACACAGGCAAGTAATATATAAGCGTTCTAAAATCGTTGGACTTTACTGGTTTACTACAACTAAAGAACTAGTCATCGCTCCTTCATGATGACGCGCTTCTCCAGGTGCTTCTCATACGCAACATCACCGAGCCGTCTATAGAAATTACAAAGGAAAGGGGTACAATTACCATTCCAAAAAGGAAATAAGCAGATAGATAAGAGAGAATGCCATGACAAAGGTAAGGATAGAAAGACAAGAAAAGACAAGGGTAGCAAATTATTAAAATTTTATTTTATAAAATAAATTTTGAAGTTCTTCTTTTAACGACCATTCTAACTAGGTCACGTCCTACAGTCAAATTGGCTCTGATACCACCTCTGTCGGGACCCCGGATTTCCGAACCTGGACCCTCTGTGTATTACAGCACTAGTCCCAGATCAAAGCTAATGCACACAGTCAAACAGAAATGATTACATCACCAATAGCACTTTATTACAATAATTGAGAGTACTGACCGAAAAGGGTCTCATTATTACAATGAGGTTTCAAGACCTCGCACACACAAAACACAGCAGAAGCAAAAAAAAAAAATCCGGCGAAGACCCATCAATACGCCACAGGCAATTGACTGGGGAAGCGCGACCTAGAACTCCTGGAATCCTTCGTCGAATCCACCCGCGAAGTAGTCGTAGTCTCCTTCTTGGGCTTCGTATTCTTCTGAGATTTGTTTTTGAGTGCAGCATGTGAGTACATAAAGTACTCCGCAAGTCTTGGGAAAATGCAATAGATGCAAGGCTTGACAAAAGAAGGCTATATGGTTTTTTGCACAAAGCAATGTTTTAATTTCAATTACGAATAATTATTTTTGAAGGCATTAGTTTCATAAAGTAATTGTTTTAACAGAACTAACATTAACTTTATAGTGAAGGTTCCACTACCAACACTAGTTAACCAATTACAATTGGTCAAGTTTAAAACTTTCCATTGGTGGCACCTAATCTAGACTATCATGAGTTAATCAGCTAGGTCATACCCATATAGACTTAGAGTTGTACGGTAGTGCTCAGTCTGGACAAACACAAGCGTCGGTCCTTAGTTGACTAGGGTGGAACATACACTTTACAAGATCTCGTGCTTCCTGCACCAATCCAAACCAACCATCCACCCTAATCTAAACCAATTTCCAAATTTTATTTTATTTTAAAGGATTAGTGGCAAGTCCAATTACCACCAAACTTTAGAAACACAAGTTATTACGACTGTTGTAGGGGTGGCCCCCACCTAAACCCAGCAGGCCTGGTAGGAGGTTATAAGGCCCAGAGTAGGCCATGTGTAATGACATAAATGCCCTTGGAGGGGATGATCAACTGTAAGGGTATAATTGTAAAATCACTCCCCATGTATATATATATGGAATACAGGCCATGGGGAAGGGCCAAGCCATTACTCATCTCCCTCACTCTCCACTACCATCTCTCTCTGTTTGGTCTGTAACCACAATAGTTGGCGCCGTCCGTGGGGAGGACAGGAGCAAGCCCGAAGTTTGAAGGAGGATGGCACCGAAAAAAGCTTCGTCGGCGGCGGCGAAGGGGAAGAAGACGGTTGGGGTGGAGCGTCGCGTGAGTACCAGGGCTTCGGCATCGGCTGCCGCGGGCGCGGCGGTCGAGGACGTTGACGCTCACGCAGCGGCGACCGACCCCGCCACCGACGCTGCGGCAGCCGACCCCGCCATCGGCACCGCGACGAACGACTCCGCCGTCGGCACCGCGACGACCGACCCCGCCATCGGCACCGCGACGACCGACTCCGCCGTCGGCACCGCGCCGACCGACCCCGCCATCGGCACCGCGATGACCGTTCCCGCACCGACCCGCCCGCGGGGCGCATCGGCGGCCCCGCCTGCGCCGGCAGTAGAAAGCGCGCTACTGGCGGCCCTCAACGCGTTCCAGCGGGAGCTAGGGGACCTTCGCGGAGCTGTCCGTGACATGCAAGAGGCTCGAAGCCAGCAGGCCGCGCCAGTGGCCATGCCAGAGCCCACGCCGGAACGGGCGGACAGCCGCGACGCCCCAACGCCTAGCCGCGCGCCGCTGCGACGCGTCGATCCAGAGTCCCCGCTTTCGGCAGGACTGCAGCAGGTGGCGTGGCCCGAAGACTTCAAGTTCCCTAGTGTCATTGAGCCATACAAGGGTGATACAGATCCCCGCGAGTTCGTGCGCGTGTACAAAACCGCGATCGAGGCCGCGGGCGGAGATGATACCACAAAGGCGAAAGGGCTCCCCCTCGCGCTGCAAGGAGTGGCACTTTCTTGGTTTTTTACCATAGAGCCAAACTCCATCTACGCGTGGGAGCAGCTCCGCCATCGCCTTCACAACAACTTCCAAGGAAGCTATGTCGAGTGAGTCGACGCGGGCCAGCTCTTCGCCGTGAGGCAGAAACCATCGGAAAAGCTCCGGGACTACTTCAAGCGTTTCGCGAAGATACGCTGCCAGATCAAGGATGTTAATGAGACAACAGTCATTAACGCGGCCATACAGGGTCTTCGTCCGGGCTCCTTGGCCGAATACAACGCACGTAAGCCTATCAAGACGGTCGCCGAGCTCTTCGACAAGATGGAGGGATATGCGCGGCCTGAGGAAGATGCGCGGAGACGCAACGCTTCCACCCTCGATCTTGCTCAAGCGACGTGCTCGACATACGACGAGGGGGTGGGCGACGACCCTTCGAAGCAGGCCCGCAGTCGACAGCCCCGGGAGGACCCCCCTGGGAGCAACAGCACCGGGGAGCCGGAAGGCTCTCCAAAGAGCAGACGCAAGCCCCGGCGTCACCAGCGCAGACCACAAAAGGCACGCCATACCTTCGTCATCGAGAGTGCCCTTCGAGGTCGCGAAGGCGAACTCGGCCGCGATGAGCGACCCCGGGCGGAGCAAGAGCAACTCTATTACGGAAAATGGTGCGAGGTGCACGGTTATGGTAATCACTACACGAAGACGTGCACCGCGGTCGTGGCGTTGCAACGGGCGATGGCTGAACCTCGGGACTCGCCCCTTCGGCTCCCTGCCGAGGTCCATGAGCGGCATCCGAGGGGCAGCCCCTCGCAAGCTTCAGCCAGGGAGGATGCACGGTGCCGCGCTGTCAACGTAATCACCGGAGGCTCCTTATCAGGGGCCCCCGCGGAGCAGCCGCAATCGTGGCTGCCGCCCCGCAACATCACCTTCACCGTGAATGACGCTAGGGGCGTGGAGTTCCCTCATCAAGATCCTTTGGTCATCTAGGCCCACATCGCGGGTTGCGACGTCAGGCGCATCCTTGTCGACGGGGGGAGCTCTGCGAACATCCTCTTCACAGGGGCCCTCGACCGTGTGGGAACCCACCGGAGTCGCCTGGAGCAGGCAGGAGCTCCGCTTCAGGGCATCGGAGGTCAGCCGCTGCAGGCCATAGGGCAGGTATCCCTCCCCGTCACGCTCCACCAGGAGAGTAACATCCGGACCCAGCATGTCGTCTTCGACGTAGTGGACATCGCACACCCCTACAACGTCATATTGGGGCGGTCCGCCATCAACTCCTTCGAGGTGGTCCCACACCACGCCTTCTTATGTATGAAGCTCCCGGGCCCGGAGGGTGTCATCACCGTCTTCGGCGACCAAGACCTTGCCAGGCGCATCGAAGTCGGCAGCCAGGATCTACATCGCCCGGTGCACGCCCTACTGGACGTGCTTGGCGACGCGCCCTCCGCCCCGGGATGGACGCCTAAGCCTCGGGCCGAGGGCGGAGTCAAAAGGGTGCCGCTCCAGGCGGAGGGGCAGTTTGTGTCTATTGGTGAGGGGCTCCCCCCAGAGGTCGAGCAAGATTTACTCCAGGTGCTTCGAAACAACACCGACATCTTTGCATGGTCACCAGACGATATCAAGGGCGTGGACCGCGCCGTAATCGAGCACCGCTTGGCGGTCCGCCCCGACGCCAAGCCGGTCAAGCAAAAGCTTCGCCGCATGTCCATGGATCGGCAGCAGGCGGCCAAGGTGGAGGTGGCAAAGCTTCTTCGAGCCGGGGTCATCCGCGAGGTCCACCACCCAGAGTGGCTCGCCAACCCAGTATTGGTCAAGAAGGCTAGTGGGGCCTGGCGTATGTGCATCGATTTTACGGCGCTCAACAAGGAGTGCCCAAAGGACAATTACCCTTTGCCGCGCATTGATCAATTGGTCGATGCTACCGCGGGGTGTGAGCTAATGAGTTTCTTAGATGCCTACTCCGGCTACCATCAGGTATACATGGCGGAAGACGATGAGAGCAAGACTAGCTTCATCACACCAATCGGCACCTTCTGTTTCATCAGGATGCCCTTTGGCTTGAAGAACGCGGGCGCTACCTTCACCCGCCTTGTCGCCATTGCCCTGGCCACCCAGCTCGGGAGGAACATCGAGGCCTACGTTGATGACGTGGTAGTCAAAACCCGGCAGCTCGCTTTGCACGGCTGGGACCTTCAGGAGACCTTCGACAACCTCAGGAAAGCCGGCATCAAGCTCAACCCTGACAAGTGCATCTTCGGCGTGCAGGCGGGCAAACTTCTGGGATTCCTCGTGTCCGGGCGGGGCATCCAGGCGAACCCTGATAAGGTCGACGCTATCTTGGGTATGGAGCCGCCCAAGACGACGAGGGAAGTCCAGAGGCTAGCGGGCCGCATGGCAGCCTTGAGCCGCTTCCTATCCAGGGCAGCGGAGCGAGGTTTGCCATTTTTTAAGACACTCCACGGGTGCGACGGATTTCATTGGGATGGTGACTGTGCGGAGGCCTTCAACGCGCTCAAGAAACACCTGGCGAGTCTCCCCACTCTGGTTGCCCCAGCACCAGAGGCTCCCCTCCTGCTCTATCTGGCCGCGTCAGCTACAGCAGTCAATGCCGTCCTCGTCTTAGAGGAAGGCGCCGTACAACGGCCTGTATACTTCATCTCCGAAGCTCTTCAAGGTGCCAAGATGAGATATACGGAGCTTGAAAAGCTTGCTTACGCGTTGGTCATGGCCTCCAGGAAGCTCCGGCATTATTTTTTGGCCCATCCAATCACAATGCCTTCCTCATTCCCACTGGCGGAGATGCTGCACAACAAGGAATCCACAGGGCGCATCGGCAAGTGGGCTGCCGAGCTCGCCTCATTTTCCCTGACATACGCCTCAAGGACGGTAATCAAATCTCAAGTCCTCGCCGACTTCCTCGCAGAATGGACCCCGCCGGCTCAGCCCGCTCAGAAGCACGACGACCCGGTCTGGACCCTCGCCGTCGAAGGGGCTTACGACGTCGCGGGCGTGGGCGTGGTAATTGTCACACCCGAGGGGCAGCGCCTATCGTACTCGGCGCACCTCGCGTTTCCGGCCACCAACAACACAGCGGAGTATGAAGCGCTACTCTTCGGCCTGACCAAGCTCAAGGCAATCGGTGCGCGGCGAGTGCTCGTCCGCACGGACTCGCGTTTGGTGGCCGGCCACGTAGACAAGTCATATCAAGCCAAGGACCCCGAGCTGGCTAAATACCTCACCGCCGTAAGAGCAAGGGAAAGGCATTTCTTGGGCATCACGGTCAAAGCCATCCCTCACGCGGAAAATGAGCAGGCCGACGCTCTCGCGAAGGCGGCCAGCCAGCAGCTGCCACCCCCTGACGAGGCATTTTACGAAGTATTGCCACAGGCGGCCATCGCGCAGGACAACCAGGACGCGGCTCTTGTTCACCACGTTGTCCAGCAGGGCGACTGGCGAGAGGCCATCTTTAATTTCCTGCAGGGCATCGCCGAGCCAGAGGACCACGCTGAGCTTCGGTGTCTGCAACACCGTGCCAGATCCTTCCAGGTGTTTGAAGGGACGCTCTACAAGCAGGGAGTCTGTGCACCACTCCTGCGCTGCCTCTCCCGCGAAGAAGGAAAGAAGCTCCTCGCGGAGACCCACGCGGGGGCCTGCGGGTCCCACCTCGCGCCGAGGTCATTGGTCGGCAAAGCGTTCAGGCAAGGCTTTTACTGGCCGACAGCCATCACTGACGCCCAGGACCTCGTGCGTCGATGCCAGGGGTGCCAGTGGATGGGGCGCATCATCCGCAGGCCCCCCGACGAACCTCAATCCTATTCCCCCCGGTGTGGCCGTTGGCACGCTGGGGCGTCGACATAGTGGGACCGCTCCCCCGAGCCCCAGGAGACCTGCGATTTGTGGTAGTCGCGCTGGAATACTTTTCCAGGTGGCCGGAGGCGGTAGCCCTATCCAAGATAACCTCGGCGGCCATGCAGCGCTTCCTCTGGCAGAACATCATATGTCGCTTCGGCCTGCCCAGGGAACTCACCGTCGACAACGGCCTGCAGTTTGATGCCGCCCCATTCAAGGAGTTCTGCGGTGACATGGGCATCACGATTCGGTTCACCTCGGTTGGGCACCCCCAGTCCAACGGAGCAGTCGAAAGGGCGAATGGTGCCATCTCTATCGCCGTCAAAAAGCGCCTAGTTGGGCTGCCGTAGGGCAGGTGGCCGAGCGAGCTTCACAGCGTCCTCTGGTCTCTTCGCACAACAGTAACACGCCCGACAGGGTTCACGCCCTTCAAGATTCTTTTCGGCGACGAGGCGGTCACGCCTGAAGAAATCAAGGCTGTATCGCGGAGGGTCCTCGTCCAAGCGCCCGACGAAGAGCGTCGCGTGTCCTTGGACCTCCTCGACGGGGCGCGAGCGAGCGCAGCCCAACACGTCGAAAAGTACGTGTGGCAGACAGTACGTACTCGAGACCGGTCCGTATATCCGCGAAGGTTCAAGGCCAGGGATCTGTCCTTAGAACGGCACTCCATGCGGAGACCGTTGGCAAGCTGGAGTCCAAGTGGGAAGGTCCATACATTGTGGCTGAAGCATTGCAGAAGGGAGCGTGCCGCCTCGCCACACTTGAGGGACAAACTCTCCGCCACACATGGAATGCGGACAAGCTGCGGCGATATTACGCCTAGAAGCGGGACGAAGGTTATAATGACATCAGCCCCTCCTTGTACGGTGCTCGCCCGCACAAACGGGTATTCAATAAAGCTCGTTGTTCCCGCAAATAGCATTGTCTAGCCGCGATGTGCAAAGGATCACCTCCGCGCGCAGGTACACCAGTCTATGGACTTTAAATAAGACGTAGCTTCGAGGTCCGCCTCCGCACGCGAGACTCCACGGACTATAAATAAGTCGTAGCGTCGAGGTCCGCCTCCGCACGCACCAGTCTACGGACTTTAAATAAGACGTAACGTCGAGGTCCGCCTCCGCACGCGAGAGTCCACGGACTATAAATAAGTCGTAGCGTCAAGGTCCGCCTCCGCACGCACCAGTCTACGGACTTTAAATAAGACGTAGTGTCGAGGTCTGCCTCCGCACGCGAGAGTCCACGGACTATAAATAAGTCGTAGCGTCGAGGTCTGCCTCCGCACGCACCAGTCTACGGACTTTAAATAAGATGTAGCGTCGAGGTCCGCCTCCGCACGCGAGAGTCCACGAACTATAAATAAGTCGTAGCGTCGAGGTCCGCCTCCGCACGCACCAGTCTACGGACTTTAAATAAGACGTAGCGTCAAGGTCCACCTCCGCACGCGAGAGTCCACAGACTATAAATCAGTCGTAGCGTCGAGGTCCGCCTCCGCACGCACCAGTCTACGGACTTTAAATAAGACGTAGCGTCGAGGTCCGCCTCCGCACGCGAGAGTCCACGGACTATAAATAAGTCATAGCGTCGAGGTCCGCCTCCTCACGCACCAGTCTACGGACTTTAAATAAGACGTAGCGTCGAGGTCCGCCTCCGCACGCACCAGTCTACGGACTCTAAATAAGTCATAGCGTCGAGGTCCGCCTCCGCACGCACCAGTCTACGGACTTTAAATAAGGCGCAGCGTCGAGGTCCGCCTCCGCGCGCGAGAGTCCACGGACTATAAATTAAGTCGTAGCGTTGAGGATCGCCTCCGCACGTGCCAATCCACGGACTCTAAATAAGACGTAGCGTCGAGGTTCGCCTTCGCACGCGACAGTCTACGGACTATAAATAAGGCGTCGTCGGCTCAAACCGCAGCTTACAACAGTAAGAGTAAGTGGTACATCATCCCATTGCAAAAATATGAGGTCAAATGATTACCGGTATGGGCGCACAAGCGCGAACCCCCCTCTCCGCCTAATATGATCAACGCCTCAGTCTTCGCGCGGCACCGAGGGGCCCGTGCCGCTGCCATGGCCTCGGGAAACCTCTTCGAGCCAACGGAGGAAGTCCCCTCCCCCGCGCAGCGTTTGCTGTACTGCAACCCTCGCTGCATCCTCGCCGCAACCGACGCGACTCCAGATCCGCCGGTGGAAGTTCCGGAGGCTAGGCTCGATGGAGCGAATAGCGTCCGGTAGCGCCTCTGGCCGGCCAGGAAGATCCAGGTGAGGGTTTTCCAGCTCTTGCATATGCCTACACCCACGGGTGTGAAGCAGGCCGAGGGCAAGACACGCGTCAAGATAGCCACAGTGCTCCCCGAAGGTCTTGGCGCTGCGAAGCGCGACGCCCGCCCCCTCCTCGATCAACCCAAGCGTCTCCATCAGGTCCTCCGGCCCGTGGGTGGCGTCGGGCACGTCAACGCACAGATCACGGAGGGCCCGGTTCAGAGACTCCATTGCCCCCCAGGCTGACGTGGATGCACCGTCCAAGGCGCGGGTCTTCCCTGCAAGAGTCTCGGCCAGTTGGGTCTTCTCCCCCTCCAAGGCGGCAATCTGCCGCAGGAAGGAGGCGCGTTCCTCTGCAGCGGCGCGTTTGGCTTCCTCGGCCTCGGCTTGTAGGGATGACAAGGCACCTTCCAGCGCGCGGAGCTCTTCGTCCTTTGTCGCGTGAGCGTCATCCGCTTCACGAAGCCGGGCTTCTAGGGCCCTCCGCTCCCGGATACGGGCCTCGTCTAGCGCGTCGCTGATGACAAGCGTCTAAAAGCAGCAATGAAACTCACCAGGCGCCCGGTAACACCATACAAAACACGCGGCACACGTACTCACCCTTATTTCCGAGGCCCGCAGCGCCAGCGCTAGGTGGTCTCCCTCGCATGATGAAAGCATCCGCCGGTCAAGGCTGCCACTGGCGCGTTCTGCGGCCATGGTGAGAGCACGGAGTATCTCCAGACGCGGGAGGTAGTCGGACAAGACGGGTTCGGACCCCACTGCGTCGAGGGCTGTGGAGGCTTCGGCTGCTTCGACAGCGGCAGATACCGGCGCGACACCCTGCACAAGGTTCTCGACTTCGCGCACTCCCCCGTTGCTCGATCCTTCACCACGGCCGGGAGACCTCGTCTCACCTGATGCTGACGGTGGATCGGCCGGCCACATGGCGGTCACCGAGAGGGGGTAGGCGGGATGGGGTGAGCGGCGGGGATGGGCCGGGCGCGTGGGACGTGGCTCCATCCGGGCCGTCCACGCGTCGGCCGGAGGGAAGGGGAGGGATATTTATTTTTGATTTTTGATTTCAGAAAAGGCTAGGAAATTCAATAAAGCTCAGAAAAAATATGAAAATACTTCCAAAAATTCACAGAAGCTCCTGGTGACATTTTGGACTTAAATAAAATATTTCCAACTAATGTTGGTATTTACTTTTCATACTTAAAATACTTTTTAATTTCAAAAATATATTTTTTAAATTCCAGAAAATCCAGGAAACCAAATAAAATCCAAATAACTCCAAATAATTATTTTGAACTAGGATTTTCATATAAAATCAAAATATCATTTTATTTAATAATATTTTTAGGTTTTACTTGAAATATTTTTCAAATTTAGTTTTTTCAAAAACAGAAATTCAGGGCAAATCCGAATAAAACTCAAATACTTTAAAATAATTAATTTGAAATTAGATTTTCAGAAAGCAAATTTTTGGGATGTTACATAGCCCCAGGCCTAGGTACGTCCCTCTGCATTTGCCCTCCATCCGCGACAGCCCTATGTGCGTTACTTAGGTCATTATAATCGGACACTAGTGGATCACGGAAAGGAAACATTCTTCTCAATATCTCGATTTCGCTAGACGTCAAACCTGTGACTGGTCTGTCATCATCTGAGTCCACAGTTCTCGCATCCTCATAAGCAGCCTCGTCTCCTGCAAGCTGTACATCCACCCTGTTAGATGCTACACAAACCATGGGTTCCTCAAACACTATCTCCTCGTCGAATCCACCAACAAAGCGGTCATCGACATCCTCAGAGTTAGCTTCTTCCTGAGTCAACGGAACCCCACATACTTGAGCCGATGATACAACTTGCACCTCGACCTTTTCATGATCCGGTGACCCAACCAACGGTGAGTCATTGGGATCCAATGCAGCCCTAGGAGGTGATTGATCTCTCACCACCCTCTGCACAAAAAAGTCAGGTGCTCTGACCTCTGAGTCCAAAACGATGGCCACATAGTTATCCCATTCATCGTCGCTGCCAATCGAAACCAATCTCTTTATACGCGGCCCCTTTGACGACCCAACATCAATCATTCCTTGCATAACAACATCATCATGCTCATCTGTCCATCCCAACCTCCCTTTCAATCGACAAATGACCTCACCATATGACAGACGTGAACTAAAAAGCAATGTGGTCTCTTCCATGCCTTCCAAATCAACACCCCCATTGGCATTTCTCTTCACAGTACCACCATGGTGCAAAGTCATAAGCTTATCCATCTATAGCACAACAAACAAACATACCTCAGTCATTATGTACAATAATCAAACCCTAAAAACGAATCTATACACATTACTACTAATACATTACGCAAATCTAAAATGACAACCTAAAATGCAAAAATGAATAAGATTTATAATTTTTCTCGTTTCTAACCCTAGGTTCGCTAATTACCCAAATCAAACCCTAATCCAACCAATTTCAACCTAAAAACGGATCTATACACATTGCTACTAATACATTACGCATATCTATTGCGAATCCAATCTAAAACCGAGCCAAATCCAACTAATTTCATCTAGGGTATGAAATCTTGCCCCACGAAATGTACCTCAAATAATCCATATCTACTGGAAAAAAATCAAAGGAGGAAAGGGAGCTAACCTTGTTTGCTCGGTTTGGAAGCAAAATCGTGAGAAAAATCGATGGATTGGGATGGATTTGGGGAGGGGAGCGACGGGCGGAGGCGGCTGCTCTCTGCTCGGTCTGTTCGAACAGAGGAGTGAGGGGCGGGGCTGTGCTCGGGTTTAAGCTCCAGGAAACGGCGCCATGGCCGTTAGCGCCGTTTATGCACTGCACGGCGCCATGGGCTTAGGCGCCGTTCTGTACCACCGTGGATCCTATGTGGCCACACACGGCGCCAAAGCATACGGCGCCGTGCCGTGTATCATGGGCGCCATATGCTTTGGCGCCGTGGTAAGGGTCCATTTTTGCAAATCTTTTCTCCAGGGGTCCATATGTAAGAAACTTTCAAATTTTGGGCTAAAAAGCAAAAATTTTACGTGTAGGAGGCCGTGCCCAGGCAGAACCCTTGGCTGCTCCGAGTTAGGTGGTGTAGGACTTGTCCACGTACTACCTCCGGAGTAGTGCCAAGCTGGTCGGGGTGGCACTGGTGGACGACCCGTCGGAGTGCTGGGCATGAGTGTGGAGACCGCCGGTAGCCTCGTGCAAGACAGCAGGCTAACGATACGTCTACACCCGGCCTCCATTCGAAGCGCAAAGATGATGGTCTCCTCGTGCGTCAACTCCGCACCTGTGGCAACCCTCTGCAGTACTGCGGCGGACTCGGTCCACAGCGTAGAACCGACGTCAGCCTAGACAAAACGACATAAAATGGTCCATCATCGAAACGATATTGCAATTTGGGAATCTTTGAACTTACATGTAACGTACCGCGATGTGAGTGTCGCGCGTGAGGTGCGCGGGGTACGTGTCTGTCGGAGCGGCGACGTGTGTGGCAGGCGAGTCTACGACATGTACGAGCCTAGTACGTGTCCGTGCCTGGTACCAGATCAGGTACATCGCGTAGTCCGTGCTGTCGTATAGGCGCTCCTCCTCCATGTGAGGCGGTCAAACTGCTCCACAAAGGGCAGGTATGCCCGCATGACCTGCACGTGCGTGAACTGTACCTGCAAGAAAGACAAGGTGTTTAGTATGACGATCGTTAATAAGAAAGAAATAGTTGACTGTGATAATACTTACTTGTCGACGGCACCAAAGAGAACCCATCGTTGGCCGGTCAACATCTCCCCCCGGATACATCTCGGCCCCGTACGGACCCATGTCGTCTAGCACAGGTCGTCCGTGGCGGAAGCGCTCGAATGACCACAACTGCAACAGTTGGGGACAGCCCGTGAGGATCGAGTTCACCTTGATCCTCGTGCACGCATCACACAGGGCGCGGTACGTCGCGGCAAGTATGGCCGATCCCCAGCTGAACTTGGGGGCCTCGCCGTTCGCGATCGCCCTCGCATAAGCGATAAGGCGCGCATCCACGTAGTTGCCGTGGCTAGTGGTGAAGAGCACCCAACCAAACAGCCACAGCACGTACGCCTCCAAGTGGCGCGAGACCTGGTAATCGTCTGCCTGTGGATCCATGCGATCCACCTGAATGCAAACAAGTTGTTATTAGTATGTAATAGCACAAATAAGATCTTCGAAGACACGATCGATTGTAAATACCACGTACCCAGTACTGTGCGAGCCACCTCAGCGTCGGCCCATGGGTCTGAGTCTCTTTGAAGATGTGGTGGTCATTGGCCGGTGGAAGGACCCCCTCGAATCTGCCAAGCACGTCAGCGCGCCACTCAGCCGGGGCCTCCGGTAGGAAGGCAGTGCCTCCCGCGATCGGAAGGCCAAGAAGCAGGGACACATCCTGCAGGGTCGGCGTCATCTCCCCGAATGGGAGGTGGAAAGTGTGCATCTCGGGTTACCAACTGTCCACCAAAGCCGTCAGCAGGGAACGGTCAAACGGGAAGCGTCGTGATCGCTCCACGCCCACCTCGTCCCCGCCCGCGGCCAAGACGGCTCCATCCTCCTCCGTCGCCTGCACCATCTGGGCAAGAGGGAGTAGCCCGGCATCCCGTAGCCTACAAACAAAGTGAAGATCAGCACGGAACGTTCTTACGACAGCATTAAAACGCTGGCGTAGTGCAAACCTGGCAGTCCAACGGGGGTCAAGTCCCCAGGCCACGCGAGATGTGCGTGTCCAGACCACTCCCAGCTCAGCCGGCTCGTCTGTGCTCCCCGGTGGCCGCACACGACGGGAAGCGTGGTGCACACGGTCCACATGCTCGTCCAACAGCGGGTACTGCCAGTTGGAGTCACGTCCATCACGAGTCATACCTGCAAAATTTGTACACTAAATTTTCTACATGTAAATTTGTATACTAAATTTTCTACAATAATACATCAAAAATACTATGCAAAATTTCGACACTAAATTTTGTACATCTAAATTTCTACACTAAATTTTCTATAATAATACATCAAAAATACTATACAAAATTTGTACACTAAATTTTCTACAATCTAAATTTGTACACTACATTTTCTACAATAATACATAAAAAATACTATACAAAATTTTGACACTGAAATTTTCTACATCTAAATTTGTAAACTAAATTTTCTGGAATAATGCATTAAAAATGTTATACAAAATTTCTAAACTAAATTTTTCTACATCTAAAATTGTACACTAAATTTTCTACAGTAATACATAAAAATACTATACAAAATTTTGACACTAAATTTTCTACATCTAAATTTCTAAACTAAATTTTCTAAACTAAATTTCTAACACTAACAAAAATAACATACCAACCAAATTAGCTGGATCCTTCTGCTCTTCTCTCCTCCTCTCCCTCTCTTCTCCTCCTCCTCTCCCTCTCCTTCTCTCCCCCTCCTCTTCTTCCCCTTCTTCCTCTCTTCGTCTCTCCTTCCTCTCGAAATCACGCGGCCGGAGAAATGAAAACAGGGCGTGACCGGCGGTCGAGCGCGCGGTGCTTTTATGCCACCTGCAGTCGCCAAACGGTTGGGCAACTGAATTGCAGTCGCCAAACGGTTGGGCGACTGAATTGCAGTCGCCCAACGGTGGGGCGACTGAATTGCAGTCGCCCAACGGTGGGGCGACTGCAATTAATCGCCGAACCATTGGTACATTTTCCAGCTGTCGCCGATGGGTTGGGCGAAAGGCTCCAGTCGCCCAACCATGGGGCGACTGGAGCCTATTTTTGTAAAAAATTTCCCACGGGTATATTTCTGTAATTTTGAATAAAAAATGGATTATCCGTACAAAAAATTCTTTTTTGGGGGATATTTCCTTCTATTTTTTATAACAGCTAATTTTCCCTACTGAATTTTTTAATTTGTTTTGGATATTTTCTTGTATTTTTACGAGCTAATACTTCTATTTTGTAAGAGCTAATCTTCCCTACATGTTAAGTAGCAATTAATGCATGTGTTGGCATATTGCTTTTGCTAACCATTGACTATGGCTCTGTTCCAACCCGTGTTCAGCTTCTCAAGCCGGACACGGGTTGGAAGGGTACGGCTTGTCCCACAACTACTGGGAAGCCGCTAGCGTGTGATCGAAACTAGTGGCATCTGAGCGAATGGATAAGGCCTACGGGAGCATCGACACTTAATTTGCTCCCTCATGCTTTCTCTCGCCTCCTTTCCCTACTCCTGTCTCATTCGCTCTGACTCCCCCATCCCCTCTGTGGCCTCCATCCCCGCCTTCAGCTCCCCTGTCGTAGTGAGGTTCATCGATGTTGCTTTCGAGTTCCTGATTTTGATTTACTGGGAATGTTGTTTATTACCTCTGATTTGTTGCTTATTCATGCTAGCATGGGTTGTTGCTTCTGATTTGTTGCTTTGTATTGTCGACAATGCCATTTCTTGGTCTGAATAGTTGAGAATCCCTTTTCTTGCTCGACTTTCTTCTAAATGGCAAGTGGTATCAGTTTCTTGATTTCTTGGTTGGACCAACTTCTTCCGCATCAGCATAATGGACAAGATCGTGGCTACATGGGGCATGGAATGCATGCGCACTTTCTTGGAGATGTGTGTGGAGGAGGTCATTACACACAACTGTCCCTTCAGGTGTCTCAACATAAAGGGTTACAATAACCTTTGCCGAAAGTTCGTCGATCGCACCGAACGTATTTTCTTTGGAAGCAAATGAAGAACAAGTGGGACAGCCCCAAACGGGATTATGCCGCATAAAAGATCTTGAAGCAGCATGCCACCAGCCATGGGGTCGATCCGAATACTGGCTCCATCACCGTTGACAACCGGTGGTGGGCGTAGGCAGTGATGGTGCGTGCCCTTTGTAACCTTCATTTCTTCATTTTGTTTGCACTACAATCCATCACTCATTTGATACATGCTAAATTTTCTATTTTTGTAGGGCAAGCCCTCTGTGCTCAAGTTCAAGAAAGGAGCCCTCGAAAATGAAGACCTCATGGAAGTCGTGTTTGGCACCGTGACATGCATGAGCAAGCACACGATCGTGCCCGGTGTTGCTGCACTACTGTCGAAGAACAAGGAGAATGTCCTCAGGGCTGCTCTACAAGGTGGTAGTGCAAGGCCATCCTGAGGCAAGCACCATAGTGTCCTCGTCCCCTTGAAGTGGCAGCAAAAAGGGCACGACAGTTCACTATGACACTAAGCTCAAGCGCCCTATTGACCTGTAACATCCTGATTTTTTAGAGCCTTTTTGAAGCTTTTGAAACAAAATTCACCATTTGAATTTTTCTGGAATTAATTAAAGCTTAAATGATATTTTTATGAATTAAAAAGATTTAATATGATTAAGTTAAACATTAAATTATGCCAAAAGTATTTTATTTGAGTTCCCTGAGCCTCAAGAGTTTTTCTGGCATTTTATGTGATTTTTCTGGATTTATTTGCTATTTTCTAGAGCTCAAAAGTATTTGTTTGAATTTCTGGAAAAAGAAAAAGAAAAAGAAAAACCAGTCGGTCGAGCCGCAACCGCTTCCACCCCCACCGCGTGTCAGCCATCCAGAACCCCGCCTCGCATCGCAGCCGCCCGCTTTTAGCAAGTCGTACTCGTATACGAGTAGGACTCTCAGGTCGTATCCCACCCGGACTCGTACTCGTGGCCGACCAGGACACCTCTACGACCGGGTATAAAAGGGCCCGAACCCCTGGTGTCTCCCTCGTCCCAAGTCAAGCCTCGCCTCCGAGTTGAGCCGCAAACCGAAGTCGTGCCGCCCGCCGCTGTGGTCGTGCCCTGCCGGAGCCCGAGGTCGTGTCGTCCTCGCCGTCGTTTCGCCTTCGCCGATCCGCCGTCGCCGGTAAGTCCCGCCACCGTCCCTAGACACCGCCGACCAGATCCCGCCGCCATCTGTGGTCGTAGATCCGTGTGCCGTAGACCCGTGTGGTCGTAAGGTTCTACGACTACGTTGTAGAGCCTTAGTCGTAAGCCGTAAAGCCACTGGTAAGTTCGATCATGTGGTCGTAAACGACTTCATGGTCGTAAGTCTGCCTGAGTAGTCGTAGCCGCTGAGTAGTCGTAGCCGCTGTGCAGTCGTAGCCGCCCGTGTGGTCGTAGTCGTAGATTGTTCTCTGTGGTCGTAGTCGTAGATTGTTCTCTGTGGTCGTAGTCGTAAGTTTCCTAGTGTAGTCGTAGTCGTAGATTGGTTTGTGGTCGTAGTCGTAAAGTTCTTCGTGGTCGTAAAGTTCTTTGTGGTCGTAAGGTTCTTCGTGGTCGTAATTTCTCTGCGTGGTCGTAGGGATCCTTTGTGGTCGTAACGACTACCCGTCTGTCTCTTTTTCTCTGAATTAAAATTTCCCAGAGCCCGTTCTCCTTCGTCCTAGCTCCGATTGCCCCGATTCTTTTTCCTAAATTCATCTAAAACTGAGCTCTATCTTTTGGTTCAATTTTGAGAATTTTTGGAGTTCATTTGAATTTTATTTGATTTTATTTTGTGTTTCGATTGCGTTCTCTCTCGTTAGATCACGCGTTCGAAGGAGCGGAAGTTGGATTTGAAGATCAAGAGCCGTCAACTGAGCAAGGCCAAGGCAAGTCGTATTCTTTGATCATGTTGAACCCAGTTTGCAATCTATTATTTAATTATTTTGGTTTAAATTATCATGCATCGCTACTTTTATTCAAACCCTTGTATTGGTAGTTATCATCCCAATTGGTTATTTCCCTCCTTGATAGTTTGGAATACCTTGATGCCATTGTCAACTTAGGTTGGGAATTTAATTAGTGATGCTATGTTATTTGTCACATTGGGTTGGTACGATTAGAATGCTTAGCCTTGCTTATTTCGCGAAAGGGTTCATCATCACATGTGGTTAATTAATCTTGACTTAATGATATACTTGAATGTGGTGGTTAGCCACGATTATAAAACTTGTTCCCATGGCATGGGTAGTGTCATTGGTGTTGGTTATACAAAATTGGTTTTCACTTGGGCGATTGATCGTGCAGTAAAGGGGGTGCTGAATGCACATGGGATGTGGATGCTTCGCCTGGGTAATTCTTAAGGACTTAACTTTGTGCGCCATTGATCTGAGCTAAGTCGTGCAAACCACATGTCTAGTATGGGATAGACCTGGCATAATAATTTGTGAAGTCTCCATTTTGGTTTTGCTACCGATGTTGTTGTGGCGCAAGAGGGGGCAATTATCGACTAGGGGGTTACCCTACTCGACGGCGAAACCCTAGCGAGTGGGATCAGGTGGAGATGGATCATTGTAAAAGCCTTGTTGTGATTATCTTTATCGTGAGGATTATTACATCGTGTGGGTACAGTTGTGCAACCTCTGCAGAGTGTAAAACTATTCGAATAGCCGTGTCCTCGGTCATGGACAATGCTCGGTGATTTCACCCGAGGGGTAGAGTTTTTATGAAATCTGGTTGGGTTGAGCTGGGAAGTGAACGGTTAGTTCACTTGTGATTATATTCAATTCCTTGGATTATTTATTTAACGTCCTTTGTTAAAGTTGCTTTTCAATCTATGTATGATATTTACTTCAATTGTCGCTTTCTGCAAAACTAACCTTTCAGCCATCCATTGTTAAGCCTTGCATATTATATTGCATTCATTTGTTACAAACGGCTTGCTGAGTACCAATGTACTCACGGCTTTATGCCCCTGTTGCTCAGTTGAGGAGGAGGAGTATCACCAGCAGGAGGTTCCAGAAGGAGAGTACTTCAACGTCTTCGCGGATTAGGCTTCGTTCTCCACTCGATAGCCTGTGGGCGTGTCGATTGGCTGCTGCGCTTTCTTTTGGATTTCCGCTGCTAGTTTTTGTTAAGCACTTCAGGCTAATAATTGTAAGCTTGGCCATAAGGTCGTACTCTGATTATTATTAATATAGTTTGGTTTTTCCTGAGAATATCGTGATGTGGATGATATTTACCTTTGTTCATACTGTGTGCACTAGCGTGATCCTGGACTAGTGCAGAATACACAGGAGAGTCCGGATTTGTATATTCGGGTCTCTACAGAGATGGTATCAGAGCTATATCGACTGTAGGACGGAGCCCTAGTTAGAATGGCCGAATTAGTCAAGATTTCAAAATTTATTTTCTAAATCAAATCAACCAAATGATTGTATAGTAATTCTTTATTCTTACCTCATTCTTAGGATTCTTTCTCCTTGCCTCCTCTGAAATAGTGTTTTCGAATCTCAATTTGACTTCTTATCCCCATAATGTCCATAGATGTCTCGAGTGTCCCTCGATCAAAGTGAAAGTTGGCATGGAATTCTTCAAGCTGTGCTGTGAAGTTTGGATCAAGGAAGCATCCAATATGTCAAGAAAAGATGGGGAATTTCCGGGAAGATTAGGAGCCATTAGCTTTGAACCTTGTTATAGTTTTAGTATCGTGTAGAACGTCTTGCTTCTTATTTGCCGTTGGGTGTGATGTGAGCTGCAGTTTTGCTTCTAGCATTATGATGCAGTCATGTCAAACGTCTTTTTGTGGAGTTTATTGCTTCTTTTGTTAGCCTTTTCGGCTAAGTGTTTGCTTAGTTTTAGGATTGCCATTAGTTACCCCCCTTAGACGAGTTTACCACTTACCTTTGCTTTTCCCTCTTACCTATTGAGCCTTGAAGAGTCAGTTCTCAACAAATGGTCTTTTCCTTCAGAACAGAGCAGAAATGGTTGACACCCGGAGCTCCGCAGGACGCGGTCAAATGAACCAAGACCCGGAAGGCAGTAATGGAAACCAAGCAACTCCAGAGTAGCATGCGAATCCGGCTGGTTTAGATCCGACCTTGAGTCAGTTCATGGCTGCCCAGACCCAACTAATGAATACCATGATGCAGAATATGAACGCAATGATGAATCGGCAGAATCCAGAAATGGCAATGCCCCAACCAGTTCGTCAACAGTCTAAATTTGCAGAATTCATGAGGACAAGGCCACCCACTTATTCACGATCTTCGGAGCCTTTGGAAGCCGATGAATGGATGCGCTCAACAGAAAAGAAGCTTAATCTTGCCCAGTGTACAGACCGCGAGAAGGTTTTGTATGCCGCCCACCAGCTAGAAGGCGCTGCAGCTGAATGGTGGGAAAACTATTGTGCCGCTCATGAGGATCAAGACAACATCACTTGGGTTGAGTTCACAGCAGCATTTCGACACGCTCATATCTTGGATGGAGTGATCGAGATGAAGAAGGAGGAATTTCGTGAGCTATATCAAGGGAGTATGTCAGTAAGTGAATATCTCAACAAGTTCACTCAGTTAGCTCGCTACGCACCGGAGGACGTCGCCACGGATGATGCCCGTCAGAAGAGGTTCAAGAGGGGATTGAACCCGGGATTGAAAGTTCAAGTAGTGGGAAACGACTATGCCAGCTTCCAAGACATGGTGGATAAGGCGATGCTCATTGAGGAAAGCCGTCACGAACTAGAGGAGTCCCGCAAAAGAAGGGTGATGCAACAAGGATCTCAGATGCCTCAGGCTCAGAGGGCTCGTCTCAGCACATATCAGCCAGCCCGTGTCCCTCAGCAGTCTGGATTCAGAACCCCCGCACCAGCCCCTCGCCAGCTCTTGTCTGGGCCTCAGCCAATTAATCAGCAACGGGAGAATGTCAACCCTACAGCATCAGTCACTTGCTACAAGTGCCATGAGCCAGGTCATTTTGCTCGCACGTGCCCACAGAAGCGTCAAGGAATCACGCCAATTCCGTTCAACCTTGGAAGTACCCCTGCCAAAACTCCAGGAGCAAGCCGTGGAACATCGTCAAATCAAGGAAGCCAGATACCTCATAGCGTTACAAGGGGAAGCCTCAACCACGTCGTCTCCAATGTCGCACCCGGTAACCTATTCTTTTAGTCAGCCTGAATCTCGGGGTCGAGATTCCGTTTAAGGGGGGAGGTTTGTAACATCCTGATTTTTTAGAGCCTTTTTGAAGCTTTTGAAATAAAATTCACCATTTGAATTTTTCTGGAATTAATTAAAGCTTAAATGAAATTTTTATGAATTAAAAGGATTTAATATGATTAAGTTAAACATTAAATTATGCCAAAAGTATTTTATTTGAGTTCCCTGAGCCTCAAGAGTTTTTCTGGCATTTTATGTGATTTTTCTGGATTTATTTGCTATTTTCTAGAGCTCAAAAGTATTTGTTTGAATTTCTGGAAAAAGAAAAAGAAAAAGAAAAACCAGTCGGTCGAGCCGCAACCGCTTCCACCCCCACCGCGTGTCAGCCATCCAGAACCCCGCCCCGCATCGCAGCCGCCCGCTTTTAGCAAGTCGTACTCGTATACGAGTAGGACTCTCAGGTCGTATCCCACCCGGACTCGTACTCGTGGCCGACCAGGACACCTCTACGACTGGGTATAAAAGGGCCTGAACCCCTGGTGTCTCCCTCGTCCCAAGTCAAGCCTCGCCTCTGAGTTGAGCCGCAAACCGAAGTCGTGCCGCCCGCCGTTGTGGTCGTGCCCTGCCGGAGCCCGAGGTCGTGTCGTCCTCGCCGTCGTTTCGCCTTCGCCGATCCGCCGTCGCCGGTAAGTCCCGCCACCGTCCCTAGACACCGCCGACCAGATCCCGCCGCCATCCGTGGTCGTAGATCCGTGGTCGTAGATCCGTGTGCCGTAGACCCGTGTGGTCGTAAGGTTCTACGACTACGTTGTAGAGCCTTAGTCGTAAGCCGTAAAGCCACCGGTAAGTTCGATCATGTGGTCGTAAACGACTTCATGGTCATAAGTCTGCCTGAGTAGTCGTAGCCGCTGAGTAGTCGTAGCCGCTGTGCAGTCGTAGCCGCCCGTGTGGTCGTAGTCGTAGATTGTTCTCTGTGGTCGTAGTCGTAAGTTTCCTAGTGTAGTCGTAGTCGTAGATTGGTTTGTGGTCGTAGTCGTAAAGTTCTTCGTGGTCGTAAAGTTCTTCGTGGTCGTAAGGTTCTTCGTGGTCGTAATTTCTCTGCGTGGTCGTAGGGATCCTTTGTGGTCGTAACGACTACCCGTCTGTCTCTTTTTCTCTGAATTAAAACTTCCCAGAGCCCGTTCTCCTTCGTCCTAGCTCCGATTGCCCCGATTCTTTTTCCTAAATTCATCTAAAACTGAGCTCTATCTTTTGGTTCAATTTTGAGAATTTTTGGAGTTCATTTGAATTTTATTTGATTTTATTTTGTGTTTCGATTGCGTTCTCTCTCGTTAGATCACGCGTTCGAAGGAGCGGAAGTTGGATTTGAAGATCAAGAGCCGTCAACTGAGCAAGGCCAAGGCAAGTCGTATTCTTTGATCATGTTGAACCCAGTTTGCAATCTATTATTTAATTATTTTGGTTTAAATTATCATGCATCGCTACTTTTATTCAAACCCTTGTATTGGTAGTTATCATCCCAATTGGTTATTTCCCTCCTTGATAGTTTGGAATACCTTGATGCCATTGTCAACTTAGGTTGGGAATTTAATTAGTGATGCTATGTTATTTGTCACATTGGGTTGGTACGATTAGAATGCTTAGCCTTGCTTATTTCGCGAAAGGGTTCATCATCACATGTGGTTAATTAATCTTGACTTAATGATATACTTGAATGTGGTGGTTAGCCACGATTATAAAACTTGTTCCCATGGCATGGGTAGTGTCATTGGTGTTGGTTATACAAAATTGGTTTTCACTTGGGCGATTGATCGTGCAGTAAAGGGGGTGCTGAATGCACATGGGATGTGGATGCTTCGCCTGGGTAATTCTTAAGGACTTAACTTTGTGCGCCATTGATCTGAGCTAAGTCGTGCAAACCACATGTCTAGTATGGGATAGACCTGGCATAATAATTTGTGAAGTCTCCATTTTGGTTTTGCTACCGATGTTGTTGTGGCGCAAGAGGGGGCAATTATCGACTAGGGGGTTACCCTACTCGACGGCGAAACCCTAGCGAGTGAGATCAGGTGGAGATGGATCATTGTAAAAGCCTTGTTGTGATTATCTTTATCGTGAGGATTATCACATCGTGTGGGTACAGTTGTGCAACCTCTGCAGAGTGTAAAACTATTCGAATAGCCGTGTCCTCGGTCATGGACAATGCTCGGTGATTTCACCCGAGGGGTAGAGTTTTTATGAAATCTGGTTGGGTTGAGCTGGGAAGTGAACGGTTAGTTCACTTGTGATTATATTCAATTCCTTGGATTATTTATTTAACGTCCTTTGTTAAAGTTGCTTTTCAATCTATGTATGATATTTACTTCAATTGTCGCTTTCTGCAAAACTAACCTTTCAGCCATCCATTGTTAAGCCTTGCATATTATATTGCATTCATTTGTTACAAACGGCTTGCTGAGTACCAATGTACTCACGGCTTTATGCCCCTGTTGCTCAGTTGAGGAGGAGGAGTATCACCAGCAGGAGGTTCCAGAAGGAGAGTACTTCAACGTCTTCGCGGATTAGGCTTCGTTCTCCACTCTGCGCTTTCTTTTGGATTTCCGCTGCTAGTTTTTGTTAAGCACTTCAGGCTAATAATTGTAAGCTTGGCCATAAGGTCGTACTCTGATTATTATTAATATAGTTTGGTTTTTCCTGAGAATATCGTGATGTGGATGATATTTACCTTTGTTCATACTGTGTGCACTAGCGTGATCCTGGACTAGTGCAGAATACACAGGAGAGTCCGGATTTGTATATTCGGGTCTCTACATGACCTGTACAAGAAGGCACACCCTACAACAACTCGTGCATCTGGTATGTGCTTGACTTCCCCTATGCGTGACCCGATGAGGGAGGAGCATCTCAGTTAATGGAAATTGTTGAAGAGGTTGGGACTGGAGAGGACACGAACAAGCATTACTACGCCAGCCAACTATTCATGAAGAAAGAATATTGCGACAGCTTCCCCACCATGAAATGGATGAGGGACAAATCTGTTGGATCAAGAGAACATGGGACAATCTGAAGAACATGCCTTGAGAAATACCATCCGTATTTGGGTGGTCCATGTTTCCATCGTCGTTCCATGTTGCACATTCCATTTTCAATCGTTAACATGAGTTCTACCTTGCACTGCATAAATCTCACATTTCGTTGTTATGTCATGCAATGTAATGTTATGAACTATTATTTCGAACTTCAATTGTTTTCTCATAATTGCATGCTATCGTTCAGTCCATAGTTCATGTTATTTGTATTCAGTACTCGGATACTGTTATATTTCATATATTCATTTTGCTAGCCACTAAACGTCCATCTGTTAATCGATTTGTGCAGAGATGAGCATGACAGGATCGACCGATGGATGTAGCAACAAAAACATCTCCACTGGCTCATTCGTGCTGCTGGCCTATGCCACCTTTGCATGCATAGATGACAAATCCAAGCTCGTTGTGTAACACACACCCATTCTCTGGGCCTAGAGTGCTATCATCATTGCATAATATTTGTAGGATCGGATATGGCAACAGAGGGGGGTGAATGGTGCCTCTTTTAAAAATGACCCCTCAAAAGTATCCACTAAATGAATCTTCTCCTCCAATAGCTATGATGAGCTATGAAGTAGGTGATTCATGCTCTTTGGAAGTTTTAGGCCGAGCAAACAAGAGAGCGAAACAACGGAAGACAAACCACTGAAATAAAACCATAGGGGACAGCACCAAACAGCCAGGGCCGGTCAGACCGCCATATAGGGGCCGGTCAGACCGCCTCCTAGTGGCCGGTCAGACCGCCTTGTGGCCTCCGGTCAGACCGCCTACAAGGGTCCGGTCAGACCGCCGGCAGAGAACCGGTCTGACCAGCCCTCTGTCCAGATAGCAGCACAGCTCGACAAAAATCCTGAACTTTTAGATTTTTGCATATTTCAAGACAATTTGCGTAATGCTGTTGTTCCTTTTGGCCCAGAAGGGCAAGAGGTTGTTCTAAATAGCAAGGAGACACCAGGGCTCAAAGGAATTCACCAAAAAGGGCATGGAATCAAGATTTGAGGAAAATCTGAAAAATGAAATGAGGAATAGTCCAATTTTTCAGATTTCTCACGATTCATCCATCCTTTGCTTATGATCTTTTGCAAACAGATTAGCATGGAACTCAGGATTTGCAAAAAAGAATCTCAAGCCATCTCCTAAAGGGAATCATAAGAATCCAACCTCCCCTATCATGAAACCCTAGCTACAGGAGATAACAGAGGAAAGAGCAAAAAGAGAATCTTTGGTTCTTCCATTTGGCTCTTGGGAATTTATCTGACCAAATGGTCTTGAGACATCATCCCATCATAGAGCAACTCATTTCTCAGCTAAATTAACAAGAAACACTCAAAATCAAAAGATTCACCAGAGGGCAGCAAAAACCAAAAATGAACTGAAGCTCAATGAACTCAAATGGATTTATTGCAATGCATGATTACATGAGTCTTACAACTACTCACTACGTCCCCATACGTAGTTGAGTACAAGGAGAACACTCACATCTCACTACATGCTTCACAAGCTGAGATGAACACACGCAGAGCTCTCAGAGTACACTCACTCCCTCTGCTCACTCCCTACAGACTGCATACCCCATTTCTTGCTATGGATGATCTAAATACTACTGCCTTCCTCTACTCTTTTTGAAGGCAAAGGCTCATCCCAAACTAGCAAATCAAGAAGTGGCATACCACCTCCACTCTCCACCTCTCACACACATGAGGCAAGAAATTCAAAGCACTCTTTTGAAGGGAAACAACCAGCCCTCCAACTCATGTCTTGAGTCAATTTACCAAATTGCCCCTCAAGCACCTTCCCGGAAGCTTCCCGCGTCCGGTACCTTGACCGCCTGGACCTTGACTCCTCCCTGAGTCTAGTCCGGCCCGCTTTGCTGCACACGACCGCACCCGGCATCCTGACCGCCTGGACCTCCGACTCCTCCCTGAGCCTAGTCCCGGTCCAATCGCCGCTGCCCGTCGTGTCCACCTGACACCGACCGAGACCTCCGACTCCACCTGAGTCTAGTCTTGATCTGTTCCGTTGCGCACGACCGCAACCGACCTCCAAACCGTCTGGACCTCCGACTGCTCCCTGAGCCTAGTCCCGGTTCTCCCGTCGTCACCCGTCGTGTCCGTCACCGGTAGCTCCAGCTCCGGTTTCTCGTCTCCCGACTCGCAACCACCTCACCAGTCTTGATCATCTTCGGCATCATCGACCGTCTGGACCTCAACACCTCCTGTGCCTAGTCCCGGTCCTCCTCGCCTCACCATGACCTAGCTCCGAAGTCCTGCAGTCACATAGACAAGCAAACCATCACATAGCACCGCACGAAACAGCATAATCAGTATAAGCACAAGTAAAGGTACTCAACCCTAGAATACCCAAAACAAACTCAAACTCACTAACCCAACCGTCAATTACTCATCACCAACATGGGGATACCTCCACATGGTCTCTCAATATTACCCTTTTTTAACAATTGCTAACCGTTTTAAGCAAACACTACTTTATTCATAATGCAGCGATCACTTACATCATATCATTCTAAGCAACTATTCTAGCATACTAGTGGAGGTTAAACATGCTACCAAAAACTGATATGTGAAGTGCTGCTAGTACATGAAGTTATTCATGTGCTACTCCCGCCCGTGCATAACGTTCTCAATGATCATCTAAAAAACAATAAGTAAGGGTGAGTCCGCAGACTCAACAAATACATAATAGAATTATAAACACTACCAAAATATGTAAACAATTAACCAGCCTTAACATACTCCATACAAGTAATGCCTCCAAATCTTTAGAGCAAATACCACTACGGCTAGCTCTAAATTGTGAGTAGGGTAATTTGCTCATGTTTGTTCAACTGTCGGGAAGCATACACGATCACTTTGTTATCTTGCATGAGCACACAACCTAGACCCACTCGAGAAGCATCCGAGTAGATCATGAATCTTTTCCTTGGCTCAGGAAGTGTGAGAATAGGAGCAGTTACCAATTTCTCTATCAGAGTATCAAAATTACGCTCACATTCATTGGTTCACTGGAATCTCATGCCCTTCTGCATGAGTTAAGACATTGGCTTGGCAATAATAGAGAAGTCTTTCACAAAGCACTGATAATAACCAGCTAGGCCAAAAAACTTCTCATTTGTTTAACATTAGAGAGCCTCTTCTAGTCCACGACAGTGGAAATCATGCTTGGATCCATTGAAACACCTTCCTGGTTAATCACATAACCCAGGAAGCCCACTTCAGAAATCCAGAACTTGCACTTCTTCAACTTGGCAAAGAATTGATTTTTTCTCAGAGTCTCAAGCATGAGCCTTAGATGCTGCTCATGCTTTTCCTCTGTTTGAAATAAATCAAAATGTCGCCGATGAACACAACTACAAAGTCATCAAGATACTTATGTAGCATGTTGTTCATAGTCTGCATGAAGACAGCAGGGGCATTCGTCAGTCCAAAGGACATACCTGTAAACTCATATTGCTTGTATCTTGTAGAGAAAATTGTCTTCTCAATGTATTGCTTCTACACTTGGATTTGATTATACCCAGAGTATGTCAATTTTGGAGAACACCTTGGCTCCTTTCAATTGATCAAGCAAGTCCTCGATGCAAGGTAAAGGGTATTTGTTCTTGATGGTCACCTGATTGAGAGCATGATAGTCTATACACATATGCCAACTCCCATCCTTTTTCTCAGTGAATAGGACAGGGGCTCCCCAAGGTGATACACTACAACAAATCAACCCCTTAGACAACAACTCATCCAATTGCTTCTTCAACTTCTCTTGCAAAGGTCATGACAAATGGTACGGGGTCACAGAGATAGGTCGTGTGCCAGAGATAAGATTAATTCTAAACTCCACATCTCTTTCAGGTGGCATTCTTGGAAGCTTTTCAGAAAATACATGAGGATACTCACGCACCACAGGAATATCCTCAATGCATAAAGATGCACTTGGCTTCTCTGCAAGTGCTAGAAGTAACCCAGACTTCATTGTTCGTTGGTCAGGGAACAGGCTGGCCAATACAAAGAGAGAACATATTGGTGCATTCCCTTGAAAGATTATCTCCCCCCTGAAGGAGCTTATAAAGTGATTGTCCTTTAGAAGCAGAAAATCATGGCCTGGTAACGATGCAACTAGTCCATGCTAAGGATAACCTCAAAAGGCTCTAACTAAATACCATGAGGTTGGCAATAAATCTTTGCCATGTATTGCAATCACACAGCAAGGGCACACTATGGAGCTAGCAATGATACCACTTGGGGTACTAACCATAACCGACTAGGAAATTTACTGAACACTCAGCTTGGCCTTTCTAGCAAACTCCCAGGACACAAAAGAATAAGTAGCACCAGAGTCGAAAAGAACAAGGGCTTCACATGAGTCCACTAATAGGGTACCAGTCACCACATCAGGTCGACTTCAGACTCAGTAGTAGGCAGTGGGTAGACTTCGGTTGGACTCCCCCATCCAGGCACAATCAGCAGCACGGTACCCACCATCACTCTTGAAACAGATCATACCCTGTCCTGGGACAGGATGATAGGATGGGGTCACCGATGAGGAACGAGGCGCTGAAGAAGACGGTCTCGAAATCTTAGACTGGGATGAATGTGGGTGCGCTGGCCCCACTTGGACTTCTCAGGAGTAGGCCGTTGAGACAACCCACCCCCTTCTGTGAAGCCCCTCTTCTGGTCTGCACCAGAAGCGCTCAGACCACCAGAGGGTTGCAGCCCTTTAGTGAGCTGCATCTCTATCTCCATCCCTCTGGCCTGTTCTACCATAGACCTAAAATCACGTGGCACAATATCTCCCATGACATGTTAGAACTCAGAGTTGAGCCCTTGGTGGAACATTTTGCCATCTTAAGGTCATCTCTCGCAACCGATGGTACAAAGCGAATCAGATTGTTGAATCCCGCCTCGTACTCAGTTGCAGTCATCTTTTCCTACATGAAGGTCACAGGGTGACCTCCATGCTCTCCACAAAAGAATCTGGGTAATACTTCGCCTTGAACTGTTCGGTGAAGATTTTCCAAGTAGCTGGACCCTGGGCTAGAGTCCTAGCTGAAAGAACCCCTTCTCACCAAATGTCCGCCTAAGCCTTCAACTGAGAGCTCATCTCTAGGGCCTTGAATTGCCTTTCTATGTCTCGCAACCAATCTGCAGCTTGGACTGGTGTACTCGTACCATCAAAGGTATCTAGTCGCAAGGCCAACCACTTGCGAAGACCCATTCTTGCCTCCGGTATGACCAGAACGGCAATAGGGGCAGCAACGGGTATGGTCGCAGCAGCAGCAGCTGGCGCTTGTCGGCGAAGTGCATGGACCTCCTCCATAAACTCCTACAGCATGGCCAAAGACCTTGCCATGTCTCTAGCTATAGACTGCTCAGCAGAAGCAACCTCTACATTAGCTGCCTAGTGCTGATCCTCAAGCGGTGGCTCTGCTTGGGCATGGCCATGTCCTCCACAGCCTTGGCCATGATCACGTCCTCTACCCCTCCTCATCTCTGTTCATGATAGACAGCCAATCACACAACTATCCCACAAATATCTACCTCGATAATACGAATCAACATCATAGCTAGCGAAAGCGTAAATGCAATGCAAGACCCATTTTCCATACTATGGTGTACCAGAGTGTGTCAAATTTTAATTTTATTATTAGGTCTAAGACAAATTTTTACTTGAATAATTAAGTTAAGTTGTCAATTTTCTTTACCACGGACCTTAAGCCCACTTTGATACCAACTGTAACACCCCGCCCATCCTCTGGGCCTAGAGCACTACTATCATTGCATAATATTACCCTTTTTTAACAACTACTAACCGTTTTAAGTAAACTCTACTTTATTCATAATGCAGTGACCACTTACATCATATCATTCTAAGCAACTATTCTAGTATACTAGTGGAGTTTTAACGTGCTACCAAAAGCTGATATGCGAAGTGCTGCTAGTATGTGAAGTTATTCACATGCTACTCCCGCCTGTGCATAACATTTTCAATGATCACCTAAAAACATAATAAGTAAGGGTGACTCACCTAAAAACATAATAAGTAAGGGTGACTCCGGAGACTCAGCAAATACATAATAGAATGATAAACACTATCAAAATATGTAAGCAATTAACCAGCCTTAACATACTCCACATACATTATCTTGTTCATATTATCATTATTATGTTCCCACATTGTCATACCATTAGTGCAATGCAGCACTACTCTACATGCTCATTTTCTCATCTCATTGCATATACCGGTATTGCCGAATGAACACCCGTCGATGTTCACCCAAATCTTGGGCTCGCCCTTATTGGCACGGGGGTCTCTCCACTTCCGTGGAGGCCTACTGATGTAGGTCTTATTCAAGAGCACTCCGGATTAGTCAACTAGATTTACTCGTAGCTAGAGACTTTCTCACCGCCCTTACTCTTGAGTGCACATGATGCAAATGCAGATGTCCATTGTCATTATCATTGTCATGTTCATCAGTATTACTAGTGGTAGGGTGGCAACACTACTCACTCTGTTCCATTATCATTGTCATCATTATATCGGTAACATCATATCATGTAAACATCACAAGTCTACATAAATATCATCATATATGTAATCATCGTATATTTCACAAACTCTATGGTCTAATGCTCTACCATGCACTCGCCTGTTAACCAAGCAGAGCAGAGCGACGTGCGGATGGCGTCGATCCTAGACCTCCACTCAATAGTCGGCTGGGCATGGGTTCGACAGTCATTGATATCCCGTGTTGTCGTCGGCGTTGTCTCATGCCCCTGTCTTCCCGAGCTCCTTGGGGCCTTCTCTCTTCTTGGCCTTCTCCTCCTTGCTCCCTATCTTCTGGTGTGGATGGCTTCCGTGGGTGTCTAGGTGGATGTGCTTGCAAACGACTAGTCTGTCTCTCAGTGGAGAGGTGAGGTGGGACTATGGCTTGCTTGGTTGTTTGCCGAGGTAGGCAATGGTGAAGGGTGGTTCCCCACCACTGGCCTTACTCTCAGTCCAAGGCGGAAATGAGGAAAAGAGTTGTGAGGAAGAAGGGGTATGCTGGCTTATACTATGTGGCATGGCTGTGAGTCCCACTGTGCATTAACCAGACTGTCCCTCCCTTTTCTCTATATGACTCTCAAGTCACTGTGGGCTTTTAGGGCCTTTTGGTCCAACGGGTGGGCTTGCATTGTTTGGGATGTTTATACTGAGACAGGTAAGTCAGTAAAAGGAAAGAATGGGACCTCCCACGGAATGATTAAAACCCAAAACACGAGATGGTGCTGACCAACCTCAGACTATCTGGGAACCTCTACGAGTGCAAAAACTTTGGCATTTCTAAAGCCGATGGGTCCGATGGGAAAACTCTCCTTTATTTCTTTTATTCTCCCTTGGATTATTCCATTTCTCGCGTTTCTGTGCTACTGGTATTATACGTTGACTAGGCCCCTACCGAGAATTCCATTTATGACCGAGATTCAATGGGTAGAACAACTCGTCGATGATTAGCGATGCTATGAGATGTTCAAAATGCGAAGGTCAGTGTTTGATAGGCTGCATGACACGTTGGTTGCCAACTACGGCCTGCAATCTACTATACATGTTTGGTCTAGAGAAGTTCTTACTTTGATCCTGTGGATTGTGGCATGCCTTAGCCCAACAGGTAGGGTGTCAACTGGTTCGAGCAGTTAGGAAGAAGTATCAGCAGAAAGTCACACACATGCTCAAGTGTGTGAACAGATTGGCTACTACGAATATTGCACCTGCTGATCCACTTTCCAGACTATGCATCCAAAATAGCAGTCAACCCGAGGGAATGTAGGAGGTATTCAACTTCCATCGTTCCTCCCTACGCAACACCATCGAGCGGGTATTTGGCATGTGTAACATGAAGTGGCCTATTCTGGACAACATTTCTAGCTATGGCTCACAAAAACAAAAGTCCATAACTGTAGTAATGACGACGTTACACAACTTCATTCTAGACTGCGAATTACAGGCAGCAGACCTACAAAGGGGGTGTTGGTCTAGAAGCTATGGATATGGACATGACACATGACATGATTGTAGCATCATTGATGGCGTGATGTATATGTCGCACTGATTATACTTCTATGTACATTACAAAAATGTAGTCGCCACGTGCATTTTTTGTAAGTTACTCTATACATGAATATGGGCACAACGTTCTTCAATGATTTCATTACATACAACCTCCTTACGAGTCCAATACAATACTTTGAAAATTAGCTTAGCAAAAAACCAAAAGCCAATAGCCCAATTGAACACCTCTAACTTCAGTCGTGGCTTCTTGCAACTATTATAGTGCTATTTCAGCTAAAAGCCACAGTCACATTGAATAGGACCTTAAGTGATTTTGTGTCAGTTAACAACACACTAGTCTACTTATTACAAGAATCCTTAGTTTGTCATTTCTTTTATGCAAGTTGCATTAAATTTAAGTGCATCCTTGCTCATGTTGACTACATGTTGTTACCTAGCTTACCGTATCAACTAGGGTAATATTGAGATCAACGTCAACAACACGAGTACATGAGTACCTGATGCCAGGAAATATCTAGCCTAGCTCAAAAGTGGCTCTAGTTCGACAGTTTAGCATAGAAGTAGGACTAGTTGCTACAGAAGTTCACTACTTCCTGGTGCCTACAATTCCCAAAATCACTTGTTGTTGTTGCTTCTAACATGTTGTGTAGTTGAGAAAGGTGTGAGGCAGCTGCATATTTAGGATTTTATCATGTCTCGGGCTATAAAAGGTTAGAGACTACTATTACCTGAGTTGGAAGGGAAAGTTATGCCCTTAGTTTACTTGAATTTATTTGGGCTTTACACTAATAAATATCGCATACTTCGGGTTGGAGCTTAGGCTGCCTAGAATGTGGATTTACCCTTGGTGTGTGAGCTGTTTTGGATGTAGAAGTTGAGAGGACAAGACACAGCAAAGGCATGAGACATAATGGTAGAACGAATTAGAGTTTTGGGGAGACCTACCCTTCGATGCTCTACATGCATGTTTATATTAGCTATAGGTCTGTAACTTATGGTTTTTAGCTAAAAATAAATAATGCTAATTGAAAAGGTGGTTTTTAGAAGATAAATGTGAACGGTAGAAAAAAAATAAGAGAGATGCATGAGCCAACGTGGGGAAGCCAATATTAACCGATGTGGAGGTTGGTCAAGCATTTAGTGTACATTAATTTCTCACATTGCACATTGCTATGAGGATTGATAGCGCGGGACTGCAGGTGGAGATGAATGATTTCCATCGATTGGTAGCAGTATATAGGGGTTAATGGCAATTGTGCAGTGGTACAGCAGTAAACGATTCATGTCTGACATAATAAAGTCCCTTAGCAAACGATTGAAGTGCTTGAACTGAAGCGATGCTTATACGCTTTATGTGAATTCATCGAATGAGAACTAGCTTTGATAAGAACGAGGATTAGTGACATAAATCTCTGCTTATTAGAGCTTTTGTTTATAACTTTGGCTTTTTTTACTCTTTTTTTGTGATGATATGGCTTTTTTGGTTTTTTTCTTTTTTTCTCTTATTTCTTTTTATTGTCTATGATGACATAACTTTTTTATTTTTTATTTTTTAAAATATAATTACGTTAAAAAGCTATCAACAGCTACAATATATTTTTAGTTGCTACAGTACAAAATATACTAAGACTTTTAAACCCAAATAAGTACCACCAAATTCTTCTCTCCATTCTCGATACTTGCCCTTCCCAAATAGTTGTTTGCACAATTTCTCTGCACCTCCTATGTTCTTCTCTCCATTGCATTGAGGTTATAGTTATTGATGGTACTACTACAATGTGTGCAGTGGAGAGGGATGTCTGGTCACATCTTGCACTGTACGGATAGCAAAACTCCATGATAGAAACGGAAAAAATAGTGCAGAATTCTTGTAGCAAATTTCTCCCCTTTTTTCACTAACATATTATTATTCAGTCATACATCTACTATTAAAGTACGAAATTCCAAACTAAAGGAAAATACACCAAAACTACTGCAAGAAATTCAGAGAACTACATGAATTGCAAAAAAAAATAATAAAATGTCACAAGTATAAAAATAATTAAAAATTCTAGAAATTTACTAGTGTCTCAGAAACTCTTGGTTATGGGGTGTTTTTTGGACTGATTTTTAGCTTTTTCAGAAGTTAAAAAGTAAAACATCGAAACGAGACAATCTTTTAAAGTGGTTTTTTCAAACGGTTTTTCGAGCCTTAGTTCGCTATTTCTTTTGAGCAGGTTTCATTAAATTTGAGTGCACCTTATCCAAGTTGATTGTTTTCCCAACTAGTTTGCTCGACTACAAGCTTGCCAAGCTCTGCGTCTACTCCAAAGCAGTTTTACAAAAAAGGGCGTCGGTGGTGGACACTGAGATGATCGTCGTCAACATCAGTACACGAGTACCTGCTGCAGCTGCCATGAAATCAAATACTCTCTGGGTGTTTGGTTGCCCGTGCCAAGCCTAGCCTGGCCCAACGCATGCAAGAAACGGGTGTTTGCCTGTTTGGTTGATTGCTCGCGCCTTGGGGCATGGCTCGCCTCATACGCCCACTTCCACCGCTTCCCTCAGGCCAGGCAGAGCGAATGCAACCATGCTAGCTCTTCTCTATTCTCAAACCGTGAAGCATGAAATTTTCCCCGATTCTCGAAAAGCGAATCCTCTCTATTCCTCAACCTTCATCAATGGGATTGCACACACTGAGATTCTGGAGCCATCGCTGTCGCCATCGTGACCTTGGACCTGCGGCCAAGCTACCACCGCCATCGTCGTCCTGAACTTAGATCTTCTCACCCCCACGGCATGCTGTGGTGCCGACACACATAGGGATGTCGTCTACGAGCTCACGCACCAGCAACGACGTGTTGGGCGACAACCTTTTGCAACGTAGGCATGGTAGTTCGTCTCACATTCTCACCTCCCAACTATGGTAGATGTCACACACACACACACACACAGTGTGACAGACCTTGCCGCCCATGTTGGGAATTGGTGAGTTTTCTTCTTTTTTGGTAATCAGTGAATTCAGGGTTTTTAGTGCAATTAGTCCTCAAATTGCTATGTTTATTGCCTTTTGCAATGAGGGAATTGGGCAAATATTTATCCGATTATATTCAAGCCCAATCGTTGGATTGTGACGTTATGGTATGGATTTTCCCCCTACTTCTAATAATACAATTTTCAGAAAGTGGCGCTTGTGGGACTCTGTGCAGAAGTTCACTAGTTCAAGTTCATGGTCTGTCTACCATTCCTATGAAATACTTGCTGCAGTTTCTCTTAAATCTCCAATATCTTAGCAGATTAACATGTTCCATTGTCATCACCTGTTGCTGTTGCTTCTTCTACAATGCCTTGTGTAGTTCAGAAAGGAGTCATGATTTGGATATACAGAAGATGAGGGTGCAAGACACAGCAAAGGCAAGAGAAACTAGTCTTAAAATGAAATAATGGGAATGAGCAACTCAAGAACTATACAATATCACTCATCAGTTTGTTATTGTGATTAGAGGAGGTTCACGAATCTTAAAGTAAAACTGTTATTATTTAATAGGGTAGTTCTGTACTAAAACAAATCGAATCAGGCTTGATTAAATCAACAATACAAAGTAAGATATGAGATGATTGGTGGTATACAGTTAGCTAGCATAGCTGACCATTGATCATTCAGGAGATATATTAAGATTCAGGAAGACATGGGCATTGCACCCTGATTTCCATCCGTGGCATGTTCGTTGTGCATAGACAAAAAGAGCAAATATAGTGTGCCTTGATCAGGTGAACTAAGCTTGGCAAAGACATTTTGAGTCTATCATTGACACGGAAGGAACTGCTAGATTTATACTAGAGTCAGCACAGCACTATTTCCAGCTGAACTTGCAGAATTACAACTCCATCTATTATATATGGCTCACAACCATGGTCCATACAGTGGCGGAACTAGGCTTTGGGTTATAGTCTGAGGCCTGACAACCGAAGTCCATGTAAAATTCATAAAAAATCACAAAAAAATAGAGTTAACCTAAAAGTGACCCAAGAGCAACTGGTCCAGCCTGAAGCTGGGCTTGAACTTAGACTGGCTCTGCCTCTAGGTCCATATGTGAATGCTAAGATAGAGGTGGTTCGAAATGCACAGGGAGTCGTTCATGCGGACAGGCCATCCATTCGATAGGCACCGTGTCTACGAAGAATCAATTTTGTTTCTTTCCCAATGTCTCCAATTCATATTCTACCCTCGATATGTACTGTCGTTATTTTTTCTCCTCTTTTGTTTTCAAAATATATGTATTATTGTTACATATAGCAGAGAGGAGAGCTCTGTGAGAGGTTTTCTCCATGTTCAACTGCAGGACAAGTATTGTCTACACATTATATAGATAGAGGTTCTCGGTTGCATTTGTTTTTATATACTATAACCAGGGGATCTGCATGTGTTGCCAAGCCACATGAGTTGGTTTGGCTAGCAGTCAAGCTATTTAGTTTCCGTACAGACAGTTGTTAGGCCAACTCATTTATATGGAGGGGAGCAATTTAGATGCATTTTGAAATGGTATCGGCTTCCGGCTTCTGGCCTCTTGTAACACCCCATTTTCAAAATCGGGCTTAATGTAAAATTCAAATGTATGTTAATGAAAATTTAAAAGCTGTTATTCTCAGTTGGCTATTCTTTTTGCTTCCAAATACATATATATGTATATATATATGTATATATGCATATATGTGTATATTCTAGAAAATGCAAAAGTACTTAAAAATGAAAACCTTGCTCCATCTCCAGGGAGGAAAATCAAGTTAATCTTATAAAATCTAAAATTTGAAATATACTTCAAGGATTAAAGGATTCAGGAGGCTAGGAAGATTAAGGAAAGATATATGCATGTATACATGTATATATACCCGTATACATATATGCGTATGTATGTATGCTAAGGGTAGGATTTTTCCCTCCCCAAGCCTTTCCAGCCAGCACTTCGTTTCTCCTCCTCTGGCAGAGCAGTTGCTTGTCGCCATTTGCACCAACTTTGTCGGCGAGTAAATGCGGTGTCAGCTCTCGTCTTCAGCGCCTCTCCTCGCCATCAGCGCCCGACAATGGCAGCCGGCCTCAGTTTCTGTGAGACGTTGCCGTGCACGTCGCTCGTCCTTGTTGCTGCACCACCGTGGTACGCCTGATCACGCCGTCCCGTCATCGTCGCTTGACTGCTCCTCTGCCACCAGTCGCCTTCGCGTGCTGCATGCATGCACGGCACCATGCCGTCTTGCTTCCTCGGCGTCTCAATGCATTTCCCCGGCCGCTTTAAGTGGAGACGCTTGCCTCACTGCCCACCTCGCCGAAGCGCGCTCGGGAACGCTCAGGCCGCCACCTCCTCTGCCGTGCGCGCGACCCTGGTGGAACTCGCCGCCGCGCCCCTCCGGTCTCCGCCAAGGCCCTTGGGCTTTCTCCCCTCACTCTCCATCGTCCCCTCTTCCTCCTCCCCGGCCTAATCTTCCTCTCCTCCTCTGCAGGCTGCCGCCGACCTCGTCTTGCCCGAGCACGGCGCCGGGACCCCGCCGGAGAACCGCTGCACCGCCGGCCGATTCCTTGCGCGTGGGGCATCACCGGGACCCCGTGAACGTCTTCCCCACCTCGCCGGACCCCGTCGCCCTCTCCAGCGAGCCGCCACCGTGGTCCTCCTCACCGCCGAGCCCATCCCGGCCGCCAGGCCGCACCGCTTCACTCCGGCCACCGCTCAGGTCACAGGTGAGCTCATGGACGCCCACATATGCTCCCATGGCGAGCTATTGAACTCTACCGGCCCGAGTCGTCGGCGCCCGACTCCCCTGTCTCCGCCGCCGCCTCACCCGTCGTCGCCCTCCGCCCGGCCAAGTCCGGCCAGCTCCGGCCGGGTTTCCCCCTCCCTGAGGCGCGCACCGGGTTGGGCGACCCGTTTGGGCCAGCGCCGCCAAGCCTCCGGGTTCCCTCCGCCGCCGGCCGGCGCCGCTCTCCGCCTCCCCCCGGTCGGGTTGAGCCCGAACGGAATGCCTTAATGCCACTATTAAATGGTTGCCTTAACCAGCCATTTAAACTGTCCTAAGCACCCACTAATCGCTAATTAATTACATTATTGATGGCCCCAACTGTCAGCTATATGATTTTCCCGAATCTAAAACTTTGAAGCACCATAACTTATTAACCGTAAATCCGAATTAAACGAAACCAACTTCTAAATTTTTCTAAAATCAAGACTTGTCTAATGGTTCTGGTTTGGTTCAATTTCGAGTTCGTTTGAGTTGTTTTATTTTATTTGGTTCTTACTCGGCTCTCGTTTTCTCGTGTTGCCTTTTTCCGGTTTCTCCCGTCCGAGTAGAGTTCGACGACGCGAACGAGACCCCGCTTGAAGCAGCACAAGACCCCCAAGCCTTCTATCCTAGCGAGTCAATACTTTGATCATTTTGCGCCTACATTTTATGTGAAACTATGTTCGTTTAAACTATGAAAATTGCATGCGTTATTTTATGTGCTAAAAATATGTAAGTCTTAAGGTAGATAACAACCTTATGTCCACCTGATAATATAATACCCCGCCAGTAACATTTGAACTCCCATGATCATTTGTCGCCCTAGATGTAAACACTAGATATGGTAGTTATACGACTTATTATTGCCATGCTAAAATTTGTCAAGTCCAGGGTTCTAGTAACCCTGTTACTCATTCTTTATTCATGGAAACTAGTTTTGGGTCAGCCATGGGATGTACGTGGCTGAGTATTTATGTTAAAATGTGTTATGCTTCTCAAAACCCTGAAAATTGCTAAACCTGTTTGGGCGGATGGTAAGAGTGGTGGGTGTGGATGTAACACAGGGGATTGTGGAATGACCGCCCGAACAAACTAAGGACTTAATCCTGTGTGGACCCTCCGTGTATAACAGTACAACCACAAGCTGACATATTGTAGGCTTGGCTGAATAATTTACTGAACTCTCTAGTCATTTCACGGAGAACGTGTGTAGGTGGGTATGAAAGCCCCACTTGGAATGGGACACCGGATGTAGGTGACGTTGCCTAGGATAGCGTATGTGGAGAGTGGAGTCCGACTGCGCTAACCTATGGTGGACATCCCGCACCACCTATGGACGTAACCCCATAGGAGTGAAATGCTAGAGGGTGAGGTATTGTAAAAGCCTCGTGATATTTTCTCGATCTGCATGTCAAAGGAATCATGTAGAACCATCGGGACGATTATCTCTTGTGGGTAAAGATGTACAGTCTCTGCAGAGAACATACACAAACTATTCGAATAGCCGTGCCCACGGTCAAGGGCGGACATGGAAATCTTCCTCGAGTTAGTTCTGTTTAAAAACTATTGTGGGTGGGGAGAAAACTGTCAGGCGGATGTAACCTGACTTTGGTAATTTGTCCTGGAGGGATGTACTCCAGTGTTGGAATTAAGGTGGATGTAACCTGCTATGCAAAAATGTTAGTAATTGGTGGATGTAACCATAAAATTTGGAATTGGAAACTACTCCGTTTATTGTACACTTTCAGTATTTAAATCATAAGTTCTTGAAAAATGCTAGGTCATAGAGATTTTAAGTTATGGTAATTCCAAATGTCGCTTTATGCAAATAAAAGAACCCGAGCCTTCCTTGAATAGCCTTGCATCTAAAATTATATGCATTCTGTGTGTTGGCTCGCGGAGCACGGTTGTTTGTGCTCAATCTCGCTCTTAACCCCCCTTTCAGAAGATGTGAATCAAGAGCATTACGCTTATCATGAGGATCAGGATGCCGAAGGAAATGAAGATGGTGGTTATTAGAATAGGCCTCGGTAGTCTTGCCTCTCGCCTCAGTAAAGTTGACCAGGCTAGTTTTGGCGGGTGCCTTCGTTATTAGCCAGGTCCCTGGTTAATAGCGTTGGTACTCGGGTTGTCCCAGTCGCTTGCCTGTGGTGAGTTGTGCCCCTACGCTATGTACGCTTCCGCTTCCGCTTTTATGTATTGTAAGACATTTGGCCTGACGGCCCTATTGTAACCCTGGCCCGACGTGGTCTATTTGAACTCTGGTATTGTAATGAATGAATTTATCGTGTATGAAATGATGCAGCGATGTATCTGTGAGCATTATCTACTGATCCAGGGAATAATGCAGTGTTATCACAGAGGATTCCAGGTATTAAACTTGGGGTCCGACAGAGCTGGTATCAGAGCATACGACTGTAGAAACCTTAGCTAGACTGGTCACGATTTAAGGTCTGAGTCCTATTTACAAAAACTATGTAAAACTTTTGCAAAAATATAGCGTAATACTGCTTTACTTAACTCTCTTAGTTTCTGTACTCACCCAAAAAAATTTCTTTTGTATTTTCATCTGCTCTAACCTATTGATGTTCAAAATTTTTAGATGGCCGGAGCTGCACCAGTTGGTCCATGGGATCACATCTCCCATGGTGAAAGCGAAGGAGCGTTCGCCGAGATCCTGCGGCAACTGCTGCGTTGTCTCGGGTACACCCACCCGCCCGTTTACCGAGGCAGGAGAACCCACATCCACGGCATGGATTTGTGGACCATGGAGGTTTTCATCTACGCACGAGATAGTAGCAGGGAGCTCCACTCCCATACTGTCCATGCCGAGCCTCCACGGATGTACCTCACCGACGCCATCCAGGACGCGGCGCGTCTCGCCGTGGCTCACCTGTGCCAGGTGCACGAGGAGAGGCTGTGGCAGTCGCCTTTTGCTCATTCCCCTCGCATCTGCTAGGGGCAATTCCTTCCAGATTGCCTCGACCACAGGGTGGACAACCCCCAGCTGTCTCACCAGATCCAGCTGACGCAGGCGATGTCAGCCTCCTATGCCTTCGCCCTGCAGGAGATTGGGCATCTGCGCATTCTCCTGACCGCAAGCCTGCAGCAGTCGGACGTCCTCAGCGCCCAGCTCAACCGCTACCTGATCGCCTTTCAGGCGGCAGAGCGCGAGAGGCTCGCTGCAGAAGCTGGGCTCGAGCGCCTTCGAGCCAGGATAGTTTACCCTCTGTCTACGCCACCAGCACCAGTGCCAGCTCCAGCCCCAGTGTTAGCTCCAGTTCTCGCATCCGTACCAGTGCCAGCTGCAGCCCCGGTGTCAACTCCAGTTCTCGCATCCGTACCAGTGTCCGCTCCAGCACCAGCTTCAGATCCAGTACTAGCACCGGCTCAGCGCCAGGGACCTCGCCCCCGAATGACGGCGCGCATAAGCGTGCGCCCACCGCCCAATGGCAACCTCGCAGAGCCCAGCAGGGGACGTCGCTCGTCCTGCTCCCGTCCCTCCAACAACAGGTCGAGCCCTTCTCGGTCTCGTTCCCGATCTCCCAGCATCGTCTCCTGCTCCCGCTTTCCAGGTGATTGCGTCTTCTGCGGCCAGCACCACTCCCCGTCCCCGGAGGTGTAGACTGCTATAGGTTAGATAGTAATATGTCTAGGCAGTCTCATGTTGGTGTGTATGCACACTTCCTCAGATGTACCCCCCTTATGTAACCAGTTAGTAGACGTTGTGTATGCGGTGTCGTGACTTGTTATAAGCCTGTGCGTTGTGCTCGGCTGTCATGTAACACCTAACCCCCTTCAATGTAATGAATTATCGTAGGCATAATGCCTTGTGTTTTAATTGCTTCTCTTTCGTTTGGTTTTATGTTGTGCCATTAGGGGGCTAGCAAACCCTCATATATGTCTTTCCTTCTTTCTTTTAGTCTCTAAAACGGCTCTAGATTGTTCCAGATGGCTCCCAGTTATATGTGAAGCTGGTGCATAAAACATATAACTTTAACAACTCCAAGTGAACTCTTAACTAAGGTTCAAATTAAGTGAGCTAAATCTTTAAAAGTCTAAATACAAGTACTAAAGGTGATAACTAAGTTTTTATTCAATGAACCTATTGCAGAAGTACTACTCTAAATCCATGCATACTGTCATCAGGGTCACCTTAAAATATCAACGAAGCAAGAGTGAGACCAAGACTCATCAAGTACATAGTAAAATAGTAAACATTGACTTCTACATATCATGAAATTAATCCACATTTCATTAGCTTCTTATCAATGAGCAGTGTAGATGCACATGCACGTGCCAAGCACAATATAAAACAGTATTCTTCCCATGTGATTCACATTACCACATCTCAGTAACAATAAGCATTTATGAAAATCACTTTTCTTTTCCTAATACAATGCAATGCTTATGCACATATCTCAACTTCTCTTTAGCTTATACCGGTATAACGAAGTGAGCACGTGTTGATGCTCACCTAAGCCCATCCTTTCATGTGAGGACCTCAATAGCATATCCTCTTTCATACGGGGTCCTTAATAGCATATCCTCTTTCATACGGGGTCCTTAATAGCATATCCTCTTTTATATGAGGGCCTTAATCTCCCTCTCATGTAGTGCCAACCAAAGTAGATCATATTCTTCCCACTCCCATGGGACGTCTACACAAAGTAGACTATAGATGCCACAAAGGCCATCTCTTACCATGATACCATAATATGAATGTAATGTAACACAACATTTCTCTTTTGTCATTTATCATGCATCATTAACTATTATGCATCAATCAAGTCATCACCGAGTAATCATATAATTTACCATTACTAGGTAGCTGTCATTATTTATCATATGTTGTGAGACCCTGTTGAGGTCACCCTATGGTAGTGATGAGTAATTGACATTTGGTTTAGAGAGTTTGCGGGGTTTGAGTTTGGGTCTTTGAGAGTTTACAATTTTTCAGTTGCATTCTATTGCTCGCGGTTTGATCGGCATTGGGGCCACAGTCAGACCGGCTAGGGACGGTCTGACTGACCTAGGGCTAGTTGTGAGATTGATTGTGGGAGGTGGCGTTCAAACTAGACTTTGGTTGGCAAGGTTACCAATCGAGGTGCCAACAGTCTGACGGGCTTGTAGTTGACAATCAGTCTGGCTTGGAGGTTTGGAGCATGAGTTGGTTTGAGCTGAGTTGATTGAGTGTAGACATGGTATGGGTGTCATTGTTTGGGTGCATTCATGGTGCATAAAACATGTTAGACTAATGTAGGTGAAGTTATGAAGAGTTGGATTCTTCTAGTGTTGAGTATGAGTCTATTGATGTTGGCACTTTTGTCATTACTTTAGATTGTTCTTCCTTAGCTAGTAATGTTTCTTATGACTCTTCCAGTATTGTCCAATGGACTTTTAAAGACAAGAGTGATTCTTCCTCATATGGCACGGCATCACACAAACAGAAGTACCATTGCATCTTTTATAAGAAGGATGGACACATTGTTGGGTTTTGTTTTTACCATGTCAAGCACGAGCGTCGAGTCCATTGTTGAGCATTTAGGAACACACATCACCCATCTTATGGCATGTGTGGACCTAGTGCCAATACAAGATCTTCATGTTTATCCCAAGAGACTTCTCCTTTGAGCAAGAATGTTACTTTGTCTTCTAAGACCATGTCTCCAATAGACCTTTACACCACTGCTTATTTTGTGGGAAAGATGGGCATCATGTAGATTTTTGCTTTCAATGCACAAATGCATGTGTCCAGCCAATGTTTCTAAGTCTACAAGTGTGCATAGCCTTTCTCATGGCATGAACACTCGTGAGCCTAACATAAAGGTTCGCTTTGTTGATGACTTATTTGACACCTTTTCTAGTGGTGTTGGACAGCGCCATGGACTTCATCTTTCACATCAAGGTGTGCATGTGCTGTCCCAAGGAAAGATATTCACCGTTTCTCAAGTAATAGACCTCATCTTTCCTATCGAGCTATGCACCCATGGCGAGGATGATCTATGAGTAATTTTTGTGCTCTTGTTGGTTCTCTTTTTGGTGGTTTCAAGCAAGACATTCGCCACTTTTTTAGATACGACACACGTTCTCCTCATCGAGTTGTCCACTCGCGGCATGCCTCCAAGAATGGATCTTCTTGTATGAATTATCCAATGCATCATGCTAACTCACATACTTCTAGTGGTGGAGTGCCTAAGATTTTGGTTCCCAAATATTTGCTCATTAACCCTTCGAGATCCAAGATTTGGGCACCTTATTCTTCCAATGTATAGGTATCGGGGACGTGGGATGGAGAACATACATTGATGAGTTCTAGTGTTTCGCTTAATTGCGTGATTGGAACATTTGATAATTTTTCACTCTCTTTGATGGCCTCTAAGAGGCATGTGCTTTCACGTTTGCTATTTTCACCTACTTTGTGAGCTATCTTATACATCCATACCCTTATATTTTTGTTTGATCATAATTAGCATGTTTTGCTTATTCATATGCTCTCTTGTACCATATTGGCATGCATTACTCATATTACATTCTTGTTATGCATTTGTGCGTATTTTGCTTGTATATCTATGTTCTAACTAATTGCTCACGTTTTGTGGATATATGAGTTTAATTTTCTTGAGCATATATTATTCGTGCAACATTTTGTATCATGCTCTTGTTTGTGCTTCATGTATTCATGTGCTTGCTTGATGTCATTATACCATATATTTGCATGATTTTTCCCATGTCATGATTTCTATTTACATGTGTAGGACCAAATATGGCTACTAGAGGGGTGAATAGGAGTCAACACGATTATAAGACTTTTTTAATTCTTTTCTCAAGGTGGAATCACAACTCTAAGTTCTTCACTCCAATAACTATGAGAAGTTATGAAGTTCAGATACCAACCACCCACACAAAAGGATCAAAACAAACTATGCAAAATTGATAGTACCACTATAGTAACTTTAGTAGTACTGCTACAGTAAAATGATTGTACCCACTTTAGCTATATAGTAGAACTAGTAGTACTATTGCTACAGTAAAGTCAGCACAGGAATAGCAAAGTCGGTATGATTTCAAAATCGAAAATCGATGGAACATTTCATCCGTATGTCCAATGACTTGAAAATTGGCATACACCTTCTTTAGAATGTCAAGACCCTATTCTAATCAATGATCGAGAAAATTATTACCAAAGTTCTTACATTTTTTCCATTTGAGTGAAGGGTGCGCCAAAACCAGGCAAAAGAGGGAAATCCTAATCTGCTCTTGCTCGTGATCCTAGATGATCTAGGTGACCTTGGATGGGTTTACACATGTCATAGCAAGCTGAATCATAGTAAAAAATCAACTCAAAACACACATAACATCAAAACCCCCCTAATTCTATCTAAGAGATAACTTGACCTCTTACACATCTTTGGCACCAGGAAAGATTAAGAAAAGAAAAATCCAAAGAAGAAAAGCCAAGCAAGTCAAAAGCACAAGAGAGGATCCATGTACAACTTACTTGGACAAACTTTAGATGTTTATTTCACTTTGAGAGGAATGTTTTGCAGCTAATCTCTTAGGACATCAGAGCTCTAAGCCTAGAGCACACATACAAAAGGCTCTAACACAAGGAAACCCAAACCCTAATTTCTCTCAATTCTCCCAAGTCACTAAAGACTCAACTCAACATAAGGCTTATATAGTGGAGGTTTTCACCTCACACCAACCAGCCACACCTTGGTAGATCACACCACTTATATATGGAAAAATCTGGTAACCTACACACAAACGAGTTTTACACTCTCACACACTTGCATGCTTTTCAAAGCATGACTTTCCAAACGTTCCATAAGCCCGATAAGACATTCCATCCATAAGACGTGACCTAAACCACTTAGGACAATGCCACGGTTTTGCAAACCACCACTCCACTTGGTATTAGACAAGTTCCTAAATTGCCACCCACCAGTCTTCATGAATGATGCGATGCCCATAACTTGTCACCAAGATCGTACGCTTGCGCTGAGGCCAGCACCACTTGAAACATCTAAGTCTCTTGGCACACTAACATCATATCATAGTTTATGATGCCCAATGCTTGTCGCCAAGATCATATGTCTGCTCTAAGGAACGTTATCACTTAAAACGCACAAGACCAATTGGCATATCACATGCACGCATTGCCTCTTCACGACCCTTGTGTTTCTCTTGTACTTCTCAGCTTGAGATGTTGCTCCATCTAGTCTTACATGACATGCCTTGGCCTTAAGACCCCTTCCATAGCCTCGGTCTTACCGCTAGCCTCAACAATCATCAAAACACCCACACACCAAAGAACAAAACAATCAATCCGAGCACAAATGGTATGCACTTGACTCTCAATTAGTAAACCATATGCATAGACACACCATGACTCACACATGTATGGATTCCCCATGACTAACACTTGCATAGACTCCTGCCATGACTAACACCACCAAAACCAACACTCAAAACCAACTCAGCACAAGGGCCAGTACAGCCGCAGCACCCATATCGATCATACCGCCAAGTCCACACTGGTCATACTACCTGGCCAAGGCCGGTCATAATGCAATACTCTGGTTGTACCACAATTACAATGTTGGTACTACCGCACTAGGTCTTAGCCAAAAAAACTCTAAAATGCCCTCCTCTAAAAAATAGCTACCAGCAACCACAAGTCGATACTATCGCTTCAGCTGATCATACCGCGACTTCAACGCCGGTACTACCACCAACATCAACTCAAAATGCAATGCTCAAAATCAAACTCAAACAACAAAAATAAGGCACAAGCAATGTCAAATACTCATCACTCTCATATGGTTGCCACCACATGATCTCACAACATGGTAGTGTGATATATCACTTTTGGATGCATGAGCTTTATCTTCTTGGCATTAGCATGTGTTATTCTCAATTTATCCTATGTCATACTATGCTTGTTCATGCTCATATATGCATACGCTAGAATTTCAATAATGATTTTCATGTATGCTTGAGCTTGAGTTTTCATCATGAGCTTGTGTTATCTTGTTATATCCTCTATCATACTTTTGTGATATCTTTCTTTAGATATCTATGTATCCTATTGTAGGGATGGCCCCCACCTAAGCCCAGCAGGCCTGTTAGGAGATTATAAAGCCCGAAATGGGACATGTGTAATGATGAAAGTGCCGTGCGGGATATGCAAGAGGCTCGAAGCCAACAGACCCCACCAGTGGTCATATCGGAGCCCACACCGGAGAGGGCAGATAGCCGTGATGCCCCCACGTCCAGCCACGTCCCGCTACAACGCGTGGACCCAGAGTCCCCACACTCCGCGGGCCTGCAACAGGCGGCATGGCCGGAGGACTTCAATTTCCAGAGTGTCATCGAGGCGTACAAAGATGACACGGACCCACGGGAATTCGTGCGTGTGTATGAGACCGCCATCGAAGCTGCTGGCGGAGATGACACCACAAAGGCGAAGGGGCTCCCCATCGCGTTGCAGGGGGTGGCACTCTCTTGGTTCTTCACCATCGAGCCGAATTCCATCTACGCGTGGGAGCAGATCCGCGACCGGCTCTACAACAACTTTCAGGGAAATTACGTTGAGCGTGTCGATGCGGACCAGCTCTTCGCAATCAAGCAAAATCCCTCGGAGAGGCTCTGAGACTACTTCAAATGCATCGCGAAGGTACGCTGCTAGGTCAAGGATGTCAATGAAACAACCATCATCAATGCAGCGATACAAGGTCTCCGCCCGGAGCCGATGGCCGAGTACAACGCGCGGAAACCAATCAAGACAGTCGCGAAGCTCTTCGACAAGATGGAGGAGTACGCCAAAGCAAAAGAGCACATGCGGCGGCGGCACGGTGACGACTCTGACACCAATCAGGCGGCGGACTCGGCAAAAAACGATGGCTCGCCAAAGGAGGGCTCCTCAAAGGGCAAACGTAAGCAGGAGCCATCAAAGGACGCCTCCGAGCGCAGGGATACCCAGCACAAAGATTCATCGGGCGACAAGCCTAAACGCGACCGGCGCAAATCTCAGAAACCTCGCTATGTCTTTGACATCGAGGGTGGCTCCGAGGATAACGCTCCTGTCGGTCGCGACGGCAGAGGACGCCGTTGTAATACCCTGATCGTCGATACGGCATAAGATTTTAAAACAATCGCGGAGTCGCCGGTTTTTCGGCAAAACGCGGGAAGGGAAAAGTAAAAATCGTAGAACAGTATAAAATGAATAAAATAAATTAAAATTTTAAATAAAAACTCTAAGTGGGCTGCCTGGAGAGTGGGCCGACCACCTTGGGGCCAGAGGCCCAAGGGGTGGCCGCACCCCCTCCCACTTAACCCTAGGGCTTCCCCCTCCTCCCCCTTTTCCCCACACCCAGCCGCCACCCCCCCTTTCCCACCCTCTTGGGCGCAGCCCCCCTCCCTGGTTGGTGCCCCCACCTCCCCCACAAGTGCTGCTGCCATTGGAGCCAAGGAGAGGAAGGAGAAGGAGAAGGAGGAAGGAGAAGGAAGAAGAAGAAGAGGAGGAAAAAAAAAAGGGGTGATTCTTCATCTAGGTAATTGTTCCTCATCCCAAACCCTCTGATTTTCGAAATAATTAGGGTTCTTGGCACGGATTTTGAAGGTAGTTAATAGATTAATTGCCCGATTAGAAATTAGTTGATGTCTGTCTGTAGATTGATTCGCGCAGCGCGTCTGTTTGCGAGGTTTTGACCTAGTAAACGAATTTTCCTGCGGACTCTTCCAAAAGGAAAGTTGTAGAGGACTTCCATAAGAATCTCCTGTATTTGTTTTGGATTTTTCTGCCGTGGGATCTGGGAGTTACAGGGTCGGGAATACTGCTGTTCGTCAGGCGAGCAGATTGGCACAGACCGACGGTAATATGTGAATTTGAGGTAGTAAATGATTTGTATGGTCATGGACTTAATTGAGAAAGTTGTAGATAATTCAGAGATATAGCTTCTGTATAAAATTCAGAATTTTGAGACCCCTGTATTGTTGTTGGGACGCATTTTAATATCGCTGTCCAATCTGCTAGAACAGAGATCTTCCTCTGTTTTGGGCATTAAATTACACCTAGCTGTGATCAAAATAAAAATATGTGTTCTACATGAAAAATGTAGGCTTTTAAGTGATTAATCCAGAGAGGTATCGTTTTCTGTAATTGGATCAATATTTTTAAAGATACGAAATTGTTAAGCAGCGCTACCGCAGCGGGTAATTTGCTGAATTGTTGAGCGCAGAGGAGTTTGTGCGGGTTCGGGGTTCTAGCGACGTTTTTAATTATTTATGTCATGTTTGTATGCTGTGGCATTGTGCTGAGAGATGCCTTTTGGACAGGTGGTCTTGTCCCTGAGCGCTCTTGATTTTACTTCGCTTCGTCGGATTGAGGCAAGTAAACGTAGCGGTGGTTGCTACCGTTTAACTTGTTATTCCTTCTACTTTCAGTTTACATTATTATTATCATAATTTGATACATTATGCCATGATTGCATGATATTTTAATTGTGGAGATGGTAGCAAGTACTTATCCATTGATATGTTGATAATCTGCTAGTAGCCATGTGGAAATCTTGCTTAATGTTATAATGTGGAACATGAAAATAACATGTGATGGATGTGGATATGTCGTGAGCATGTTGATGCTCCTTTGAGGATGGATTAATGTGATTTGTGATTATCATATCATATCATGTCATATGCATATGTGGATGTCGCCGCACATAGCCGCGACCGTACCGGTACAGCATCGTATATTGCCGTAATATGATGCACCTCTTATCCCGCAGGAAGCATCGTATATTGCCATAATACGATGCACCTCAAATCCTGCCCTGGAAAGAGTGATGTGGAGCATAGCATTCATATGCATTGCATTGTGGAAAGATTCATTTGCATACATATGCAATATGTTGTGGTGAAGTTATTTTGTGGAATATTCAACTCAGTTGTAATGTGGATTATACAACTTCATAGTTGTAATGTGGAATTGGCTCATGTGAGCTATTTGTGGTATGAGGATTATGGTTGTGGACGTGGAATGGGGTTCATCCCTTGTGTACGGTAAGGGTTGTGATTGTGGCATGAGATTCTTTTCTCTCGTATTAATTGTTGATAACAATTGTGGATGTGAGAAATAATAAAGTGTTGAAGTAAAACATACATATGTTTTATTGCTTTTGCTAGTGGTAGTGGTTGAGAATTTAAAGTAGTCAAACAAGATTTATTTGTTAATGCTTTAACGTCATTGATGGTGATTTGAGGTTGAGGATAATAACATTGTAATTGTGGAAGAATGTTGATGATTAACCTATTGTGGTTTGTGGAAGATTAAATGTTTCATTTGCATTTAATTGTGGAAGAATGTTGATGATTAACCTATTGTGGTTTGTGGAAGATTAAATGTTTCATTTGCATTTAATTGTGGATAAAATGACTGCATTCATATGCCAATTAAATCTGAAATTGAAGAGGTATGATTCATGAAAATTCGTGGTGGTTTAATAATTGTGGACATGAACTGTGGTTGTATGGAATTATAAATAATGATGTATAATTGTTTGTAGTTTGAATAGCCTGTTAAACAGTTTGCTTGCTGAGATTTTATCTCACCCTTGTTTCCCCCTCCCTACAGGTGGACTTTGAGCATGCATGGGAAGGGTAGAGCGGCACCACACTGATGCACGTGAATCATATTTTTTTTTATGATGTAATAAAGTTGAAAGGATTCTAGACCTTCGCATAGCTTTGTTCACATTATCTTAATAATGTTAAATTTGTGAGCTATGTTTTAGATTAAAAGGTTGGAGGATGTTTTAAATATTGAATTGCTATCTCTATCCTGTTATTCCTTGGTTGTTTATGCTTCCGCTTATTCTATCTTGTTTAGTAATTGTTGCCAGTTTAATTTATTTTGTAAATTGGCTAGTTGTAGAGCAGTTTTAGTAGCATCCCAGGGTAATGTGGGTCCTGGGGTGTTACAGCCGTGGCCGAGGACGGGGCCGCAGGAGGGGTCACGACGACAAAGCCTGTGGGGAGTACGACGACCAGCACCATGGGCAGTGGTGCGAAGTCCACGGTCGGGGCGGCCACGACACGCGTGCGTGCACCACCATCACAACACTCCGGCAAAGAGTCGCCAGAGACAAAAACCCTGAGGCGCGTCCGCCTGTCGTGGCTCACGTCCAACACCCCCAGGATCAAGGGATGCAACCCCAGGAAGGCCCCCTGCGGATTCAGGCCCACATACAGCAACCTCGGGAGGGCCTCCTGCAACTGCAAACCCCGGAAGGAGCCCAGCGCAGGGTCATAAATGTCATCTCCGGGGGCTCCTCGTTGGAGTTCGCCTCGGCGCGACAGCGGAAGGCCTACGCGAGGAGGCTGCACCACGTCGCGGCATATCCAGTGCAGGCACCACCGGAGTGGGCGCAACACGAAATCACCTTCACGCCCGCTGACGCTGAAGGCGTGGAATTCCCCAACCAAGATCCCCTGGTCGTCTAGGTCGTCATCGCAGGATGCAAGGTTAGGTGTGTCCTGGTCGACGGAGGAAGCTCCGCGAACATCTTGTTCATAGCGGCCTTCGATCAAATGGGGATCCCCCGGAGTCGATTGGGCCCTTCGGGCATCCCATTGCAGGGCTTCGGAGGTCAACCCCTGCGGGCATTGGGCCAGATATGCCTCCAAGTCTCCTTCGTTCGAGGCGATAATGTGAGGAGCGAAGACGCCACCTTCGACGTCGTCGACATTTCGTACCCTTACAATGCTATATTGGGGCGGTCCCACAGCACTGCTTCCTATGTATGAAGCTCCCCGGACCGCGGGCCATCATCACCGTCCACGGCGATCAGGACATGGCTCGGCGCATAGAGCTTGGCACCAGAGGTCCGTACCAAGAGGCTCAACGGAACACCTAGGCCGGGGTGCAAGTGCGAAGATCCTTGGAGACCCCGGAAAGCACCCCGTCAGGCCCCCGAGCGGATTGCCCCAGCAGCAGAGGCTCCCGCTGTGCCACGCCTCGCCACTGGGCAACGACAGCTGCGGCCATTTCCATCTTTAAGCGGTCAGTGATCAGTACCTCATCTTTTGTAATCGCTCACCCGCGCAAACAGGAATTTAATAAAGTTCACCGTTTGCAAACAATTGTCTTGTTTCCCGCAAAAGTGCGCGAAGGGTTACCTTCGCGTGCACTCCTTAGGAGTATAAACAAAGACACGCGTTCGCGCACGCACTCTTCGTGAAAAACACGGGCATGAGTATAAACAAAGACACGCGTTCGCGCGCGCACTCTCCGTGAAAAACACGGGCATGAGTATAAACAAAGACACACGTTCGCGTGCGCACTCTCTGTGAAAAACACGGGCATGAGTATAAACAAAGATGCGTGGGGGACGCCTCCACGCGCACTCTACGGAGTATAAATAAGCCGTAGCGTCGAGGTCCACCTCCGCACGCAACTTCACCGCCCGCAACGCGCGGAGGCTTGCCTCCGCGCGCAGTCCACGGACTCTAAATAAGACGTAGCACCGAGGTCCGCCTCCGCACGCACTCTACGGAGTATAAATAAGACGTAGAGCCGAGGTCCGCCTCCGCATGCAACTTCACCGCCCGCAACGCGCGGAGCCTTGCCTCCGCGCGCAGTCTACGGACCCTAAATAAGATGTAGCACCGAGGTCCGCCTCCGCACGCACTCTACGGAGTATAAATAAGACGTAGCGTCGAGGTCCGCCTCCGCACGCAACTTCACCGCCCGCAACGCGCGGAGGCTTGCCTCCGCGCGCAGTTTACGGACTCTAAATAAGACGTAGTGCCGAGGTCCGCCTCCGCATGCACTCTACGGAGTATGAATAAGACACGGATGTTGTCCCTGCGCACTCTACCGAGTATAAACAAGACGCGGATGCTCCCGCGTACGCATAGGTATTATCTCTATGCGTACTCTCCGGAGTATAAATAAGGTGTGGTTGATAAGTCCCACACACTCTACGGAGTATAAATAAGACGTGGACGCTCCCGCGCACGCATAGGTATTATCCCTATGCGTACTCTCCGGAGTATAAACAACGCATGGTTGACGCTTCCTGCATCTTGAGTGTTGATAAGACGCAATAGAGGCTCGCCTCCGCATGCACCTCGCAGCGATCGCGCAAAAGCTAGCAGAAGATCGCTTCCGCATGCACCTCGCAGCGATCGCGCAAAAGGCAGCAGAGGCTTGCCTTCGCATGCACCTCGCAGCGATCGCGCAAAAGCTAGCAGAAGCTCGCTTCTGCATGCACCTCGCAGCGATCGCGCAAACGCTAGCAGAAGCTCGCTTCCGCATGCACCTCGCAGCGATCGCGCAAAAGCTAGCAAAAGCTCGCTTCCGCATGCGCCTCGCAGCGATCGCGCAAAAGGCAGCAGAGGCTTGCCTCCGCATGCACCTCGCAGCGATCGCACAAGAGCTAGCAGAAGCTCGCTTCCGCATGCACCTCGCAGCGATCGCGCAAAAGCTAACAGAAGCTCGCTGCCGTATGCACCTCGCAGTGATCGCACAAAAGGCAGCAGAGGCTCGCCTCCGCCTGCACCTCGCAGTGTTTGCACGTGACGCAGTCGAGGCTTGCCTCCGCATGCGTGTCGTAAAGTCGACACGAGACGCGGCGGCAACTTACACTCGCGAGTATCACACGGAGCACCAACAAGTCTTAACAGAGGCTAACCGCAAGGCGCCAGCTCCGCTGCCACTACCTCGAAGGGTAGGGGACGGAGCTCTCGCGCGCCTACCTCGACTAAGATGCCAGCTCCGCTGCCACACCTCAAAAGGTAGGGAACGGAGCGCTCGCGCGTCTACCTCGACTAAGGCGCCAGCTCCGCTGCCACCACCTCGAAGGGTAGGGGACGGAGCGCTCGCGCGTCTACCTCGACTAAGGCGCCAGCTCCGCTATCACCACCTCGAAGGGTAGGGGACGAAGCGCTCGTGCATCTACCTCGACTAAGGCGCCAGCTCTGCTGCCACCACCTCGAAGGGTAGGGGACGGAGCGCTCATGCGTCTACCTCAACTAAGGCGCTAGCTCCGCTGCCACCACCTCAAAGGGTAGGGGACGGAGCGCTCGTGGATCTACTTCGACTAAGGCGCCAGCTCCGTTGCCGCCACCTCGAAGGGTAGGGGACGGAGCGCTCGCGCGTCTACCTCAACTAAGGTGCTAGCTCCGCTTCCGCCACTTCGAAGGGTAGGGGACAGAGCGCTTGCACGTCGACTTCAGCTAGACCCAGATTGCTGCGTACAAGCGAGTGCGGTGTAGTTTCCTGAATCTACCACGAGACCGCATGGTCAAAAACAAGGATGGAGACATGGGTGATATTTTCCAACCATACCTTCCCCCCTCCTGTTTATATTCATCGGAAGATGCGCACAAAGGCATGCAATAAAAATGTACAAACAGCCTCGGGTTCTCGAAGCCGTTCGCGCCAAGGCTTCACTCGACGAAGCCCGGCCCGCCCAGAAGTCCAGTGACTCCTTGGCCCTCCGCTAGCGCCGAAGACGCCGTCGGGTCACAAGGTTAGAAACTAGCAGCCGGCCCCGGTCGGGTGGCTGCTCGGGACATGCGGGCACACAAGTCAAAACACCGGCGAGGCAACTTGTACTTTATTTATAAGAAAAAGGGGGGCTTGTGTTTTACAACACACACCAATGCACGGAGACTATGGCGTCACACCTGTGGGTTTGCGTCGCCCCCCAAATCCGCGGGGCCGCCCTCGTCGCGACGCGGGACTTCATCCAGCCACAGGCCGAGGTTCCCCTCGTCGTACAAGCTGTTCCGTGGCTCAACCTTCGCCGCAGCCTCCCTGATGTACTCCCAGATACTCTCATGGAAAAATTGCACGGGGCGGCGAACAGCGCGCACGGCATCAGACATCACCCCGGCCCCGGCCGGCAGTTCCAAGTGGGGATCAGCCAGCTCGCTGACATGCTGGCAGCCCCAGTGTCGCAGGAGCGCGCATATCAGGCACGAGGTCACGTAGGAGCAGTGGTTGCCGAAGGTCGTCGCGGAGTTGCGAGCAATATTGGCCGCGTCCCTGTTCCACCAAAGCTCCGCGACAGCTCCTCAAGCCCGAAGGAGCGGGGCGGTACTTCGGCGATGAGATCTTCAAGGGTGACCTCCAGGGCTAGCATGGCATCCCATGCAGCCACCGAAGCGTCGCCCATAGTCCGATCCTGCTCCGCTAGAGATGTAGCAAGCTCGCTCTTCTCCTTCTCTAGCGCAGCGATTTGCTGGAATAAGCCATCTCGCTCCTCCGCAACCTCCCGTCGCACCGCCTCCGTGGCCGATAACCGTTCCACCGCCACGAGCGCCTCGGTGTACGACTTTGTCTCCACACACTCTACTTCTAAGTGGCGGATGCGGTCGTCCTAGGCGGAGTGCGCCCCCTTGGCTATGCCCAGAGCCTCCTCGGCGGCCCGCAACCGGTCCTCTAGCGCCCCCTTCTCGCGGGCGTGAGCCGCTTGCAACGCCTGGGCCAAGACGAGGGTCTGTACGACAAAAGAGTCAGCGAGCTTCTACACGACCACGTATCGTCATAAGGTTAGATACTTACTCTCACTCCCGATACCTCCAGTGCATCCCCAAGGCGCCCTGTCCCGTAGGTTGACAGCGCCTGCTGGTCAATACTTGCGGCGTGGCGCGGCGCGGCGCGGCTCCCGGCGCATGTCGGCGCGATTCTCGAAGCCAATCAACCGCAATAATTTCGACGGGGTCCCCGCCCCAGCAGCAAGGCCCCGGCTTCGACTTCAGCTCTGTCCCCGCGAGGAGACACCTCATTGGGACGCCACGAAGAAGTCGGATGTCACTACGATTCCGAAGTCCGCGCAACCCTCAGGTCTCCGCCAGCAAAGGACCGGCCCCCACGCCCTCATGATCGAGGGGACTCTCACTGGTGTGGACGCCAGAAGGTGTAATCATCAAATGCAGACGAACAAAAGTAGGCCCATTCGTGTGAAGGTGACCGCATGCCGCGACAAAACGTACCCAGGGGGCCGCAGAGCTCGGCATCAAGTCCAAGAAATTGACACATGTATACTTGTCACGCTAGAAGCCGATAGGAAGCTCAACCAGTGGCACTCCAACCGACAAACCGAACAGGCGCAGATGCAAATCCGTCGGACAGCGCACGACATGCCAATAGCACCCTGCCACGCGTCCCGCCCCACTAGGGAAGGGGCGAATGGTCGCAGTCGTGCGACCGCTGACAGCCCACGACGTGCCAATCGCAACCTGCCGCGTGTACACTCCCGGTGGGGCAACACGCACAGCTGCAGCAGCCTGACAGCTCAGAGGTCGGCGCAATTCAAGGAGTCATTAAAGCGCACTACCGGACTGCGGAGCCACCCCGCGCCTAGGGGAATCTGGGGCGCGAGGTCTACCTCCACTAAGGCAAGGACCAACCAACCCAGCAGCAATCGCGGCGGAGTCTCTGTTTCAATAGAGAGACCCCAGCCTCTGCCCTGGCCCGTCTGGGCGATAAACCCGCAGGCCGCTTCGACTTTGGCAGCTAGGACGGGCGAGTCTCCGCTTTAGCGGAGAAACTCCGCCCTCCACCTCAACTCAGCTCCATGCCTCGGCCCTGCGCCGTGGTGTAACAGTAAGCTGCCATGGGCCAAGCAACCTCGATAGGAGCTCCGCCTCAACAACAAGACTCCCGACTCAGCCCCACGTGCCAGGGGTCTGGCTTCCCCTCGGCGGGGCGTTTTGGGCGAAGCAGAGGGTGAAGGCGAGCAAATGCCGGTCTACCCACAATGCGCCCAACTGCCACCCTTGAGCCGTGGGGTACAGTCCAGCCTTTCGACCCCTAGCCCGCACGAAGACCCTTTGTTCAGCTCTGATCGAACCTGCAGAGCAGTGCAGGCGGCCACCTCGGCTTCGGAGTCCACGCGGCAACCTCACAGCCCAAACCGGTGGAGATCCAGCCGCCTGGGTTCCCCGTAATTCGGGAACACGAAGGCTGATTTACGGCAAGTTTTTGACTTGTTCTCATAAACAGATAAGCTTCAGTACATCAACATTCCCTGATGGTAACGCCGGTTGGCGCAATCAGAGGATGCAGATAAACTCAAGCATATCTGTCTACGAGAACAGGTCAAACCTTGCCATTTCCATACGGGGGCACGATGCGCGAGCAGGCGGCCACCTATCCGACAGTACAATGCAGGTACAACGCAGCACCAGCAGAATATATATACCCGATCAGCGGGGGACCCCAACCGGCAGGAGCCCAACCAGCAGGAGCCCAACCGGAGGAAGCTCAACCGTCGGGAGGAAAGCTCAACCGGCGGAGGAGCATCACAGCGTCGTATGGCCGCGGTGCTTCAAGCCCTGCGTCGCGCCAAGCATGTTTCGCCACGCGGACCGGCAAAAGAAGGAACGTCACCTCAAGTCTCGCACCGCGTCAACCTGGTTTCGCCATGCAAGCCGGCAGTCATTTACCATCGAGGGCGCTCGACGTCGGAGTCCGCCGCCACTTGGTGCTCGCGCGACGACTTCGGGGCCCGCTTCGCCTACCTCGGCCAACGCATTCGACTCCGCCAGCACCTCCGATTCCAATTTCGGCTTCAGCTTCAACCCTGCCACTAACGGGCCCCGCGAGGGAGACAGCCTCGCCAACACATCCGGCGTCGCACCCCTGTGGCGGGTCTAGTAAAACACCAGCAAATAAGGCTCTGCCAACCATTAAAGGAGCTCACAGGCCGCAGGGATGGAGGGGGCCAAAGGACTCGGCAACATGGCTTCGGCCCGTGAAGCCCTTCACCATGAGAGGCTCCTGTTGTAGGGATGGCCCCCACCTAAGCCCAGCAGGCCTGTTAGGAGATTATAAGGCCCGAAATGGGACATGTGTAATGACGAAAGTGCCCCTGAAGGGGATGTACAGATGTAAGGGCATTACTGTAAAAACACTCCCCATGTGGATATATATATATATATATATATATATATATATATATATATATATATATATATATATATATATATATATATATATATATATATATACGGTATAGGCCACAGGGGAAACCAACTCTCCACTACCATACTCTCTCTCTCTGTTTGATCTGTAACCACAACATATCCATTAGATATCTATAATAGCATACCTTACTCTTGATCCACGTTAGCATAATTTAGGCATGTTTTGTTCAATGACATGTTTTACACTTACATGATGTTGGTAATACACATGGTATTACAAATTGTGGATAGATGAGCTTTGACATAGCATTATTTGCATTCTTTGTCCTTGATTATATACTTGCCACAGTTTGTGTTTTATTGCTCATTTGCTTCAATGTCTGCCATGGATATATATAGAGCTTGATTTATCTCTCTAGCATGTAGTATTCATGTTTTGCTTATAGCTATGCTCCACTCATTTATGTTCAATCATGTTTATGCTCAAAATTGTTTGCTTATGCTTATATGAGCATTGAATTTTTATTGCCTACCACTCACTTAGGATCGTAGCATTTTTGCTTGTCATGTGTGACAGGACTAGATTTGCATACCATTATTCACTAACCTTAGTTCCGAGGCACAAACGACTTCTTTTCTTGTAATGTAGACTTTACATTAGAGGACTGAGACCAAGTGTGCAACACTGCAGTCTGGGACCAAGGAGTGGTCAAACCATCACTCACCTAGCATTCAGACCTCCCCCAGCGGTCAAACCAACCACATGATGGCAGCCCGACTGGCCTGGGGCAAACTCCCTAGTTCTAGAGGTTTTGGGTCTTTGTCTTCCTCATTCCAATACCTAGTGATGGCGATCATTTTTGGGATGCAACTTGACTCAGTTTATACTCCTTCGACTACATCTCACTGCCAAGCGATGCACACAGGTTTTGTTTCCTGTGCTTTTACATTTGCCCATGTTTCATCATTGTATATCATTTGAGGCTTCGTAGTTGCAAGGTTGGTTGGGCTAAGGATATGATCACTTCTTCCACGTGTCCCTCTTAGGCATATTTTAGGTCTTCTAGGTTGTGTTTTCCTTCAGTCTAAGTCAAGCCTAATTTTTTAGTCACTAGTGTCCAATGGTGGGGATTTCTAGTGTTTTAGATTTGCTCCTTAGCTATGAGTCATCATTCTCCTAGAGATCATATGGAATATAGAGTCTAGCTCTCTCTTCTTTGAGCCATTCTAACCATTTCTTGTGAAGAGAGACTTTAGAGAGTGACTTTTGCATGTTTGGATCTTTTTGAGATATTTCTGCCCTTGCAAGTGCTTTTCAATGTTTTTTGTTGTGGCTTGTGTTTAGGGGGAGCTTGATCCTTTTTGTTCCTACAAGTGGTATGATGTAATTGGTATCTTCATGTTGTTAGGCAGTTTTATCTTACTGCTTCATTTTTGCATCATGCATACATAGCATTGCATTATAAGATATGCATTTAGATATGAGTTTTGACTATTACACAATTGTGATGTAATTCTAATTTGATATTGCTCATTGCCATGTTATGCCTACTTAGTTTGCTTTGTCATACTTTTGTATGTATGGTTAAATCTTTGCCATGCTAGCTTAATTTGCAAACTTGAACTAAAATTTATAAGTGGTATCAATCTTTACAATTGGTATATTTTAAATTTACAAGGATAGATCTTTTGACTAGTTTGCTTTCCAGTGATCCTTTGAATCTAGAATCTATATTGAGTTTTAGATTGAACTATGCTAGTTTATTGTTAAAGCATGAGTTTACTTCTCCTAGACTTTTATGGCTCAGGTCGGGTATTGATTACAAACTCAAGAGTAGCTCATTAGTCTTTAACTACATAGTAAAATAAAAATTGGTCTCTTTTATATGTGAAAAAACTAATCTCAACAATTCTTTCCTATGAGACATCTTGCCATTGCACTAGACATCAACTCAAGAGAAGTTTTAAATGACCAAGACCATACTTTTAAGCTTATTGCTTGGGGTGGTCAATAAAGGCTTTAAATCTAGCACATGACTCATTAAAAGTGAAGAAATCAAAGAACTGTGAAAAATGGTTCAAGCTTAGGAGCAGTTGTGTATAGCTCGTAGTCCAAGACATGCTTTATTAAGATAAGACTAAAATGTATTTTTAGAAGTGCTAATTGTGCTCAATTCCAAGTGCTTGAATAAAATGATTCAATATTAAACTTGTAGTACTCGAATTGATTCAACTTGAATTTCTTGGTTCCATTTAGCCTTCTTGACATGGCTTAACTCATATTCGGGCACCTTTAGATAAATTGTCAATTTTAAAACCTTATTTATCTTGAAATTAATCTGAATGCTTCAAATTGTGCTATCTTGCCTAGATTAGTTATATATACCTCATCATGATTCAGACAGCTTTGTATATATTCTATGACTTCAAGTTGTATCCTTTTAACTTGAACCTCACTTTGGATAATTTTCAAAGCTCTTTAGGTTTTGTACTTTCATGCATGCATACATGCTCTCTCTTATGCTTCTTTTGCTCCAAGTGGTGCCATGCATATTTTGAGGGGGAGCTTTAGCCCTTGATGTCCATATTGCCAAAAGAGGGAGAATGTTTGAGGAAAAGGCACTAAATGTGAAAATTTTATAAAGGAGGAGAACATGCATTTTGTGGTATAAGTAGTATAAATGGTATAGTTGTAAAACTCATTCAATTGGAACCTAAAAATGCCAAAATGAGATATGCGGGGAGATTCATTGCATATCATTCGCTCTCTTTCGTATTTTTGGTTCATTTCCTTGCTATGAAAATGGTCGTGGTGAGCAATTGCTCTTTTCTTTGGACCATAAGCATGATTGAGCTTTTATGAGGTTTTAGATGTGATTGGAGCTTTTTGGAAAACGTGTTCTTTCTTGGTCATCAATTCTTCTTTCTCTTTCAAATAGACCATGTGTGGCCTTTGCAACTTCTTGCTTTTCTTTACAAAAACAAACTCAATTTCTTGCCTTTTTGGTGTTTGTCAATATACTCACAAGGGGGAGATTGTGAGACCATATGGAGATCATCCGACGGTTGTGATGAGTAATTGACCTTTGGTTCAGATTGTTTGCGGAGTTTGAGTCTTCTTTCTCTTTCAAATAGGCCATGTGTGGGTTTCGCAACTTCTTGCTTTTCTTGTAAAATTTTTTTGCCTTTTTGGTATTTGTCAATATACTCATCAAGGAAGAGATTGTGAGACCATGTGGAGGTCACTCTATAGTTTTAATGAGTAATTGACATTTGGTTCAGAGAGTTTGTGGAGTTTGAGTTTGGTTTTTGAGAGTTTGCAATTTTCTAATTGCATTCTGTTTCCTGTGGTCTAACCAGCATTAGGGTTATGGTGAGACTGGCCAGGAGTAGTCTGATTGGCCTAGAGCTAGCGGTCAGATTGGATATGGGAGGTAGCGATCAAACCGACCTTTGGTTGGTAATTTGACCAGCCGAGGTGCCGACGGTTTGATCAGCCTGTAGTTGGTGATCAGACCACCCTTGGAGGTTTGGAGCACGAGTTGGTTTGAGCTAGGTTCGTTGAGTGTGGACACAGCATGGAGCTATTGCTTGGGTGCATTCATGGTGAATGAAACATGTTGGGACTAACGTGGGTCAAGTTGTGAAGAACTTATGCCCGAAAATAGTTTCTTGGTATTTGATGTGCAGGGTAGTGTACTAGTGTTGGAGGCAACCATAGTCGATGGTGAGGACTAGGACTACGCTCATGGAGGAGCCGAGGTCCAGAATAGTCAAGGATGTTAGGAGAGATGGTTGAGCTCAAGCAAGGCACAAGGGAAGACAAGGCAGATTGAAAGAAGGTTCCAACAATGGTTGATCAAATGGTGCAAATGGTGCAAGTGAGATGTGGTCGAGGAGAGCCGATACAGAGAGGCTTACCGATGCATGAACCATTGGTGAACCTACACATTGCAAGTATGGGGATTGCTTGCAATGGAGAAGATGACCATGTACTAAGGTTGTGAAGAGGTGAGGTTCACGATCAAGGCAAAAGAATCACAAAGCTTTGAGAAGGCGGTAGATGGGCATTTTGATAAATTGCTCAATATCAAAAAAGTAGCGGTTTGCAAAACCACGGCATGGTCTAAGTGGTTCTGGTCATGGTTGTGTTGATAATGTGAAGTGATTCAAGTGTTGATTCATAATAGTTTAATGGGTAGTGCACTTTGAGAAACATGCATGTGTGAGTGTAAAACTTGAAATGTTGTTGGGTTAACAGGTTAGCCCATATATGTGAATGAAACACAACTAGAGGTGCTGGTTAGGATTTCCCTTGTGAGCCTTCATATATAAGGAGGGGGAGAGGTGACTTAGAAAATGCTTTGGGGAGAGTTTAGTCCAAGCCTTTGAGAAGAGAGTTAGGGTTCATGGAGAGAACTTTATGGGAGATGTGAAAGACTCTTGTGGCTGAGCTTGTTGTCATCCTTTGGCTTATGAAGTGAATAGGATGCGGCTGTAAATGTTCATCTTCAAGTATCAATAGAGATCAAAATTTATCTAAGTATTTTTCTCTTGTACTTAGGTGATGAAATCTTGATTTAGCTTGGTTTTTGTTACTTCTCCTTTCTCTCTTGATCTTGCTTTGTGCCAAAGATATATCTCTTCGAAGCTTGATTCCATCCATCTAGGCACTCTTGTTTGCAAGTTTTTAAGATCACTCGGTTTTAGCTCAAGAAAAGGTGATTTTAGGTAGGGGTGAAAACGGATCGGATTCGGATGGATATTGCTGTTACCATATCCTAACCCATATTTTTTTCTCCGGATTCAGTATCAATCGGATTCGGTACCAATCGGATTCGGTGTCGGATCGGTCGGGATTAACCCAATTCATTTGCACCCCTACTTGTTTGCAAGGAATGCATACAGTGCAGTAAATGGAGTAGGATGCACTGACTTGATGTTACTATTTAATAGCTGATGTGAAAGATTTTATTTTTCCATTACAAAAGAAAATGAAACATCAAATAGTAGCACTAACCTGAAATCATACTTGAAGACGTATCGGATTCGGACGGATATTCGGATTCGGACGGATATTGCTGTTACCATATCCTAACCCATATTTTTTTCTCCGGATTCGGTACTAGTCGGATTCGGTACCAATCGGATTCGGTGCCGGATCGGTCGGGATTAACCCGACCCGTTTTCACCCCTAATTTTAGGGTTCTTTGGTACTAGGGCTTGTAGCTTGGTTTCTTACTATGATTCAGCTTGCTAGGACATGTGGAAGTATATCTAAGGAAGTATATCTAAGGACATCTTGACCATCAATTACCCATGAGTAAGTCTTGGTCTAAGTTCTTGTGTTTTGTTCGGTTTTGATGTAAACTTTCTTGTTTTGAATAAAGGTAAGAACTTCCCCATTGATCTTTATGATCCATGATTGGAATAGGTTCCTGATATCCTAGAGAAGGTGCATGCCAAGTTTTAAGAGATCTGGAGTATTGGTTTGAGAGTTGGCTTAATTTGTTGTTTTAGCCTGGTTTTGATACAGCAATGCTTTAAGAGCCAAAATGTTCCAACCTTCTTAAGTTCTTTCAATTTCTTTAGTTGGGATAGGTTCCTAATATCATGATCTAGACTTGGTCAAAGTTTTAAGACATTTGGAGTTGTTGATCAAAAGTTTCGTCGATTTTTTGCTTTGAAATAGTGCTAAAAAATTCTTCTATCTTGAGAGGAGGTGTCAGACTGCCCTAGGCCGATCAAACCACCCTATACACTACGGTTAGTCCACTCAGGCAAGTTTTGGTCCATTTGACTCAGTTTTTCTTGCATCTTTCCTTCTAGGTGATTGTTCTCTGATCTTCATAGCTTCTAATAGCTATCGGAGTGAAGAGCTTTGTTTCTCTTTTGAGGAAAAGATTTCAAAAGGCATTTAATAGTGTTGCTCATATTCACCCCCTCTAGTTGTCATTCTCGATCCTACTACTCCATCAAAATCAATTAACATACAGCATCACTTATTCATCGTCAGGTAGTTATAATAGACATCGTAGACAAGAAGATCAATACGAACAATCGTATCAACAACAAGGTAAACATGCATAATTGTAAAGCATCAAAACAACCTAACCATCTACTATTCTATCATTCAGTTGCCTGTTTAACCTCATGAATGATGAGTGGACGGCATCGATCATGAGCCTCCACTTGAAGAAGCATCATCCAGTCTCAATACACTATAGAAATACATGCACACATATGAAATGGAATCGCTCCTAATCTCGAAGCTAGAAATCCACTACTTGAACCTACCCTAACCTTTACACAAATCGACGAACCAGCATAGGAAAGGGATTTGAGGTGTTACCCTAGTGACGAACAGCTAGATTGGTGCACCTTCTTCTTTGTCTTGCTGGGTCTAGCATCGGCTTGGCCTCCTCTCTTCCTCTACCCCTATACTTCTCCTTCCTTCCTTCTCCTCTTCTCAGCCAAGCCCTTGCATTTTTCTTCTCTCTTTCTCTTCCTTCCTCTTCCTGGCTAGCCCTCTTCTCTCTTCTTTCCTTCTTCTTGCCCGGTTGCTACTTCTTTTTTTCATTTTCCCTTTTTATCTAGTTTTACCATTTTCCATTTTTGGATATAGACCAATTACTAATGTAATAATAGAGTTGATTAGTTGTGTAATCATGTGATGTGATAATTGTTGTTAAGATTTACTAGCGTAATAATCGTGATGCCTATTCGAAACTCGCAATGTAACATGCCATGTAATGTTGTCCTAGAAATGGGATCGTTGTATGTGCAAGGTGTTGTAATTCACACACTTAGGGACAATTCATACATTTGCTCAACCAAAAGCCATCAGCTCCAATCGAATCAAACACCAATACTTCTAGCCACTTCTACTTTTAGCCGCTACTATTCTATCCAAGCTAAAAGGCAAAAGCTCTAGCCAAAAGCCACGAGCTCCAGCCGTTTCAAATGACCCCTTAATTGTTTACTCCAGAAGTTGTTTAGATAATTTTACTTTCTTGAGATTTTGTCTATAAGAGAGAAGGAAAAATTCCAAAGGAAATATCATTCTATCCAAACACAATGTTGTATGTTGCGAATGTAATGTTATTGCACCATGGTGCAACTGTGGGGGGTTTATGCAAAGTTCCCTTTTTATATTTGGCCAACTGAACTAAAAACACATAATAGGCGATAGCAAAACTGCTAGGTCTTCAAGCACCAACGTGCAGACGAATGCAAAACATGGTTACCTCGCACAGATGAACGAAGGACGCAATTTTGAACGGAATGGCTACCTAATTTGCATTAGCTCCCATCCTAAAATTACTATATTTATAGCCTCATTTCCAAAATCCATCACACTTCGGTCTTCACTTTTCTATCTTCCCCTACATCGACTAGCAGAATGTTTGGTGTAGTATATTTCACAAATATGACAATATACATTTAAATGCAAGGTATATGCGAATGGGGCTTTGTAAGAGCATTATTAATTCTACATTAATTCCTCAAGGTTTCTCAAATTGTGAATGCCAGCAGCAAGAATCCGACCCAACAATGCGGCGCAAACTACGCACACTCGTAGCTAGCTCACTTGGGCTTTCGATCTTGCTTCCGCAAAAATTTTACCCAAAATTGCCACGCTTGGGAACTTTGGTTTATATATATATGCAGCCGAACTCAATATTGGACTGACCTGAAGGGGACGCGTTATATCGAACGTATATGTGTTCCTCTAGATTGGTAGAGTTACTTGGTGAGACTCTAATTTCACTCTGTTTGCCTGCACGCCAAAAAAAAAAAAGACTACAGCGCAGTAGTACTCGAAATTGAATTTTTTTTTTGTCATAATGCACCACCTGCTACTGTTCTAGCCCTCTGACATTGGCATGTTTATATTGGCTTTTAAAGCTATTTTTATCATAAATGATTTTTTATAGTATCTAGCTTTTAAATAGAGTATTTTTTAAGGCGAGAACTACTAGTGGGTTGTAATACATACTATAGTGGCTTTATTTATATAGGTCAAAATTGCACATAAATATCTCTTTATAAATTTCTCTACAAGTTGTTACAATTTATAAGTCAAAGTCAAAAGCCAATTTGAACGAGCCCACCCTAATAGTAGGTCATGGGGACAGATTATTCTTTTGCAGAAAAAAAAACTCTCAAGATCACGCAACAATTGACTGCTCAAACTTTACGCAACAGTTATATGCATACCCAACAGGAAAAATCTGATGATGCTCTTATTGAAAACCCACATCGAAGTCATACACAAAGTCGCTGACTACATGCTTAGTCAAGTTGATTGCTTATTACTAGTTTTACTCAATGTTAAACCTACGTAGCATACTTAATTAGTCACACTAACATAAAATAAATTGACAAAGAACAGAGAGTGGAGGTGAACAGAAAGATAAAGTACAACCACCAGCCAGGTGAAAACCCTGGAGGCTGCACCTCTTGACCATTTAGGGCTGGGGAGTATAACATCCAAAAGCCCTAATAGACCATTAGAACGTACCATTTGTCACCCTAGGTTCACAACTTCCTTCCTAATGCCTACCATTCTTTAAAAAAAAAAGAAGTTTCCAGCTTTGCAGGCATTCCCTCAATTTCTCTCTCAAGTTATATACTGCTACTACTTCAATAGAATGAATATCTATCATCGACCGTCGAGGCAGTTCAGGGTTGGTATATATTGTGATCAGAAAATGCAGGCAGCGCTGATGTATTAAATATTGCATGATAGGATGGTTGGTGTTATTCATTCCACATTAAACTCTAGTTATTCCTATCTGTTTGCAAAACAAAGGACATTATCTACTCTTAGTACTATATCATATATAGTCCAAGGAAGAGTTTACTCTTGCTATGCACAGAGCAAAGAAACCACTCTGTATGCATGTTTGGCAAGTGGCAACGAATGCGGCTTATGGTTTTTAGCTAAAATTTTTAAATTTTGGCTGTTTACGGTACATATTACGGAGAGAGATACTCACTTGCGATTTTGGCTGGTACAGATGTTGGGCTTTTAACGTGTACATCGTTTAACTTATAGACCCCGTCTTGAGAAAATATTCTATTTGAAAGTTATGTACTTATGCCCTTCCATCAGAACTTTCATTGGATTTTAATAGTAATTGTACCAAAATGGAACAAGGTATATTACCTTGATTCCCTAAGTAAGAATAAAATGGACTTCACAGTTGTCAGCCAAGTAATCGATAGGTAAGCACATATTCCCCATACATATCTACATTGTACTCTTTCTTTCTTTCCGAATGATTAAGGTTAACTTTTTCGAATTACGTAGGGCGTTCGCGATGTACATTGACATGGGAGGTGACTCGAAGCGCGGGGCCAAAGGCCTGCTGACACATGTTCAAGATTTTAAGGTATTCGCTATTTCACATTAATTAATCCTATGCAACAGTTGGTACTAATGCCTCTTGAACTAACACATTCTATTTTTGCAGTGCCACCAGCAGCAGCCGGGCAACACATGTGGATACTACGTTTGCCAACATATGGAACTACTCCTCGATTCCTCGAGGCTCACCAATCCCAAGGTTTGTCACTCTTCCCATAATTACTTCATACTTATCACGTTACATATATACGCACATTGATATTCCTATCGACAGGCTGCGTCCATCCCGTCAACTGCATTGAAACAGTCTGATCTTGGAGGGATTCGAGGAGAGTTGGCGTACTTTTTGATCACTCAAGTCATAAAGCCAGGAGGATGGTTCCACTGCGCACCATGATTTCTTATTGGTCTTATCACTAAGTGCAAATGCAGTGTAGATCTTTTGTAACTGTGCATTTGTTAATGGATATTTCATTTCAATTCAATTAATCGATTTGCGAAATGGATGCATGCTTTATGTTTGTGAAATGAAGTGCGATGTCAATTGGATTTTTATGTCTGTGAAATGTATCTGAAAGGAAATGAGATGTGTGAATTGTATGTTTTTGTCTGTGATTATCTGCTTGTTTCAGAGGGCATGGCTAGCATTTCTTGAGGCTAGCCAATAACAGAAATATATGTAGGGGTTGAAGGGAATATCACAGACGGTTTTTACTCAAAAACCGTCTGTGATAATCAGTATCACAGACGGTTTTTTAGTAAAAACCATCTGTGACTATCAGCTATCACAGACGGTTTTGGATAATCACAGACGGTTTGAAAACCGTCTGTGATGACCTTCGATTATCACTGACCCATAAATACAGACGGTTCACAAAACCGTCTGTGATGATGTTTTCGAACCGTCTGTGATCACCTTTTCTGTAGTAGTGGGTACTGTAGCAAAAGTCAAAAACCGTCAGCTTCGGAGATAAAGAACAGGCCCTGAGAGCGTTTAATTCCCTGCTGGTGGCCTTTGGGCTTGTAATATCTTTTTATTTCTTTTGTAAATAACTCTGTATATACGTGTTTTTTAATTAATAAAATCTCCAGTAGGGACCTTTCCTACTGTTCCCGTAAAAAATTTATATATAGTTTTTTGTTATATATTTTGATGAAATGTAGTGACCAAAGTTGTATCCAGTGGACAAGGTCGGTATACAACTAAACGTGACACGATTGAGGAAGGATGAGTGCCGCTTAACTCTCAAGAAAACAAAAGGCATTAGGGCATATCTTCAACACGCGAAACTAAAAAAGCGTAGGGTGTTGGTCAAAGATAAGATTAGTTCGATTGCATGTATTTTTTAGGACGTTATTTTTTTACTGGAGCATTTTTTTTGTGGCCAATTTAACTATTCATAGAAAATACTGTTGGTGAAAGTTAAAAATAGCTTGAGTGACGCCATTTATTTTACTGGAGGGAATAATAAATATTACAAATGGCCGAGGGTGTCAATAACAACATATCAGTAACCTTGTCAGGTTTGTCAGGCCTTTCAAGTATATTGCTAAGTAAATCAAATTTGCACAAACATAGATCTATCTTCTCCGAGAAAACAGTGATGACACAGAGCTTAGAGGCGACGATTTGTGCCCTATATAAGTACCATATGTTGTGGTGAAATCTTGCTAATTTTCTACAACAAATAACTAATTTCTTCTTTTTGAAAGCACCATATTTTGCCACCAGTACAAATGATGAAAAAAAGCAGTTGTGTTTTGTGAACCAGCGAGAAGCAAAAGGTATGTAGAAGATACAACACAAGCAAGATAAAACGAGAAGCAAAAGTAAACTGAACAGCGCAAGCTGCAAACTTCACCAAGCAAAACCCAGTTTCATATTCGCCTAACGACACTCAGTTTATCACCTCAAGCTGATCTTACGATTGATAGTTTCGGTTTTAGGATCTTCTAGGTTAGATCTAGCGGGTTTAACCTTTTCTCTAGACTAGGGTTCTTGTTCTTGGTGTTCTACCGAGAGGGGAGAGGGGACTAACCGTCGGACGTGGAAGAAGGAGAGGTGGCCATCGGCGACGGTCGGTGAAGAGAGGCGGCGGCTTCTGGCGGCCGGCGTGTCCCGGATGGCGGCGAGTCCTGGCGGCGGCGATCTGTAGATCGGTTAGGGTTTTCGGTGGAGCTGGCGGCGGCACGGTCAACCTCGTGATGTGTGCCGCCCCGGCCTCCACCTCTTTAATATAGCGCATGCGACAGAGGCCCACCAGCATTAGTGCTGGACGCCCCCGATCAGGGCGCGATTAAGGGGGGAGGGGATTTGGCCGTTGGGCCAGATCCCCTGAGATCAATTCTAACATTCTCCCCCTTGATCTCAAACTTTACTTTATCTTTAATTACTTTTGACTTTACACATTCCATCACAGATTAGTGCATAGAACATGTCTCATCGTCACGGTCAATCGCCGATAGATTCAACAGCTACAATACACCTCTCTGTTCTGAAATAGTTACTTTAATCTTTTTGGGCCATCTTTTAGTCCAGGTATCATAGGCTTTCCCTTAAACCCATGCCGGCTACATGTTCTCTGAACACGTTGGGTGGTAAGCCTTTAGTAAGCGGATCCGCTAACATCTTTGCGGTACTTATATGCTCTAGACTTATAATTTGATCCCGAACTTTATCTTTCACAACATAGTACTTTATGTCAATGTGTTTGGCAGCACCACTTGACTTATTGTTGTGGGCATACGTTACTGCGGGTTCATTATCGCAGTACAACTTAAGTGGTCTCATGATGTCGTCAACCACTTTTAAACCGGGTATGAACTTCTTTAGCCAGTTCACCTGCCCCGTAGCCTCATAACATGCTACAAACTCGGCATACATTGTGGACGATGTAGTGACGGTTTATTTTGAGCTTTTCCACGATATAGCTCCTTTAGCGAGAGTGAACACATATCCGGATGTAGACTTTCTATCATCTCCCGCAAAATCAGAATCTGTATACCCCACTATATGGAGTGAGTCTGATCTTCTGTATGTCATCATGAGGCCTTTTGTTCCTTGCAAATAACGCAAGACTTTCTTTATCAATTTCCAATGTTCTATTCCAGGATTGCTCTGGAATCTGCCAAGTAACCCGGTAACAAATGCTAAGTCAGGGCGTGTGCACACTTGAGCATACTGTAAGCTTCCGACAGCTGAAGCATATGGAACCGCTTTCATTTGATCGATCTCATACTGGTTCCTGGGGCATTGAAAATCCCCATATCTGTTGCCCTTGACTATAGGTGCAGGTGAAGGAGTGCATTTATGCATCCCAAATTTCTTTAAGACTTTCTCTATGTATGTCTTTTGTGACAGTCCCAATACCCCTTTGTTTCTATCTCGGTGAATTTCGATCCCTAGAACGAATGAAGCTTCACCAAGATCTTTCATATCGAAGTTTGAGGACAAAAACTTCTTTGTTTCCAGTAGCAGACTCACATCACTACTAGCTAGTAGGATATCATCCACATACAGGATTAGGAAGATAAACTTCCCATCTTTAAACTTTGCATAAACATAGTTGTCCTCAACATTCTCTTTAAACCCAAATTTACTTATTGTACTGTCAAACTTCAAGTACCACTGTCTTGAAGCTTGCTTTAACCCATAAATCGATTTCTTTAGGCGGCATCCCATTCTTTCATTTCCTTCCACGACAAAACCTTTCAGTTGTGCCATGTAAACATTTTCCTCCAAATCCCCATTAAGAAATGCCGTATTTACATCCATCTGATGTAACTCTAAATCATAATGTGCTACTAATGCCATTATGATTCTGAAGGAATCTTTACACGAGACTGGAGAAAAGGTCTCATTGTAATCAATCTCTTCTCTTTGCGTGAATCCTTTTGCCACAAGTCGCGCTTTATATCTTTCTACATTCCCTTGGGAGTCATGTTTTGTCTTGTAGACCCATTTACAGCCTACTGTTTTGGCTCCTTTAGGAATAATCTCCAAGTCCCAGACTTTATTAGTCTTCATGGACCTCATCTCCTCTTCCATGGCCTCAAGCCATTTTGAGGAATTTTCGCTTCTCATGGCTTCTTCAAATGAGGTGGGATCTTCCTCCATTTGAAATTCCTCTGTATGATAAATCTGATAATCATCAGAAATAGCTGATCTTCTTATTCTTTGAGACCTCCTCGGGGCCTCCTCATTTGGTACATCTACTGTTTGAGGCTGCTGTTGCTCCCCCTCATCTGTGGCAATAGGTTCTATATGATCCTGAAGAACAGGTTCTTCATTCTCATTCATTGTTGCCACGGGAGGAACAATAACAGGTGCTGGCACCACAGTGTCTTGCACCGTCGGTGCAACGACAGCAGGTAGTGTGAAGAATGGCTCTTGAATCATCGGAGTGGGCACATACACCCGCTTCTCTTCAAGGTCAATCTCTCGAGCTACCATGCTCCCCCTCATAATTTCATCCTCTAAGAAGACAGCGTGTCTGGTTTCTACAAACTTTGTATATCTGTCTGGACAGTAGAAACGATAACCTTTTGACTTTTCAGGGTAGCCAATGAAATGGCAACTTACTGTTTTTGGATCAAGTTTCCCAAGGTTTGGGTTAAATACTTTAGCCTCAGCAGGACTCCCCCACACACGTAAGTGGTTTAGTGAGGGAACTCTTCCTGTCCACAACTCGTACGGTGTTTTGGGCACCGACTTACTAGGCACTCTGTTGAGAATATGAATGGCGGTTTTCAACGCCTCCATCCATAAACTCAATGGGAGTGTGGAGTAACTCATCATACTTCGCACCATATCCATCAGGGTACGGTTGCGTCTTTCAGCTACTCCATTTTGCTGAGGTTCGCCCGGTGTAGAATACTGGGCCACTATTCCATTTTCCTGTAAAAACCTTACAAAAGGTCCAGGAACTTGTCCATATGGGGTATGTCGACCGTAGTACTCCCCCCCACGATCAGATCGGACTATCTTAATCTTTAAATCGTGTTGGTTTTCAATTTCAGCCTTAAATATCTTGAATTTATCCAAGGCTTCATTTCTTTCTTTGATTGGATAAATATATCCAAAACGGGAGTAATCATCCGTGAATGTTATGAACGAGTCATAACTATCCACACTTTTCACAGGAAAAGGACCACAAATGTCTGTGAGAATAATTTGTAGAACTCCTGTGCTTCTTTTGGCGTTTTTCTTAATTTTCTTTACATATTTTCCTTTAATGCATTCTCTGCATTGTTCTAAGTGTGAGAACTCTAATGGAGGAAGAATATCATTCTTAACTAGTCTTTCTATTCTCCCCCTCGAAATATGGCCTAAACGACAGTGCCATAATTTCGACGACGCATCTAGAGTTCTCTTTCGTTTCCTGTTTACATTCGTAGACGAGGATTCATTCACTTTCTCGCACGCGACGTTCCCATTATCGCATACGACATTCACATCATCACATAATGACAACAAATAAAGCTCGTTCTGTAAAATGGCAAGACCAACACATTCTTCATTAAACATTATTTCACACTTGCCATTTCCAAAATTGCAATCAATTCTTTTTCTTGTTATCCCTCACATAGTTCACAGAACCACCATGTGAGGATTTGATTCTTTCCTCCTCTTGCACGCACATAGCTATGCACTTTTCCAAATCCCATTTCTCGGGCTGCATATTATAGTTGACAACAAAAGTGTCAAACTCTTTTGGCAAAGAAGCAAAAACCAAATGAATAAGGAACTCATCCTTGAGAGCCAAATCCATCGGTTTAAGTTTAGATGCCAAGTTGCTCATTCTAAGAATGTGCTCTCTTATGCCATTTCCACTGCCAGAATACCTTTCTGTTACCAGCTGCTTAATCAGCTGTGTAGCATAAGTCTTTGAAGAGCCAGTGAACTGACTCTTTATTTTATCAAGATATTCTGTGACAGTGTCACACTCTGCAATTGAGCCCATAATTGCAGGCTCAATTGTGTTCTTTATCACAGCCATACACTTCTTGTTGGCTGTGGTCCATTTCTTATGATCAAGGTCATAAGACATCTGTAAGGGAGCATGATCCCTCTGTCTTTTCTGCCATGCAGTATCATCCTCATTATGTTCTCTCACTGGCGCCAAAGGCTCAGTGGGACGTGCTGTAGTGAGGACCCAGTCCACCTCAGCCAAGATAAACGCTAAGTCTTTTTTTTTCCACTCTACATAATTATCACCTTTTAGAGTGGGGATTTATCAATGTTAACATCAAAATTATATGCCTTATCTTCAACGTTGGTCAAAAATACGACATACAATTTAAAACAATTCTATCATACATTAAATCTACATCACCGTTGGGCAGAAATAGAAATAATGCATAAAATCATCATTTAAAAATTATAATACTGTTATTAACAACGTTGGTCAGTAAATAACAATATTATAAATCTCTGGAAATTTTATCTATTTTTTTCAAAATTAAATTCTCCCGTTGGTTCGAATTTAATAATGAAAATCATTCAATCTTAACTTTTGCAGCGGAAAACTGTAATTATTCTAAAAATAATTCAAATTTCAGAAGCATTATACTGTAAACTTTTAATCTCTGAAAATTAACACGTTGGTGCAAAAATTTACAGAGATTTTGGATCAAATTTCAATGAAATTCACTCATAAAAGCTTCTGGAAAAAATTAAAATCAATAAAAATCCAATTTGGATTTACTGTTCAATTCGGCCTTTTGGCCCATTCTTTCGGCCGTGGCCCAGCCGGCCCGCTCTCCCCGCGCCTCACGCGCGCGCGCGCGCCCACGCAGCCAGCGGCGCCGGCCTCCTCTAGCGTGGCCCATGGCGGCCTCTTTCTCACCGCGCGGCCCAAAAACCCCACAGGCCTCCGGCCCAATTGGCCCCGAGCATTCTCGGCCGTCCATCAGGATCGGACGGCCCGGAGTGAGCTTCGCCCGAACAAAAACGGGCAACCCTAACCCTAAAACCATTCGACTCGATTCCTCCCGAAAAAAATGGGATCTCAGCGGCGGCGTCGCACGCGGCACCCGGGGCAGCGGCGGCTCCCGCGCGCGGAGGCGTGGCGCGAGACGAGTGGCGGGCGACGGGCGCGGCGCCCGGACATGGCGGGAGGCGGCGGCGCCCTGGGCGGCTGCGACGGCGGCTCCATCGGGAGGCGGCTGCGGCGGCCGGCCAGATCCCGCGGAGCGGCGGCTCCCGCAGAGCGGCAGCGCGCGACGGTGGCGCGGTGGGCCCCAGCGGCGCGAGCGCACGGAGGCAGCCAAGCCCGAAAACCGTGAGCCCCGCCCCCCTCTTTCTTTCCTTTCTTTTGCCGTTTTCTAGGGTTAGGATTCTTTGTTCTTTTCTTTTCTTTTTCCCCATCTAGATCTACACCTAGATCCGCTCTGATACCATTGATAGTTTCGGTTTTAGGATCTTCTAGGTTAGATCTAGCGGGTTTAACCTTTTCTCTAGACTAGGGTTCTTGTTCTTGGTGTTCTACCGAGAGGGGAGAGGGGACTAACCGTCGGACGTGGAAGAAGGAGAGGTGGCCATCGGCGACGGTCGGTGAAGAGAGGCGGCGGCTTCTGGCGGCCGGCGTGTCCCGGATGGCGGCGAGTCCTGGCGGCGGCGATCTGGAGAGGCAGAGGAGCCGGTGGAGCTTTCCGTCGCTGGAGCGCTTCCCTCTAGATCGGTTAGGGTTTTCGGTGGAGCTGGCGGCGGCACGGTCAACCTCGTGATGTGTGCCGCCCCGGCCTCCACCTCTTTAATATAGCGCATGCGACAGAGGCCCACCAGCATTAGTGCTGGACGCCCCCGATCAGGGCGCGATTAAGGGGGGAGGGGATTTGGCCGTTGGGCCAGATCCCCTGAGATCAATTCTAACAACGATAGCATGATTACAGTTACACAACACCCTCAGGACGATAATGTAAAAGATAAAACACAACTATGAACTAGACCAAGACGGGCCTGTGAGAAAATACTGATGCACTATAGGAGAAGATGATGGTGATTTAGATGCGCATATACTCACACTGTCTACCGCCTGATGCACTGGCGGAAGCCCTAACAGTGGGAACGAAGGAGCACCATATCCCACCGAATGGAAGTGTTGCACACCACTAATCTGTCCAAAATCAAGATATTCTCCTGATGCCTACCACTCCTACAATAACCCATATCCCTCGAATTACTTTCCCCAACTTTCCATTGCTCTTGTTTGGTATGGCTCTACTATTACAATCCATGGCGTACTGGATAGAGGGTTCATGGCTAGAGTCTTCATTTGGTACATATTATCACAGGTCGGTTGTGCGTATATATGCCGGTGTGTTCTTGCATCTATATATTGAATATTGTGATACCATGTTAATTAGGTAAGGGTAGGTTTCGGGGGAAAAAACCTTTGATAAGAGCATCTCCAACAATCCCCCTAAATCTCCCCATAAATCAAATTATTGGGAAATTGTGTAAAAAATCTTCTCCAACAACTCCCCTAAACACCCCCCTATTTCTATTCCCCCCCCCCCAAAACTCTCCCAAAACTCAGGTAGAAACTGGGAACTTTCAGGGGTCCCCTTTCCTTGCTCCCGCCGCACGCGCGCTGGGAAAAAAATCTCGCGCCACATTTTTTCCTTTCCCGCGACACCGAGTATTCCAGTGCGCCGCCGTCCTTTTTCTCCCCTCTGCAGATCCACCTCCCTTCTCCACCGGCGCCACCACTCACCACCTCCGGCCGCCGCGACTTCTCTCCTCTCCTCTTCTCCACATCGCCGACCCCAGCTCCTCCGCCGCCGTAATGAGTCAATGACCCAAGGCAAACCCTAGGTCAGTTATCCTTTCCTCCTCCCCAACAACGCCGCGCGGCCTCCCCTTCACTCCGGCGTGCGGGCGTCGCCGGCGCCGGCCCGTGGATCACCGTCGGAGCATCCCCTGTCCCGGAGCTCCTCAGCTTGCGCCATCGAAGCCCCTCGGCCGCGCCGCCAGATCCCCTCCGTAGCGTCGCCCCCCTCCACCTCCTCCTGCCGGCGCCGCCCTCCGCCTCCTCCGGCCGACTTGGCCTCCCTTCGTCGTCACCTCCGACCGACCCCGCCCACTCTCGCCGCCTCCCTCCGCCGAGGTAAGCCTCGATCTCCTCTCCGCTATATTTAGAGTGGAGAAACCATTATTATCAGTTTTGATTGAGAGATGAGAAGCAAACCAGGCTGCTTTGACAAAAGAACAATGGAAGAAAAGATGCTCATCTGTTTCTTCTTGTTGACACCTTGAGCACAGACCATCTGCAACCTTGATTCTGATTTTAACTCTGCACAGACAATGGACATTAGTGGTCTGCCTGTTGAGCAGCAGCTTTACTATAGGAGCCTACGGAGGGAGATACTCACTCGTCGAGGGATCAACAGTATGGTCTGATTTTGCTCCTTATCATTCAGTATCATCTGTTTTTAGTTTATTTCCATCGAACTTTGTTTAGGTAATTGATTCTGAACTTCCAAGGATCTTGTATGATCATCAGATTTTACTAGTTCATGTGTTGAATGTGGACCTTACTACTCTGAGGATTTAGGCCCCCAGATTTTAAATGCAAATGCATCACAAGGACTAGCTAGTCACACTGGTGTGATGCTTCCTGTGACGGAGAAAAGATTATTCCTCTTCCTTTTTTCCATTCCATTGCATCATAGCTGCTTATTCCTTCAATCCTAATCGGCTAAATAAAAATAGAAACCATACAAAATAATGTATCTTGCACCCATAATGTATCTTATTAATAGAAAACAAAAAAAATATAAATGTACGCGTGATGATCAATATGTATCCGGCTTATGTTGCCATAGGTGCTCTATTAGGTCTTCTCGTAGTTGATGATGAACTTCTTTGTCTCTTATTTTTTTTCCTTGTCTCAATGAACTCCATAAGATCAACAGTATAGTTATGAGAAGCTCGGACATGTTCATCTTCAGAGTCAAAATGTTCTTCTGCATCTACATCACCCTCGTCCTCTATGATCATATTATGCATGATAACACAAGCTTTCATAATGTATCCTAATGTCTCTTGATCCCATAAACGAGCTTGTCCTCGAATTATGGCAAAACGAGCCTGTAAAACTCCGAAGGCTCGCTCGACATCCTTTCTGACTGCCTCCTGTGCTTTGGCAAAATATTTTTGCTTATTGCCCTGTGGTTGAGAAATGGTCTTCACGAATGTTGCCCATGATGGGTAAATTCCATCGGCAAGATAGTACCCCATTGTATAATCATGACCATTGACTGTATAATTGACTTCAGGTGATTGACCTTCAGCTAATTTTGCAAAGAGTGGAGAGCGTTGAAGAACATTGATGTCGTTGTGAGATCCCGGTAAACCAAAAAAAGCGTGCCAAATCCACAGGTCTTTAGAAGCAACAGCTTCTAATATTATAGTTGGCACTCTGACATGTCCAGAATACATACCGTGCCATGCTGTAGGACAATTCTTCCATTTCCAATGCATACAATCTATGGATCCTAACATTCCTGGAAACCCTCTTTCTTCTCCTATTGCCAGTAAGCGGGCCGTATCCTTCTGATTTGGCGCTCTCAAATACTCATCTTCAAATATTTGAACAACTGCAATGACAAGCCGTCTCATACTCTCAATAGCGGTACTCTCTCCAATACAAATGTACTCATCTGTGGAATCAGCTGATACCCCATAAGTTAGCATACGAAGTGCTGCTGTTACCTTCTGTAAACAACTTAATCCAAGTACATTAGCTGCATTTCTTTTTTGCACAAAATACTCATCATGATCCTGTACCGCATTCATTATACGCAAAAAAAGAGTTCGGCTCATTCTAAACCTGCAAATAAATACAAAATTATTACAATCGATAATAACTAAAATATTTAAATTAAACACTAAACATGACACAATACGAACCTACGTCTGAAGAATTCTGGTCCATATGTAGGATCATCGGAGAAATAATCTTCATATAATTTTTTGTGTCCTTCTTGTCTCTTACGACAAACAATTTTATGCCCAGGAACAGAACCACCCTGTTTAGGTGCACTCATGGATGTATAATACGTATGAAATATATGTGCGGACTGGATAAAGAAATCATCATCATCATCCGATGAGGACGAGTCCAGTACTTGTTGCAACAAAGACTTGCGCCCGCTCATAGTTCCACGTATCTACAAGGACGCACCAAACTGGGAGATCGAAATCGGACGCGGGCGCCGGGCGACGTCCTTGCGGCTGATGGCGATGCGATGGAAATCAAAAACTCCATGACATGTACAAAGTAAGAATTCCCATCTCAATCTCCATATCCTATTCGGCGGCCGTGTTCGCGTACGCACACGCACGGATATTTATACGGCGACGCGATGGTTTGATATTTATACGGCGATGCGATGTATAAACATACGCGATGGTTTAGACATGGCGATGCGATGGTTTGATATTTATACGGCGGCCGTGTTCGCGTACGCACACGCACGGATACGGATTGGTTCAATCACCATATCCTATTCGGTTGGATCTTCCGACTTGATCACTAATTAAAATTGGAATCGAGCAAAGTACGTACCGACTTGATCACTAATAAAAATAGGTATCGAGCAAAGTAAAAAATGGGCCGGTTGTTAATGTTGGACCAGATTCAAAATACTATTAGGATATATTTAGGGGAGCTGTTGGAGGAGGGGACTAAAATAGGTTAACAAATTTTTTGGGCTGCCCCTAAAAGGTGTCTATTGGGGTGGGTTTTTAGGGGGATTGTTGGAGATGCTCTAAGAGCAAGTCTTATAATACAGCCTTCAGCTGGCTGTATAGATACTTACAGCCCTAATTGCTTTGCGTAAGTCCCCTAATTGCTTTCAGTGATAATTTAATCAAAAAGGGAAATGACTCACGTAACAATTTTGTATCATGTTGAGTAATCTTCGCCCTTGATGACTTCCAACACTTAAATCCTAAACCATCTAGCAGTTAGTATGCCTAAGTATACGCATAGCATTGCTTTTTAAGAAAATGCACATTTTAACATATCTGCCCTGTGCTATTCTAAATATTCAGAATTTTGGTTATTCGTAGTTTTGATATTTGAACATTACTTTTCACCTGTAAGTTCGTGAAAATTGCAACATTTGCATTTACATTTTACAACCATTCCTATGGTATCGATACAAATAACAAATCCGTAAACCTATTGTCAGGGCATGTTAGCTGCTAAGGCATGCCGGTTAGATGAAATTATCCATTAATATGGAGGAACGGGCACACAGAGGATATTGACAGATGTCCAGCGGCACCAAATTTCTCGCATTCTCCTTTGAAGAAAACAATTTTATCGCTTCTGCTCGCCCCAAAAAAAATTGATTATCGATTTGACGATGACAAAGAAAAGATGCAAAAAATAGTATCAACAATGGAGTAATGGCCAACTATTTTAAATTAATTATAATATTGGAAGACATGTGTATAGCCCCACGAAATAGTGGCAAAAGGCCAAGCAGGACAAACACAAATAGTACTGTTGAAGCGGCAATAGGAACAGAAGGCTCCAACAACAATTTTCAATAGAAATTGCAAAGAACTGCTAACTACTAGGCAAACAGTATTTTTAGGTTTTCTAGTACACAGCTTAATGAAAAGTACAGCTCTACCACCTCTAAGGTTCATTCTGACAAGGATAGCAGGTAAACCATAGATACCTAAGGAACATGCTATAAGAAAGGACCCCAGCCTCTACAATGGCTAACTACAATAGAAAGTCTTGATTCAGCTAAGCCACTCATTGCGGCTACGGTCAGCTGGCTGTTTCTTTGCCGATGTTTCCTGTTCCCATCACAATACATCAATGCACTAGTATTCCTCCACAGTATGTATGCTCTTCCCTCGCCCGCCGTTCTCTCATCTTTTCTCTGATTACTTTTCATTATTTGTAGTGCCCATGAAGATATGAAGGCCAAGAGATGGGTCGTTGATATGGAAGCGTGGGTGTTTTATTGGTGCATGTTGGTGGAGCTATGAGTTTCTTGTGTCAGGTTACCAAGTACACAAACAACTCCATAGCCAAATTTATAATAACCAAAAGATAATGTTGAACATGAAACAATTAAAATGTGAGCTTCTGACCAGTGATCTGCGGCACAAGCCCAGGGACTTGTAGTGGTACGGACATCAATGATAGAAGCACGTACATGTATTCCACGTCCAACTCCCTAACTGCAGCACAATCATGAGCCTAGGATCATCTCTTCCTTCTCGGTGCCTACCATTCCCATCAAAAGGTCGCAGCTATTTTCTATTATCGCTGCTCCTCCTCCTACTACTACAGTGAGCATTTGACATTGAGAATGGAGACTAAGGGTTGGTTTATATAGTCCTGACTGATTGCACTAAAAAATACAGCTTTAACTGATGAGCAAAAGGCAAGAGAAATCGATGTTGTAATGGTTGGTGGACCGGATGGATGGTTGGTGAGAGTCTGAGAGAAGTAAGTGATCGGTTGGGCTTCAGTTTTTAGCTTCCAACTTATTTTTTATTATTCATAAATTTCATCTTTTCCTAAACTTTTGGCTTTTTGTTGAACTTTTTTGCTGGTTCTTTTTTTCCCGTATTTGTTTGTATTATATGTAATGGGCTAACATAACTTTTATATTTTTTAATTTTTTTAAATTTAATTATGCTAAATAAGTCTCTGTCAGCTACAGTATTTTTTTCAGCCAGCTACAGTGCTTTCCAGCCATAAGCCACCAAAAATAAGCCCAAATAATCACCACCGTAGTTCTACATTAAACTCTTTTCTAAGCCAAGCAGTAGGGGAGGTCGAGAGCGCTTCCGTATATATTTATATAAATTATAGAAAAGAGCTGCAAAGTTACAACCCTTTCCACTGGGCAAGACCGAAACAAGGTCATTAGGGTGGCTTCTTTTGAACTGGTGGTTTATGCTTTATGACTTAAACATTTGAATTCGAACTGTTTACGAAAAAATAGTATGTACAGAAAAATAGTCGTATGCAATTTTAGCCGGTACAACTGAACTCGGTACACTTTTACTATAATATTCCTATTGACCCGCCTTAAAAAAACGCACCGTTTAAAAACTAGTTACACCAATTTGTATGAGCATTTGAGATACTGCAGCTTTTGCCAAATACAACATGAAGGGAAATTCAGTCTAAAACTATCGTTTCCATTTCTAAACACCGGGTGCTTGATGCTCAGAGATCTCTTATTGCGAGCTGTCCATATGAACCAAAGGTATCTCGAGTTACAACTTGGAGTATGATGCACAGAATGCGAAATGATGTGGTTATGTCACTAATTCAGATCATGGTAAAGATCTGAACAAACCCCGCTGATCCAAATCTACTATATGTAATTGTACGCACGATGAGGATTTTTGAAGACTACTTGTGGACATGGTGTCCTTGGGAAAAAATAACAGTCCACGAAAATCTTTAGGAAAGAGCAATGAGTTACTTTTATATTGACAACAGCATCTATGGACCATTAACTGTACATGATAAGTAAGAATTATGAATTTGACAGGAACATAGTAAGAATTATGAAAATAAAGTTGACAGGAAGATATGTGTTTCCCAATGTTTCGATTCTGAGAGGAAACCCACGAATTCATTTTAGACAGAGCTCTTTAAACAGTGGTCAGATTAGGCATAGCATCCAAGCATATGTCAAATGTTTTTGACACCTACATTCTAATTGATAGATATATGTAGATCATAAGAAAAATTTAGTTGCCGCATGATGTCAATGCTCCAGATGAAACAAGCTACTTCTTAGGGCATCTCCAACCGGTTCTTTATCCTGCTCTTCATTGTATATTTACCTAATATGACTCAAGAAATAGACTCCAACCGGTTCTTTATCCTCCTCTTCATTTTTATCGAGTCGCTATTTTCTCCCGGCCGCTAGCTAGATTTGGCGAGCGTCTCCTCACTCGTTTCTCAAATAGCTAGGCCATTGGAATGCTAACTCAAATAGAGAGCTGAAAATAATAGCTAGCCTCTTCATCCTAAGAAATAGAGAGGGAGAAATAACTAATGGGATGGAGTATCTCCGAAGCTGCAATAAAAAAAAGCGGAGGACACGACGCTGAAGCTGCAATAGAACAGGTTGAAAATCAATAATGTCATTGGTGACAATTGATGGCAGCATGTTCTTGTTAAAAGCAAGCGATGCAGCATTCCTGAGCAGCAGAGAACCGGCTACATATGCACCCCCATGGATCGCAGGATTCACTGGATTGCATGAAAACAAAAGCAATTCTTATAGCTGTGGCTTATAGCTTTTAACTAAAATTTTTGAATTTTAACTGTTTGCGACAGAGATTACGGAGAGAGATATATTCGTTTGCGATTTTGGATGGTATAGATGTTAGGCTTTTAACATGTACTACAATTAACTTGTAGACCCTATCTTGAAAAAAATACTCTGTTTGAAAGTTAGGTACTATAACAGAAGCCTAAAGCCGGTTTCAAAAGCCGAAAAAAACAGACCCTTATTTGGTCTAAACTGGGAATTGAAGAGGTGGGGGTTTCGCATATAGGGTCTACGAAAACACAAAATAAAATAAACAAGTTCATGCACAAAAAAATAACATCGAACCTCAAATATTTTCCCGAACAATTAAAAAGTAGTCAAAAGGCATGCTTGGTACCAATTTTGAACTTAGCGGTAAGCGGAGTTACCATAAGAAAATCATGTGATCAACAAGGGATGATCCGCACATCTTTCAACAACAATAAAACCTTTATCCCCAAACAAGCTAGGTAGACTTGATGTGCACATCTTTGTTCGGGGGACAAGCCATAAGCCTAGTATCATCCCTTGTTTCCCGATGCCCACTATTCACATTAAAAAGTTTCTACCTTTCTCCCATATCTCCTAATTCTTGCTCAGGTTCTCAAGTTTTCGATGGTTGCTATTTGCTACTATTGCTCCTCAGCACCCTCCAATTTATACAGTTGTTGAGAGAGGCCTATGGGTTGGTTGACATATTCGTGACTGATGTGGTAAAGATGTGCGGATAGGATGCTGGTGAGAACATATGGTCAACATTAAACCCTGGGGAGTACTATCTCTCCTAACTGCGTCAGTCTACAATAGTTGACAATAATTGAACAATGAGTTACACGCCGAGGGAGGCATATTCCCCTCCAACACTGCCTACTTATAGGTCGCTGCATTACTATCCGACTGTCCAGAATCACATGCATTCAGAATGATCATGGCTCCTCTACTGTTATGCCACCAGCATGGGGTAAGTTGATAAGAGTTCTAGTAGACCAGCAAATTAAGGCTGTCTTTCAAAATTAAGTTTCAAGCCTGAGAGAAAAATCTAAGATTTCATTCCGAAGAGTTTCTGAACAACGCTGAGATAGAGCATAGCATCCAAGCATTGTAACATACGCTTTCTAATCAAGAAATATGTACATAAGCAGAAAGATAAAGCTGGTATCAAAATGCCAGGATAAACATTATTATAGGTGGTGATGAGCATTGAGCAGTTCCAACGAGATGGTAAAGACCCGCACAAAATTACTGTTCAGCAGGGCAGATATCTTCCAAGCTGCAATGGAAAAGGCGGAAAACATGAAAATGAAGAACAGTGATACAAGCTAAAAATTTAGTGCAGCAACACAGACCTTTTGCCCAAGAACTCGATGATGTCAGTGGTGACCGTTGATCTCTTGTTCTTACCAAAAGCAAGCGATGCAGCTTTCCTGAGCAATAAAGAGCCAGCTATGCACCCAAGGATCATAGGGTTCACACTGCATTGCACGAAAACAAAAGCAAATCTTATTTAGTATGAGAAAGTTGGGGTAGTGAGAAACAGGCATGAAGTATAACCTCTTCTCCGTAGGTTGCTCATTTGACAAGAGAAAGTGTTGTGCCCAAGATGAAAATACCGCCACACTGCCACCAGTAAATCAGATTAAACAACCATCCGTGATTTCAAATGTAGAGTATTTGAGATCTACGAAGTAGAAATGACCACATTCATGGTAAAAATAACTGAATATAATATTAAAACTCAAAACATTTTGCCAAACAAAAGATGCTGAAAAACACAAATACACAATACCGATGTTAGAAACTGAATGATGAGCTACCATGGCTTTGTTCCGGGAACACTAACTAAACAGTTACAATACAGAGAATTGCCGTAAGAAAGTTATGCAATCAACAGCGGTAGAAGTGGAACTGTTTTCAAAGCATAACCCACACATAAAGCGTACCTCTGATACTGCAACTACAATAATTTATTAATGCAGAGACAACGATGGATCCAAAACATATGTTTCAAGCCTTAGCTGCAGATATATTGGGCAAACTTCAGTGCAAGGTACATAAATCAAGGGTTAAAAGCACGTTTAGTCCCTCAACTATCCTGTGGGGCTCAAAATGGTCCCTGAACTTCACTTTTTGGCTGGTTTTCATCCCTCCGTCTGTTTGATGTATATCCTGATGACGTGTCAGTGGTAAAATGTCCAAAATACCCATCACGTAAAATGTCCAAAATACCCATCACAAACCAGTTATAGCCCCCAATTATTTCCCCCTCATTGCTCCTGCGCTCTGTCGCCAGATGCCTTCATGGCAACCACCAGCATGGGATCCTGGTGATGCAGCATCTCTTTGGCGGGTGGCTCTTCCATGAAACAGGCAACAGCGAGGGAGTTCCGTAGCTGTGTTCTGTTGCTATGTTGTTCTTTTTCTTTATCTCCCACTTGTGCTAGACCCATCAATGCTCTGCTCGGCGGCAGGTTGATGAGACTCGACCATCCTCAAGTTTCCAGACTAGTGGGCCACCGTGGCTGCTACAAGCTTCAAAAGCGGAAGCTTTGCCCTCACAAGGGCAAGGGAAAATGGCCCTAATCTCACGCTCAATAAAAGTATGCTTGCATGGAACGGGTTTGGTCTATTTCCTGTGGAAAATGTAGCCTGGCAATTGTGATCCCAAATACACTTTGAGAACTTGTTTGTGATTTAATGCTAACTAGGATTATAAAGCCTCTACAGAGAAAAAGTGAGTTAGAATAGAAATGACCAGGCTTTTTACAACACAACCGAGATGAGTTCCCAAGTAGTACAGCCTAGATCATTTGGTTGCCTAAAGGAAGATTTTCCTATTTTTCAAAAAAGGAACTACAAGAAATAAGAACCCAATGCATGTTTCCGATTAAAACACTATTTATGGGAAAGTTAACAGAAACGTAAAGAAATAAGAACCCGATCCTAGTTCATTTGGTTTCATGGAATGCTGACATAAAGCTGTACAAATCACCATGCGAAGATAAACTGTCAACACGTCACAGGATATAGTTAAGAGAAGGAATGCTCAGCCCCGAGGAGGCAACAGACCTTCCAGAAAGAATGTCACCTTGACCACCACATCGTCTTGGGGAACCAAAGGTACTCACTTGTGTCACTTCAGAAAAAAAAATCCAGTAGTTCAAATAAAAAAATCAGTAGTCAGTAGTAGGACCAAAAGAAATGCAGCACTGAATACAGAAAGATGAGGTTACAGCACGCTCAATCTTTTTAGTTAAGTAGTCAAGCAGCTTTTTAATATACCTGTTTTACCGTCACTAATTAGATCTGCTTTTCCTTTCCTCATGATGGTGACACCACCAATTCTGAACAAAAAAAATCAGAACACATTACAAATGAAGAAAAAATGATAGTAAAATGTTATGTTCATACTTTTGGCAAAGTGCAGTCAGTTGCTCAGAAGCATTTTCCTCATTTACTTCACAGTTAAGAACCTTCTGAACAAGACGCTTGTACTCATATACATTTGGTGTTAGAATGGCAAGAGAGTAATCTTCAACAAGACCAAGATTATTGGTTATAAGGAAAAGTCCATCCTGCAGGTCGCACAAAACAAATTCAAGATCGACACATGATTTCAAAATACAGAAAGTAAGTTAAATAAGTTCAAATGGTACCCCATCAACAACAGTTGGGATATTAGCCTGCCGTGTATGCCTCATGATATTACTCACACAATCCTACAGTAAGTTAAGTGAAGCAAAGGTAAGACAGAAGATAAATTTCAAAATTATCTCATTGTACTTAGACCTAGATGACGGAATCTATACAGAAAATCATTGATATGGGGCACTAATACAAACAGAAAAATTATATTGAAAATTCTTTGCATGGATATATCTCCTATAGAGCTTGAACAATGTTAACTTCCATGCCTAACAATTGTCCCCACGAAGTTGGCAGGCCAAGTACAAACAGCTGCGAGAGAAAGGTATGGGACTGAGTTTACCATCCACATATACATATTTACCTGCCCCTTACAAAGAATATTACCTCATACCATCAAGCAACTTTATGATTGCAAATATCTTTACAAATACTGGAAAGATTACCAAAATAGAGTCAATCTTGGTTCTTGACATAAACTAACACAAATAAAAATATATATGCCACTCGATTAAAGGTCCGAGCTGCAAAGTAAAAAATAAATGCAAAAAGAATAGCAAAAAAGGGAACACAAAGATGTTTGAGGTGTCAATAACAAATTAATTGCTCTTAAACAGGACAAATTGCAATGTTAGCAACCAGTAACACACAAGAAAAAAGAACTTAATAGGACAGAGATATCAGCTATATTCTTCGAAAATGTAGGTATGTAAGCAAACCAGAAGAAACGAGTCCCTTCCAAGGCCAGGACCAACAACAATGCAATCAAAGCGCTCCATCCACTTTGCAACTTCAGTGAGAATTCTAGAAGAAACAGATTCTCTTTCATCATCCCTGCCAAAATAGAATGAGGTTCTCCAAGACATCAAATTGATATTACCATGAAAGTGCAAACATAAATTCAATTTAAGTTACCTTACGCTGTAGGATTCCTCTAGTATTGGATGTACAATCAACTCAGGGCTATAGCTCTTAATTACTGTTGCAGCATCTTTTGTGCAGAAAACATGTGAAAGATCTGCACCCTGAAAGACATCATGTGAAGCATTTGCATCGATGTGTAATACACGTGACTAAACTTTTAGAAGATACTGACAACTTTCAAGGCAGAGATAGCGGCAAAATAAGGAGCACCAGTGTACTCACGACATCCACCGATTACTGCTATCTTTCCTGGAAAACATAATGATAGATTACCTCCCGAGAATTTATTTTTCGTTAAAAACACCCAAGAATGAACTGGAATGCACAGTCCACATCTTCAAACAAGATGTGAAAGCCCGCAAAGTATGTATGAAATTAGAAGTAAACAAATTGGAAGTTTGTTCAAATTTAAGTCCCCTGCCCCACGCCACGCCATGGCAATTGTAAAACCTAAGTAGAAGGGTATCTCAACTTGAAGTGTCATCTCCCTATTCTTCAAACCTAGCTTACATACTGATTGAGCTCCATCTGGAGTTCGCTATTGAAGAAAAAAGACAATAGTTCCTAGAGTAGCAGACCTAATCGTTAGTTCGCATCACTTCTCTTGGGCATATGCATTGGTCCTGCCAAACTTTTCTATCAGATAAGTCCACATCAGAGCTTTAGGAATAGTTTTCCAGTGTCACGGAGACACAAGAGGTCACATGTAACATGCCAGTAAGAATATGTTGGTCACACAATTTGCGTTGTATGTTTGCTTACCTGTGCACCTATGTTACTTTCAGGGTTGGATTGAGTCACTAAAAGAACACAATCGTGTATTAATGAAGAATCTTATTATGATTGAGTTGCTTATCTTCTCTACTTCTTAAGGCTGCATTACCACACACATTTCCCGTTGTGAACTTTCTTTGTTAGTAAACCAACACCTGAGCTGAAACCCTTCCACACACCACTAGAAACTTTTCTTCCACAGACCCACATACCAAACAGGGACTTCAAGTTCGAATTGAGCAAAAGTAATGGCATCACCGGAGCACCAAACTCATCTTGAATTACTTAACGCCCTTATCCAAACATCATCATGCCATAAAAAAAATCAACTAAGTAATTAAGTACAGCGCACCAGATTATACTACTCAAGCATCCGGTTTTCTTGCCCAATAGTACAAGCACCATACTCTGCACTAGTAAAGAGCTCTCCACCACAGCAAGTCAGCAATGAGCCAATAACACCACAAAATGAACCCCCCCACCTCGCGGGATGGGCTTCCAAACTTGAGCCGATCTGCAAAGCACCCTACAGGAACACCAATTCTCTCCAAAGATGCCACACGGTCTCCCCGAAAATTTCTCAAATTTGGATTAACCTCCAATCTGTTCGACATCCAGAACCCCAATTTACAGAATAAGAAACGACCTCTTAACATAATATCCAAGAGTGTTCCACACTGAGGCATTCCCACAAACACAGAGCGCGCATGACCGCCACCCGATTCATCAGCCGAACACACACACACACACACACACACACACACACACACACACACACACACACACACACACACACACACACACACACACACACACAGCGCCGCGTGCAAGAGACCAAGGCGGGCGGGGGCGGCGCACTCACCTGCCTGTCCCTTGTGCCGGGTGCGGTCGAGCGGCGGCGTGATCCGCCGGACCACCGCCTCCGCGTCCGCCTCGTACACCGGCCCCGCCGCCGCGGACGCCGCCATCGCGTGGACCCGAAGGGAGATCGAGGAGGCGCAGCCGCCGACGACGCAGGGAGAAGAGAGGGAGCGGAGCAGGAACAGCTGCCTGCGGAAGGGCGGAGAGGCGGCCCACATGCGCCCGCGGTGCGGCGGATGCTGCTGGTGGTGCCGCCACGCGTGGGGGCACGCGCCCATAGGCCGGTGTATCACTGTATTGCCCTACCCTGTTTGGCAAATCTTTACTACTTAATAAGTTTGAGTTGGTGGTCGTACGTCCGTTCTCTCCCACCCCTCTTCACAAAAAAGCTGGACTGACATATGGGCCCAACTCACAAAAACAACTGCCGCCGAGTTGCTTCTCCCCTTCCACCGAATCTTCCCCCGTCTCCCCAGTCCCCACGTTCTCCGCGTGACTGCATCTCCCCACATTCTCCGCCACTCCGCCTTCGCCTCCTCCCCCCACACCGCGTCGCCGCGCCCTCGCCTCCTCCCTTCCACCCTGTGCCACCGCTGCCTCCTCCTCCCCCTACTCCTCTGCTGCGCCGCCGCCTCCTCCTCCTCCCCACCCCGTGCCGCTGCCTCTTCCCCTCCCTCCCACCCCGCGGCGCCGCCTCGTCCTACCACGGCTGTACCGACAGCGCCGTCTCCCCACCCCCCCCCCTCCACACCCGTGGAGGAGGACAAGGGCAGGGTGCGCCGCGTCCCCGAGAAGGAGAGCAAGGTCGACAGCAGCAGCCTCGTTGCACCCGGTGGGTGGCACGGCAACGACGAAGATGACAACTCCGACTCCGACGACAAGTGGCTCCGCCTCGCCGCGGTGAGCAACTACGACCACAACTACGATGACGATGAGGAGGAGGAGGAGGAGCAGCAGCAGCAGGAGGAGGCGGAGGACGAAGAAGACCACGAGACTAAGGAGCTCGAGGCGCTCACCAACGAGGTCGACGAGGAGTCGCAGGTCGTCGGGGAGGTCCTCCGCATCAAGGAGCTCCTCTCGCACAAGGAAGACCATGTACGGAGCTCTTCCATTGCTAAAGTTGTCATTTGTCAACTCCAGGGAGTACTTAAACATTGATCTGAACTAACAATGGTAGTGTTGCAGCCGGATGCTACTCTGTTCGAATCGCTGAGGAGGCTACAGTTGATGCAATTGTCCGTCTCCACTCTGAAGGTACGGATTGGATAGTGCATATGAGCTATGCGATGTGTCTGAGGATGTTCAGTTTGCTAATCTTTAGGGTTGTTCATTTGTAGGCTACTGAGATTGGGAGGGCTGTTAATGGGCTGCGGAAGCACAACTCGCAGCAGATTCGTCACCTCGTTCACACTCTCATTGAGTAATCTTCATGGACTTGTACTGAATTTCAGTCTCTAGGGCTAATTCATGTTTGAATTTAAGGAGCTTAGTAAAGAAAACTACTACTCAAATGTACCGAGAAGATTTTGATTAGCAAAACATGCTACTATTCCAGCAACATAGTCATAAAATGCTTTAGCATCTTTGAGTCCTGAACTGCCTGGGTGAATGGTTTATCTTTGTTGTTAGTGTGCTTCTGAACCAATTGTGCTAAATATTATTGACATATTCAATTACTCTGTGTTTCAGAGGGTGGAAAGTTTTGGTTGATGAGTGGGTCAGTACTACTAATGCCGCCCTTGCAGGTAACAGAAGTGAATTTGTTTCATGTCTGATTTCATCCATAATTTTGTGAGTGAATATTAACCTCTTAGTTTACTATGATTTTTATCTGTAGACAACTTCCCGGGCTCTTCAAATCCTTCTGTTGTGGATGATGATGATGATGATGATGATGATGATGAAGGGCTTCCTTCTCCACCTTTGGATGAAGGGGCATTCTTTGCAACCCAGACTACTGCTATTCAACTCTTTGAGGTACTAAATAGTTTGTTCCTTCTATCTGAATGGTTTTGGTATTGAACAAGCAGCTAACTTTGCATTGTTATTTTTGCCTGTTCATATTCCCGACCTTAAGTTCTTTGATGAAATGGATGAAGATGGAAGTGAGTACAACAACACAAACTATTTAGTTTTCCGATGCTTATTCTCTTATTCTTTACATTATGGTAATTAGCATTATACATGTTATGATAGACTTGAGGCATAACAATAATGTGAGCCTTGGAAACAAGAGGGAAAATAATGGTGGGAGGCCTGCAAGCCATTTAGTGGCGAGAAAGCAAGAACCTCCTCGACTTTCTGTTGGAGCTGTTGAAAAAGTTCAATTCAGGAGGCACGAGCCATCAATGAGGCAATCAAACCCACAAAAACCTCAAAGTTCAAGTTTGCAAGTCAAGTCCCATGGCATGCTCAACAAGCAATCTAAGCCCTCGAGTTCTGAATCTGGACCTGGGAGACCATTAAGGGCAGCTCCTCAGCAGAAAATCTCCGGTGAGATGAAACCTAAACAGACTTAGGGGCGTATGGCTGTTGAAAGAAAACCTGCAATGGGCTGTGTGGATGTAAGTATTACATGAAAATTTTGACTATTTTTCATGTTATTGCAGGCTATACCATTATGATTGCTAAAGGTTGCAACTCGCAACTCGTCTGGTAGAAAAGAAACTATAATTACTAGAACTTAAAAATAGAGACCCCGACCATGGATGGAGCACCATTAAAACATTGCCCAATTTTTGTTGGTATTTGTTGGAACTTAGAACTAAGAAATAAGGTGTGATCAATTTGATGGTCGTGCCTAGATTTGATCCATTTTGCATTCATGCGCACATTGGTTTTGTTATCTTGTTCATTTTTTTGGTTAGTTACAGTTATATATTGTATTTACAGCTTGATGTCTTTTGCTGCAACTGAAAGAGAAGCTGTGAGTGCTGCTAAAAAAGCAGAAAGAAAGATGCAGTTTAGAGATAAAGTAAGCTATTTCTCATCCTATGTGGCAGCAGCTCAGCATCTCAATTTCTTTTTTGTTGAGTATCAGGCTATGTGCCTTTTTTGTAACTAATACCAGAAAATGACATGTATATTTATGCACACTTGCTGTCATAAATGTGTAGCTTTGTATTGTACTGGATGGATGATGGAATGGCATGTTTTTACCACCTGATAAAATTGCTGAACTTTTGCCATTGACGATGATGGGATTATGTTCCTTGTTTCATTTCAGAAACGCAAGGAAGAGATGGAGAGGCTTGAGAAGGAGAAGTAGGTTGAAATCAGGAGCTAAAAGGGCCTGATGGTCCAAGAAAAGACCTTGCAAGAACTTGAAGACGACTTTATGTGAGAGGACAATATGACAATTCATACTATATATTCTGAAACTAACGGGTGGTAAAATTTTTTAGAACATGCATACAATATGTTCTAAAATTTTTTAAATCCGTAGCAACGCACGGGCATTCCGCTAGTTACATACATGTTTTGCTTTCATAACCTATAAACCATTTTATTTCTTTATTTTACTTTAATTGAATACCTTATCTAAAAACTAATAAATTGCTACGATATCATTTTAATTGAAAGAAAAACTATCCATCGCAGTTGAATTAGGCAGAGTCTATGGACCTGTTCTTTTTGGCTGAAATTTTTGGTTTTTGGCTGCGGTTTATGACTTTTGGGATGTTTGTGTGAGAGATTACAGAGTAACAAAAACTCACGTTGATTTTTACCGATATAAATGAAGTCGGTAAAGTATGTACTACAATTAACTAGTAGACTTTACCTTAAAAAAATACTTTGTTTAAAAGTTAGTTACTGTAGAAAAGTCAAAAAGCAGTTTTTAGAAACTGAAAAGAACATAGCCTAGTTTCAAGACATGAGAGTGATACTGTGGGACAGGAAAATTACATGAGTTTGCTGGTGTGGCGGCCAGAGAGAGGTTTGCATTTTGATCAGAGTTGACTCAACTAAAAAATTTGATGGATTTCAGTCAAAAATTTCTCCTTAGATCAAACCCTCCGCCTGCCCTGATGAATGCCACGTGCCTTGCCCTCTCCAATTTCTGGCGTCCCCATGCATGTTGCTTCCTCCCCTTGGATCGGATCGAGCGAACAACCGCGCGCCACCGCCACAACTTCGGCAGCCCCCTTGGCACCACGACCTCGCCGGCGACGGCGCCGACCAGCCCACCACTGCCATCTTCGCTACTGCCTCCTCCTCTCTCTCACCTTCTACCGTGCCGCCTCCTTTATTAGCGCCTCCGTGGCATTAATTGCTGCCGCCATCTTCCCATCTCCGGTGACCTCTCCCTTGCCATTTCCTTCGATGATGACCAGCAGTAGCATGGTTCCTTCAGTAGGAGCAACTTCCTTGGTACTGAGCAACTTCTGCCACACTAGGTAGCATGGTTCATCCAAACAGGAGCACAATCCAAACCATTTTCTTCTCTCTGATTGATCTGGTAGAGCTCCTATCCATTGTTTTTTTTTAAAAAAAAAAAACACAGGTTCCTTGGTACTGAGCAACTTCTGCCACACTACATAGCATGGTTCATCCAGCGGTAGCACATTCCACCAGCCATACTAGGTTATCTTTACATAGGAAAGTTTTCAAAATTAACCAATTCAGATTATAACGTTGTTTGATTATCAAGCGAATCTTCCCATATTTTTGTTTTTACTAATGAGAATTTTAGATTTACCGCTCACTTCAGGTACCGCCTAATGTTTCACTAACATGGGTCCTTGGGCCATATGCCTGCGAGAGAATAGCATGTCAAATGTTGAAATGAGGAGCACCCACATGTTAGCGATACCGCAGGGTGGCAGGTTTTGAAATACCAACGAATCCAATTATTCTTTTTATTACTTGGTGAAAGTGACGGGGGAAAACTGAAAAGAAATGGAACATGGTAGTGCAGTTTGGATTGAGAGTTGGGCCGCAACCCACGATTGAGTTATCTAGTACGGGCCGACTCAGTGGAGTAGTAGTGGGCCGTCCATTGCTTGTCTTGATGGGTTGGGCTTGTTGCTAGCTGTCGCTCATCTGAAGCAAAATGTTTTGGGTGGGTTGAGAGATAATTGCCGGTTAATGACACAGGACCTTCGTGCGTTGGACATCTGTAATTAGGGATAAAAAGAGATCGAGTACGAAAGGATAATAGCTTTATTATATTTATTTTTATATTTTTTTCTTGGATACAGATACAAATACGAATATTCTATATATGAATACAAATACGAATTATGTTGAATATAAATACGGAGCGAATACGAATTGAAACTAATACGATCATGGAGATTTTTCGAAACATGATAACCCCTTAAATTATATGCCAGAAATTAACAGAAACATATAGCCAGTTTATTTGATCCAAACATTCATAAATTGTTCACATTTTTAGTAACCACATATAACAATGACACTTGCAAGCTGCATTAATTAGTTCATCATAAACATGATACTTAATTTACCACATTTAGCTTATAACTCATAAGTCATTACACATTCACACTTAGTCGAGGAGGCGTGGTGCAGCTCCGCGGTGGACGAAGCAGCGGTGCCGACCATGGACGCTGGCGGTAGGTGGTGGAAGTAGGTGGAGCCCTTGCCGATGCTATATGGCACGTGCAAGGCGGTGGCCGTGGCGCCAGAGTTGTGGTAGGTGCACATCTCACAGAAGTAGAGGTGCGGGCACGAGCTGGTGCTGGTCTGCTGGAAGCCGCTGGTGCTGTGGTGCTCCGTCTGCTGGAATGCATGCATCTGCGGCTGTGACGGGTGGGCAAGGTGCATCTCTAGCCCTAGGCCCCTAGTATTGCCGCTGACGGCTTGGGCTGAATTGCCGGATATCCGGTCTTGGCATAATCTGAATAATTCGTATTTGTATTCGACAAATATTAGGGTTATTGTATTCGTATTCATTTAAAAAAACTGTATTCGTTTTTGATTCAAGAATTATCCGAGAAAATCCGATATAAAACAATCCAAATTTGTTTTTGTCTGAATCAATCGAAAACTATAAGAACTGTTTCCACCCCGCTGCCAAGCGGCGAAATGGACATGCCGTGCTGCGTAGACATGCGCTTGCGTTTGGCGCTTACAACGCTGCAAGTAGCTAACGTTTCAGCCACTCGTCATAAGCTCAAATGTAGGTAATTCTCGCCAGTATATGTGAGTCAGCCTTCCGTCACAATCGTGTATCCGGTGAGACGGCGGAGCTCGGAGTTATGGCTGCACTGACTTCACCCATTGGACTTTAAATTCTGATGAATATATCTAAAAATTATTCGAAGAAAATTCAATCCAACATAATCCATATTTATTTTCAACCGAATCAGTTAGAAACTATTTAATCCGTTTCACCCCTATGTGTACGTATGTGGTAGTGTATATGCATGTATTTCTTGCTTGTAATAAAAAAAAAAGCCAAAGCTTTCTTTGGAACCGTAGTGGTTAGCTAAAATGTTTTTGTTTGCTATTTCAGAGTAGACAGAGATATTTGGTAAATATTCTCCGCAACTGTTATATTTCACAGCAGCGTAGCGCAACACAACGCACTTAGCCGTCTAGTCGATCCACAGCACTTCTTTCGGGTTTATTAATTGGAGACACCAAAAGGAGTAGGGAGTGCTGACTTGACTACCGAATGACTGTATGTGAGGTAGTATACGAACATGTCTATGACAGTAGAACTGCGGAATACGCTCCTGTGATGAGTTGGATTTCCTAAAGGAAAAAACACAAAAAGAAAAGAGTTTCTGGTCGATCAGCCTCGTGAGTAGGTGGGTGGTACCTGTCGGCCTTGCGTGGGTCCTTTTCGAGTGGTTTAAAATTTTCAATCCCGATTATTCGTAATAGAGAGTATGGAGAGAAATATTTATACGTGATTTTATTTGATATAAATAAATTTAGTATATTATCTACTATAAATAATTTATAAATCTTAATTTAAAAAGATATATTATTTAAAAAACTATTTATTATAATATAAGCTAAAAGTTATAAAGCCAAAGAAACCAGCCTTTTTCTCCCTCTCCTGTCCATGTGGCCGCCATTAATTCGCTCCAGCACATGCATGCGTGTAGTCTCCACATCCGTCGTGCATACCGTGCGCCGCCGTAGCAGACACGTATATGTACGTAGAATCTACCCTGCATACGTAGGCATGCGCCGAAACTAATACAACCGCGCGGTCAATTGCACATACGTATACGTAAACAATCGGGAGTAGTATGCGTGTTAAATTAATGCACTAATACCACCTGTGCAAAATACATGTCACTAGTAGTGAACTGATTACAGATGAGTAGTATTAGTGCCGGAACTCGGAATGATCTTTCACATACCATGAGAAGCCGAGCGTGTACGATCGATTTTATACACGCTGACGTAGGCGCAGTTGAATTAATTCCCCAGGGCAAAACCTAAGGAATTTTTTAAAATAAACTAATTTTTAATTCAATTGAAACAAATAAACCACCTGTTTTTTTACAAGAATAACCCTCAGTCGTAGACCCACCGAGCGACTGGGCCCAGTCATGCTGTAGCTATGCGACCAAGGCCCAGCCATGCGCCGATGCAATGTCTGGGCTCAATCACGTGGCCAACCAGCGACAGAAGGCTTCCAGCCCGTTTTTTCAATAGTACATTATTTTTATTAATATTATAAAAATAAATATTAAATAGTACATTAATTTACTAATATTACAAAAATAAATGCTCCATAAAAAATTCAGAAATAACCTTGTATCACTATTTGAAACTCTTTCACATTGGCACCAACTTAATTTCTTGAACACTTCCAAGCCAGGAGTGACGCACGTACATATTTTCCTTTTGTAGTTAATAATAGGTTATTCATTTTTTCATTATATTCAGAAGGTTTTTACAGTCAGAGATATCATTTAGTTAGATTAATTGAATAGAATGTACGCACGGTGGAAAGTTCAATAATCGTAGCATGATGAAAATTGTACGTTTGCACCGAAAATACATATATTTTTTTATTATGTGATCAATTGGACAAATATTTCGTAAGCCTCAGTTTGAGCGAGAATACAGCAATGAAGATAAGATTTGAAACCCAATATAACACTTCATAATGAAGGTACGAATTACATGGTGCGTGAGGTTTGATTAGGTGCATATATTTATCTCGCTATTCCTAGCAATATGTATGAACTATCGACCCGAACTACAACTACCATACAAACACACCTTTTCAAAAGAAAATTTTTGATGGATGGAAATCAAGTCAGGCTTGCAGGCATGTCGAGACCCGAATTTGCAAATCCGAACTCTTCTATATATTCTACACTAGTCTAGGATATGCTAGTGTATACAGTGAAAATATAGATGAAATATCGACCATAATCACAACTAACTAAGAAAGACGCAAATATTATTGATTATCAAAATAGCGACCTTAGGGACAAGCTTATAACTAATAGTATAAAGGGATTAAACAAAAAACTAGCAGTGAAAAATAATGAATAAATGAAGTGGCCATTCGACATAGCCATAAGCAATTGATTGGGAAGCGAAATTCTAATATGTGAAACCAGCAAAGAATCCTTCTTCAATGCATCTGGTTGATATGGTTTTTCTTCAACAGCTGAGCAACATAGCTGTGAGTGCATAGAGTACTCAACAAGTCATTTATAACAAGATACAATATATATGATGCAAGACTTATCAAATGATGGTTGAGTGGTTATTTTGTAGAAAGCAATAATTTAGAGTAAATACGATAAGCTGAGTGGTTATTTTGCAGAAAGCAACAATTTAAAGTAAATACGATAAATAGATTGAAAGCAAATTTTAAAAATGAGTAATAAGTATTTAAGTTAAAGGAATTGAATAAACAACAGGTGAACTGACCATTCATCCAACGAATCATCAATGAGCTAACTATTCATATAATGAATCACCAATGAACTAATCATTCACTTCCCAAATTTAACCAATCCAATTCAATTAAAAATGGTTTGTCTTTACTACTTAAAGATAGAGTTGGTGATTGTGGTTTAGCTATCCCTCCCAAACCCTTTGCACCTTCCTAAAATCTCGAATAAAAAACATAAAAATCAATCTATCAAAAATAAATTCCATAACCCTAAAAATTCTCTAGTAAAAGAACAATAGAGCTCTACCAGGTACGCGGCTGAGCGTGGAAGAGGAGTCGATGGCGTGGGACAGGCATGCTGTTTGGAGAAGCTGTCGAATAGCCAAAACCAAAAGCCAAACAAAAATAGGGCCAAAATCTCTAACAAAAATAGAAAAAAATAATCTACCAGAATAAATAAATTTAACCACTCTACAAATTCTCTAACAAAAAAAATAGAGCTCTACTGGATACACAGCAAAACCAAGGGCACAGAGGCGAAATCGAATTTATGGGCCGAGCAGGTCAATCCTAACAATATCGACTCGATGTATTAAGATAATATTTTTTTATCCGTAGCCAAAACACAGGCATTTTGATAGTTGCAGAGTAATTTAAAAATGGCATATTAAGATAATTTGGTATAACTAAATTTTAAAAATTTTAAAAATAGAAAAAACTGGTTAACCCATCACAGTCAATGCAAACAGGGGCGGATCTAGCGGTGGGGCGGGGGGGCTCGAGCCCCCCTACGGCTACCGGACCCTTGGAGCCCCCCCTAAATTTTTAGCCATGGATGTATAATGCAGAAGGGGCTGAGGTCGAACTGAAGGTACTTCAGCCCCTCCAAAATTTTTTCCTGGATCCGCCACTGAATGCAAATGAATACAGAAAAAAGAACTAGCAAAAAAGCTCAAAAAAGTAAAAAAAAAAGTTAGAAAAAGACGAAATTTATCAATAGTAAAAAATAAATAAAAAAAATCAGAAACTCAAGCTAAAATGAGCAGGCCATCCGTAGCCAAAACACAGGCAGTTTGATAGTTCGAAAAAAATTCAAAACCAACGTGCGTCGTCTACGTACTGCGTAGCCAAAACACAGGCATTTTGATAGTTCGAAAAAATTCAAAACCAACGTGCGCCGTCTACGTACTGCGTACGCGCCTACCTGTCACCTTCCTCTCCTCACGTTTCCGTAGTGGGAGTGGACCCCAGACGGCCACGTACGTACGCACCGAGATGACGCGTAAACAATAGCAAGCATAGTTGCAGAGTTGGATCAGCTACTTTACCGGGGCCTGTCCCTAGCTAAGCTCGCTTGGATAGGGATGCGCGGAGCCATCAGTAAATTAAATTTTGATCTGATTCGTCGCTAGCGAAGTGGCGTCGCTGATCGAGCGCAATTACAAGTTAGAATCGCTCTTTCTCTCTTAAAAAAAGAGAAAAGAAACAAAAAAGAAGAATCGGATTCCGCGGACCCAGTTAGCCGAGTCAGCAGCGCCATCTTCTTCCTTCGGTAGATTGGGCATCTGGAGGGGATCGATGCTTGATTCCCGATGCCCTCGATTCGGTGCTCCACTCCGGGCTCGCGGTCGTCGCTGGCTTCTGCCCCCGGTCTCGTCTCGCCTACGTGGAGCACATAGCGTCCGCACGTACCACGTACGCGGCTTGTTCTTTTTCACCTACGTCCTCTCGTAAGTAGCATATCACGTCTCAGCCCCGTTTCGTTTTCGCTGCTTACATGGGTCCCGGCTAGGAGGCTAGGAGTGCAAATCAAGTGGATAATTTTATCTGTTCGACCAACCAAAGGTTTGCAGAATGAATACGGAAAAGGTAGTGGGTATCCAGTACTATCCGTGTCTGACTCCGGCCCAGAGGAAAAAATATGGAATGGTACAGGATAAGTGATATATGTCTGTATGTATCCGTATATCAAGTGATACGAGGAAATTTGTTGTGACTTTACTTAGAAACAAGATAACATATAGACAAAATATCACGTCTAAACAGGTGGAAGTACTGAGTGTTCTTTCTTCAACGTGTTAGTAATTATTCTATCCATGTTCGCTCTGATTGTACCATATTGTCCAATGTCCTGTGCAAAGAAGCAGATAATTTATGTCCGAATGACTGTTCGAAATATTAATGGAACGGATACGGAATGGAGAAATGAATATATGGGATTATCCATGTCCGACTCTGACTCTGAGAAAAAAATATAGAATAGAATACAGGATAAGTAATATCCGTCCGTATCCGTGCGGATTGCGTCCCTAATCCCGGCCGCTTGTTTACCTCAAAACCGGTGAATCAACCCGGCCACTGATCCGTTGGTTTGGGGCTGCGTATATATTTATTTAGGCCTTGTTTGGTACAGCTTCACCAACAGCTTCATGAGCTGTTGTGAGCTGTTTTTTTGCCAAACACCCTTTTTACAAACAGCTTCATGGATGAAGCTCCTTAAATCATGCTCTCACAAGGGAATGGGGTGGGGTGAAACTGAAAATAGTAGCTTTTCACAGCTCTCTCCCTCAGGCTCGCAGTTCTAGGAACCCACTGCCCTTGTAGTTGATAGAAATTACAGCACTTTGCCACTGGGTCCCCACGCCTATTTCCTCTCCTCCCGTTCGCACTGATTTTATTCTTTTATTTTTTTTATTTTTTAATTCATACTCATTCAAATATATTATTTTTTAATTCATATGACCATATACAACACATACAACTCCAAATGTTAGAACAAGTCAGGTAGACAGGGGCATCTTGGACAATTGCCCTCTCTCAGTCATGCATGAAGCTATTGGTGAAGCTGTTTTGCCAAACAGTTTTCCAAAACAGCTTTAGCTTCACCGGTGAAGCTGCTCGTGAAGCTAAAACAAAAAAAAACAGCTTCACTAGTGAAGCTGAGCTGTGCCAAACGGGGCCTTATTGTGATGTAGCTATTCAACATACAATGCAATAACTTTCGTGTGATAATTCGTAGTTAGGAGTGTGTAACTTAGTTGTTCTAATGTTACGATAGCTCTACATTTTTTGTGAAATATTTTTTGTGTTATGATATTTTATTTAATTATCTAGTATATTATTTAATTTAAACTAGCTTAAATCACATACAATTCATTGTGCTTTTCTGGTACTATATAATGCATATATTTATATTTAAAAAGGGTTGTCTTCATTGTACAACTTGAACATTTATAAGATGTATCTATTACACAATTGTAGCAACTCAGGTCCCACAAAACAAATGGTTTAGACCCTTCTCTTTCTCTATCGACTAACAACAGAATTTTTAGCCATTTTTATTTTTGATGATTGTTGCAAGAGTTTCTAGCCTCAAAACTAAGGATGTGCTTTCAATCTCACCAGTTATTTATATAGATATAGATTGGTAGCTTTGCTATGACATAACATAAGAATTTTCTTGAAATGCTATTGGCCGTAAACAATAAGGGTTATTTTACCATATCCATACTTTGTTCATTTTCTATTTATTATGCTGGTTGATTTATTCTACTTCTATATCTCAATTCTAAACTGGGAAAGGCTTTTGAACAAACATTATTTTTCATTATGCATTGAAAATATCTTTTTAAGTAACGTTCGTAATAGTTTTCTATTCACTATCAGGACCTAACACAACACTAAATATAAGTGGAAATATCTTCTTCATATGATATGTAACCTAAGTCATTTTTAATGTTAGAGTATATATCCCAGTTATGTTTATCATCAGATTTTCCTTTTACTACATTCTTTCACTGCTAACATATTTAATTTAATTTTTTTTAAAATATGTAATTTAAATTGGTGTGGTTTTTCTATGACATCATCCCTAACATAATATTTATCTTAAAATGCTAGCTCTTGATAAACCGTGTCTCAGTTTCTTTATCATTTCCATAATATGTTCATTTATTTTATATTTGTTATCAGATTAAATTGTTCTACGTGCATATCTAATTCTAAACATTAAAAGCTTCTAAACTACTATCACTATTTTCCGTTATGCATTCAAATATCTTTCTTGTGTAACTTTGTGTACCAGCTTTCTTTCGGTGTCAAAACCTAATGCAAGTATGGGGTGAAAATAGATCAAATACGGATAGATAATGACTCTACCATATTTATTTTTATATTTTTCCCAGATGTGGATACAACTACGAATGTCCCGGATATGAATACGAATATAGATATTGAGTAAATACGAATCAAAATGAATATGGACATGAATATTTCTCGAAACATGAAAACCCCTTTTAAACTATCCACATGACAACAACTGAAACAAATATTTAGTACATGTGATCAAATATTCACCAATTTAGTGCATTTTCAGTAATCAAATACTATATATCATCAACAAATATAGGAAACTGCAAGACCACAACAACAGTAAGAATCTCCATCAAGCAAAATAGAATTATAGATTGTTCATCACAGAAATACTTTTTCAGTGTACTTGTTTACATCCACTCCATAATAAGTTTTTATTGTAAAATGACTCAATATGCTCCCTCATATATGTTTTATTTACCACTTCTGCTTAAAATTCGATATCTATTGCCTACCTCATAAACATTGCATAATTCATTGTAAAACAATTTTTATTGGTATTTATATTTTTATGCATAATGAATGTGTTTTGGAACTACCAAGAACGAATAATGATGAAAGGAACCATGTTTGGGCAAAATCGGAAGAAATATTGGGTGCCAAAAATATTATTCAAACATTTTGACGTATTTTGGGTAAATATATGGACTCGGATGGAAATATTCACAATTAAAAAGTTGTAGATCTCATTGAGCGCTATAATTTGGTCTACTCATTTGCCTATTTGGACTTCAAACAAGAAAGTTATGGTCTCCAGAAAACAATGCACATGAAGCCTCAAACAATACCTCCGGATATCCATATTATGTATCTCCAGATATCTAAAGCCATATTCGTATTTGATGGACAGTCGCTACCGAATAAGTATTCGTTTCTAACAAAAAATAATCAGTATTTGTTTCCGATCCAACGTCATCTGACAAATATCTAAGCCGAAAGCATCCGCATTCAAAAACGATCTGGATCTATCAGAAACTATTCGAGCTGTTTTCACCCCTAAATGCAAGTATATATACATTAGTAAATATAAATACATGTATTCTTCATGTGATGTGTATTGTTGAAGCATGGACCGCATGGTTACATCTGAATGAATCAGATCCACATGTAGCTCTAACCGGCTTAAAAGCCTTCGACGGCTTCTGGTTTTCAGTTTTCAAAAGCCAAAAGTCACTTAGAACACGTTGACTTTTTAATTTTAGTTTTTTTGGTTTTTTGGTTTTTTGGCTTTTTCTTTTCTTTTTACTTATTCCTTTGTATTGTCTGTGATAATATAATGGTGTTTTTTTTCCTTGTTTGTTATTTTTTTAATTAAATGACTAAAAAATCTATTAATTATTATAGTATAATTTCAGTGGTAGCCCACTAGAGCGGGCGTGATCACTTCCTTCGACACGCTTCTCCTTGTCAAATCAAAAATGGGCCTCATTAACAATTAGTTTGGTCCTACCAAGGCAGAACCAATCAGCTGATGAAAACCTCACTACTACAGAAAGGCTAATAGTAGACGGCAAATCACAGACGGTTTTGTGAAACCGTCTGTAATGTAAACTATTACAGACGTTTTTAATTTGAAGGCCGTTTGTGGTATTTGTGGCGGGAAAAAGGAGTATCACAGACGGTTCTTACCGCTGAACCGTCTGTGATACTGGAATATCACAAACGATTTTTATTAAAAACCGTCTGTGATAATCTGGGATTATCGCAGACGGTTGTTTATTAAAAATCGTCTGTGTTGTGTCGACTATCACAGCCGGTTGTTGTTAAGAACCGTCTGGGAATGTTCACAGACGGTTTTTCACAAGAACCGGCTGTGATGTCCCTTTGTTTGTCATATTCTAGATCAGAGGTTAATATATAAGTACACATTGCTTCTAATAACTTAACTACAGAACTACTGAGACAAGAGATCACAAATTAAAGGCAAATTTATTAATTTCAATTAGAGGCAAATTTATTACAAAAGTCGCACAGGTAAAGAGTTTCCCAGATTGTATTCTTTTGGGCTTCGTAAGCTTCTTCTTCAACTTGGGGACTTGGAGGATCAGCCGCTAAATTCTCGAACGCCGTTAAGATTGCCCTTGTCCTCAGCACTTCCTCGTGCAGCCTGGGCAAATGATCAGCAGCATCCATAATGTCGTAGATGATAGCATGAAAAGATTCCTCAGAATCTGCCGTTTCTGCTTGATCGGCAAGGCTATCCATCAGTCTCTGCAATGCGTGTAGAGCTTCTTCCGCATTGCGCACATTGTGGAGAAGAACCAGGGTGAGGGCTGTTTCCCTTTCTTGAGTGGCAGCGAGACGCCTCCGTCGACGGTGGAGGATCAGGTCAAGCTGACGGATGCAAGAAAGTCGGGGAAGGAGAGCAGGGCGGGTGCGGAGAAGCTGCTCCAGATGCAAATTGCTGGCCGCCTGTGTAAGGTTCCGGCCGAACAATTCGTGATGAACAGATGAGAGGAAGGAGATGATCACAAGAACAGTAGTAGAAGCCATGTTGTATTGTATATTGTATTGTACGTACGTAGAAGAGACCTGGATTAGGAGCGCATATTTAACCTTTAGCACAAACGGTTCGTATACCCAAACATTAATGATATAGACGCTTCGTATAACGATCGAGAGACGTTAATTAGACGATCGAAACACGAAGCGTTCTGGCATCGAAACACGCGCGAAGCGTTCTGGTATGAAGCTTATCACAGACGGTTTTTAATAAAAACCGTCTGTCATAACTGGTTATCACAGACGGTTTTTAGTTTAGAACCGTCTGTGATAATCTCCCTATATATACCCTCTCGCTAGGGTTTTCCGTGTGCGCTGCAGTTATTCGATTAGATCTAAATCCCGAGCCCGTCGTCGCCGCCGCCTCCCCGAGCCCTCGCCGGCTGCCACCCCCAGCCCTTGCCAGCCGCCTCCCCGGACGAAGACGTCGCCGCAGCCTCCTCCTCCTCCATCGCCGCCTCCCCGAGCCCGTCGCCTCCTCATCCTCCGTCGCCGCCTCCCCGAGCCCGTCGCCTCCTCCTCCGTCGCCGCCGCCTCCCCGGACGAAGACGTCGCCGCAGCCTCCTCCTCCTCCGTCGCCGCCTCCCCGAGCCCGTCGCCTCCTCCTCCTCCGTCGCCGCCGCCTCCTCCTCCTGCGTCCCTAAGGTCACCAAAACCCTAAGGTCATCAAATCCCTCCCTGAGCTTCATGCTTACTGTTAGTGTTTAGGGTTGATGCTTGATGCTTCATACTGTTATGGTTAGTTGCTTAGTACATATTTAGGGTTGATGCTTCATGCTTACTGTTAGTGTTTAGGGTTGATGCTTGATGCTTGGTACATATTACATTGGTACATTGTTTACTGCAGTAGCTTAATTAGTTTGCTATTTGGTACATATTACATTGGTACATTGTTTACTGCAGTGGCTTAATTAGTTTGCTATTTGGTACATACTACATTGGTACATTGTTTACTGCAGTTGCTTAGTTTACATTGGTACATATTACATTGCTTGTTGTGTTAGTATATAGTATATAGTATATAATATATAGTACATAGTACATAGTATATAGTATAGGCACATAACCCCTCTCTGTCCACATCACCCCCTCCCTTCTCCCCCTTCCCTCTACTCCCCTCCTCTCTTCCTAACATTGAGCATCATGTATCACTTTTCTTGCTTCCTCATCTTATCATGTGCAACCCTACAATTTGAGAGCACAAATTAACCAATCAAGGAAGAGTATATGATCAAAGGGCATGAAGCAAGAAATCTTGCGATTATTGCAAAAGATATATTGACCATTTGGGTGGAAAGAAATACATTGTGTCGTCAGGCTCATGACTGCCAATTTGAATAATAGCATAGCATCCGAGGCACATCCAAGGCCTGCAGCTGTGTCTTGAAGAATGCCAAGAGCTGGTCTTCAGATGTGGCATTCCTCAAACTATAAAATATGAATCTTATTCTCATAACCCATCTGAATACCAGCTCTTGGCATTCCTCAAGACATAGCAGAAGGCCTCGGATGTGCCTCGGATGCTATGCTATGCTTCGAATTGGCAGTCATGCGCCTGACGAAACAGTTGATCTTTCCGCCCAAATGCTCCTTGTATCTAGACAAAAAAACAGCAAATGAAGCAAGTGACATACTATAGTGTTCCCGTTCAATGAACCGGATACACTAGTTTGTGTCATTTGCTTCATAGACCTTTGTTTAGGGACTTTGCTATTTGGTTTATAGTTTTAGCAACTAAAGTAGGTGCTAGGATAGGCACTTTGTTTAGAGACCTTGTAGTAATAGTATTACAAAATTCAAGCAAATTTTAGTACAGAAGTTCAAAAAAAAGAAATTCCCAGATTCTTCGGTGAGCAGCCGACATAGCCGACTTCTTCGGTGAGCGACTATCCATCTGCTTCTTCCCACTCCTCTTCATCTCTGGTCTCTGGATCACGTATGCCAGTAGCGATGATCAGTTAGATGAATCATCGCTACTGGCGTACGTGATCCAATGATTCAGTTAGATGAATCATCGCTACTGGCGTACGTGATCCAGAGACCGGAGATGAAGAGGAGTGGGAAGCAGATGGATAGTCGCTCACCGAAGAAGTCGGCTATGTCGGCTGCTCACCGAAGAAACTGGAATGTCTTTTTTTTGCACTTTTGTAATAAAATTGACTTGAATTTTGCGGGAAAAAGAAGGACTTGATGGAACAAGGCTATATACCTTGATTCTATAAGTAAGAACAAATTCAAGTACACAGCTATCACCTAAATACTCGATAGGTACGTACATTGTACATTGTACTCTTTCTTTCCTTCCGAATAACTAATCTAACTTTTTCGAATAACGAAGGTCGTTCGCCACATACGTTCAACAAACACGTGACTCGACGACAGGCTGCGTCCATCTCTACATCTGCATTGACACAGCCGGATTTTGCAAAAATTCGAGGAGAGCTCATTTGGTTTTTGTGGACAAAAGTCGTAAGATCAGATGGAGAGTTCCACTGCCCAGAATGATTTTTTATTGTAATTCTAAGTGCAAATACAGTGTCAATTGTGTATTTATATATGTTTGTGAAATGTGTATTTGTGTATTTGTTAATGGATATTTTATTTCAATTCAATGAATTGATTTGCGAAATGGATGCTTTATATATGTTTGTGAAATGAAGTGCGTTGTCAATTGGATGTTTTATGTCTGTGAAATGTATCTGAAATGAAATGAGATGTGTGAATTGTATATGTTTTATGTCTGTGATTATCTGCTTGTTTCAGAGGGCATGGCTAGCATTTCCTGAGGCTAGCCAATAAACAGAAATATATTTAGGGTTTGAAGGGAATATCACAGACGGTTTTGAGTTAAAAACCGTCTGTGATAGCTGATAATCACAGACGGTTTTTAGTTAAAAACCGTCTGTGATAATTGATAATCACAGACGGTTTTTAGTTAAAAACCATCTGTGATAGCTGATAATCACAGACGGTTTTGAGTTCAAAACCGTCTGTGATTACCAGCTATCACAGACGGTTTTTAACTCAAAACCGTCTGTGATAGCCCATAATCACAGACGGTTCGAAAACCGTCTGTGATGACCTTCGATAATCACTGACCCATAAATACAGACGGCTCACAAAACTGTCTGTGATGACGTTTTCGAACCGTCTGTGATGACCTTTTCTGTAGTAGTGCCTCATTCTAGTATCACGCCGTATGTATCCATATCTACACTGAATGAAGACGTACGGTTTCACTTCACTGCAAGTTCCTTGATATTTCCATATGTTACTTTCATCAAGTTTTACTTCTAATCGCCTTCTTTAATCTTCTCATTGATCATATCGTAAGCGACTCCTGATATTAATATCTTCAAGGCTGGACCAGCCAACTTCATCATCATTCAATCGAGCAATGAAATTTTAGATATTTTTTTATGTCTTATCACGCTATTAAATTTTGGTGTTTCATGGAAATGGCTAGGCTCCTTTTTTTTTTGCTTTGTCTTTGACTTATCATTTCCTACCACAGTAACTAACTTTTAAATGATACATCTTTTTAAGATATGACCTATAGCTAGATTATAGTAGACATGTACTAAGTTCAACTGTACCGAGCAAAATCACATGCGACTGTTTTCCTCTGCACATTATCTCTCACGAATATCTAGAATTCAAAAACTAAAAGCTAAAGCCACAGCTTAAAAAAAACATCCATAAACTGATTGATGGAGCATTGTCTTGCAAATTTGGAACCCTGGCCCAGTGGCATAAGATTTGGAATATTCACTCTGGACTGGAGTAATTACCATCCGTGTCAAATTTTCTTTTTGAAACTTGTCCCTGTCATCAATTTATTTAGCTGGGTCATAATCCATGCCTCTTATAGTCAATATTGTCCTACTTTCCCTTGATGGAGCTAGCCAGCCATGCAATAAAAACTAGTATGAAAAATATCTTCATGTTGTTGATGAGATAGAGTCACGGAGACTACAAATGATGCCATTTGGTCTATGAAATCCCCATATATCCTTACGTAGATACATGCAGTAAGAGATAAAGAAGACATTATTATTGAAAGGGAAAATTCTACTTTTCAACCTTGAAATTTAGTTTTGGTTCAATTTTCAACCTTAAACTATAAAACTGTTCGATCCAGAACCTTGAACTAACGAAACCGTTAACTTTACCTCTCGACCTAAACCAGGGTGGTTTTCGGCCGACATGTCATCTCACATGAATCCTAGATATGAAAGTAATCCTCATCAGCGCACATGGGTCCCACATGTTAGCCTCATTTCTTATTTCCCTCTCCCTCTTCCTTCTCTCTCCCTCTTTCTTCTCAGTCATCGGCGACCCTACTACGCAAAGCCCCTAGCCTACAACCATCGACTACCATGGCTCTTCCTTCAAATCTCTCCCTCCGGAGATCGGACTGCTCCTACTTTGTCTCCCCCTGGATCTCTCTCCCTCTTCCTCAACCAGCTCACTATCACAAAAGCGGGCGGAAGAGGCGGCCTCACAATCGGCCCGCCCGGATCTAGGGGAGGAGGCAGTGGCAGCGCCCCCAAGAGAAGATGCTGTGGGAGGCGGTGAAGATGTTGTTGGCCACTTGTGCTCGTGTCTACCCTTGTGGCATCCCCCGTTGCTCAGCACTTCCTACCGTGCACGGATCTTGCCAAGCCATTGGAGCCAGAGCAATCCCTCAGCCTCCCCTGCTCTGCTAATGCGGTCCTAATGACCAATTCCTCAGCCTCCCCTTTCCTTTTTTGATTTTGATATTTTTTCTTTCCCCATGACATCCTAGTTGATCTAAATTATGCATCTTGCTCCAGCATCAAAAGGTTATTTGTAGAGGTGCAAACGGAGCGGATACAGACGGATATTGCTCATCCTGAATCATTTTCCATGTTTTTTGTTGGAGTCGGATACGGATAGTACTAGATACGAATACGAATGTGGATATTCTCGGTCACGAATACGGAGCGAATACATGCTGCTCCGAATACAGTTAGTTTCGATCATGAATAATGCGCAAAAGCAAATTTCACATGGTAACAGAGACAAGTTAAGCAACTAGTAAATTCTAGCTAGCAAAGTAGTAAGTAAATGATAGAGGCTAGTTAAACAAGTAGTAGCTAACTAGCTACATGTCACATGGTTCAAAAGTATGAATTGCTCATAGCCAAGTTGTCAAGTACATCACTAGTTCATTTAACTTCATTATATTTAGCAAATAATTCCACAAGGCCTTCGTATCTGGTATCTGGTATCCGGAGAGGCCAGGTATCCAACTCCGTTTTCGTATCCGGTAACTATCCGAAAAATACCCGGATAGTTTCGTATCCGTCGGATAATACTTTTTCCAAAGCCGTTTCTGTATCTGACAAAAAAATACCCGACTCCGTTTCCGTATCCGACAAAATCTTCGAAATCCAAAAATTTGCTCCGAATTATATCCGAATTAAAAAGGACGGACGGACGGTCGAGAAATATCCGCTCCATTTGCACCCCTAGTTATTTGTTGTTCTTTTGTTTAACCATTCAGTGCATTTCATGGGTGATGAGTTCCCGATGACGAGACACAACAAGTGTTTGTGTTAATGCTTGCGAAGGAATCGCTATGGCACAACAAGTTCTTACTTGGTGGATGCATTTCTTTTGTTTCCTTTTTTACTTTCTTGTTTGGGTGTGACTTGATGCATTTCTTTTGTAGAAATTCCCTATAAGAGCTCAGCCACCACCTTTCTTCCTCTTTCTCTCATCTCCCAACTATCGTTCAAATTTGGCCGAAATCATTTGATCATGGCGTCGGCGGTGGCCAAGCTACGCAGCCGTGACTACTTCCTTGCCCTTAGTTCCTTTTCTCTCTTTCACCCTCAGATTTGACGGAGTTCAGCACAACTCCTCCGCTGGTGCGCATTGCAGTCATTGCCGCAGAGAAGATTAGAAAGAAAGAGTGCTAGAGTGACATGTGGGCCTAGTGGTGAGTGCTTCATTTGATAGCAAGGATCGAATCCAACATGGTGTCTGAGTCAGTCCAAAACCAGAGTAGAGTAAGTCACGGGGGTGAAGTAAACAGTTTCGTTAGTTCGAGTTGCGAATCAAACGATTTTATAGATTAAGGTTGAAAATCGGATTAAGATCAAAATTTAAGGTTGAAAAGTAGACATTTCCCTTATCGCAATGAGTTTGCCTTTATGATTTGGTAAAATGTATTCTTATGCCCTACATCCATGTATGCATGCGCATGCAAGCAGGCAGGCATAATCTTCTTGCATGTGCCAGGGGAACGCTGAAAGATACCATGCATGGTGTCGTACCTGCCCAGGTTCGGGCATGCTCATCCTGTCCTGGACCTGCGAGGGGCCCCACTATACTAGCCACTGACCGAAATTAGCGGAGATAGCTAGAATTGGGGCAGATAGCGCACCACGAGCCACTCGCAGAGCTTTGTAGTTTCTACGGGAGAAGCATGTTACCCTCAAGTAGGAATGCAAGAGGGTCGATCCATTTATCAATTTCATCTAATTGGCAATTCACTTTTTGTTTTACCTAATTGGTAGTTTATTCTGTATGCATAGATCTTGCATTATGAATAAAGCAAATGAAGTAGGATGCATGGGTTGTTGGATCTGCCCGATCCAACCCACTTAATTGGGTCGATCCCTACCATCATGCAGTGGCGGATCCAGAAAATTTTTTTAGAGGGTCTGAAGTACCTTCAGCTCGACCTCAGCCCCTGCTGCATTATACATCCATGCTAAAAATTTATGGGGGGGCTCCAGGGGGACTCCAAGGGTCCGGTAACGATAGGGGGCTCGAGCCCCCCGCCCCACCGCTGGATCCGCCCCTGCCATCATGCATCGACGATATAATTTTACTGGTTGTAATTAGTAAAGAAATTGGATCAGAAGAGCTCGAACACGACATGCGCGTAAAATTTACTCAAAATTTCAACAATCAAGTCCTAAACTTTCATTTTGACTTCAAGCTAGCGGATCCCCTATGTCAAATTAATTCACGAAAGATTCGATGACAATACCATGTCAATGGCACATTCATACTATCTCTATATCATAATATAAGTCTGACATACATTCATAAGAAGCATATTATTTAAGTAATATTTAATAAAATTAAATCATAGTTGTTTCTATTGGATAGTTATAACAACACTCTTTCTATTAGAGATAAGTATAATATAATTTTATTAAATATTATTACTATTATAAAAGAATGAGTTGATGGTCGTACGTTCCTTCTCCTCCAACCGCCCCATTTTCAACTTCTCATCACTCTCCACTTTTCAACTGATTAGAGTAACCTTCTTCCATAACATGATTCTCTATATATCTAATAAATTTCGTTGCAACACACGAGCAGCTGACTAGTTACTTAAATAATATACTTTTCAGATATACGTGTCGAATTTATATTATGGACAGAGGGAGTAACAAGGAAATGCAGTGACATGGCTGGACGGTCAATTGCTTGGCATGGTATGCCACAGCATCAATCCATCGATAACACGGCCTGCCACGTGTTTTTGACGTGGCTGCTACCGCATTATACATAGTAATTTTTTTTTGTAGAACTAGTGAACTCTGATAATATATTCCAACCTTCTATTTGAAGGGTTCTCCCTAAAAAATAACTAGCGACCTAACTCAAACAAAATCCGCATCATATTCTATTAGCAAGTAGACCTACCGTTATGGAACACTGGTGTAAGTGTGTAATCTCAATTATTAAGTTCTAGTAGGCCCAACTGTCGCTAACTTATTACATGCTCTTCCATATTGTCATTATATTGGTATTTATGGTATGGCAACTTATTGCATGCATGTTTTTTTTTTCTAAAGCTTATGACTTTTGGCTACGGTTTGTGGCTTTTGGACTATTTATACGAGAGATTACAGAGTAACAGAAACTGACGTGCGATTTTTTTGCCGATATAAATGAAGTCGGTACAGTATATAGTACAATTAACTAGTAGACCCTATATTAAAATGTACTATATTTAAAAGCTAGTTACTGTAAAAAACTAAAAAGCAGTTTTTAGAAGCTGAAAAGAACATATCCGCAAGTTGCAACCGATAAGATGTTTTCCAGTTAATTTAAACTTAATGCGAAAGGCTCACCCAAATGTTCCTTCTGGATCAAATCAAATCCATGTGATGCCCATGCATGTTAATCTTATCTTTTTATCAAGCAAGAAATCTTGGGATTAACATCCTACTTATTATACCCAATAAAAAAAGATCAAAGTCTACATTCTACCTTGTTGCAAGTTCGGCTGCAACCAAGAGGACTAAGCAGCAGGTCAGCTTCAAAAATTTGAAGATACTGTGGATCCTCCTGTACATGCCGCTGCTTTTAACAAACATGCATGATTGAGTTAATTAAACATCATCATCAGCAGCACTAGGGAATGCAGTGCCCAAGAAAGCCGGACCAATAAACTAATGAGCATAAGCTTTTTTAAAATGGAGGGTTCTCCAAGCACCTGAGTTGGATTCATGCTGTGCTAGTGCTGTCCTCTCTTGATCAACTTGCATCAAGGATCATCGAACCTTTCTCTGGCCCATTTTGCCTTGCAACTTTTAGTGCACACTGAGCGGAATTTGTCGACTGAAAGGGGGGCAATAGGTTATTGGAGAAGCTGAAAGGTGAGATGTACAGTTCACAAGACCCAGGCAGATCATGAGGCCTGCTCTCTTATGATTTTTGGCTTCAGTTTTTAGGTTTTCTATAGTAACTAACTTTTAAATAGAATGTATTTTTAAATGAGGTATACTAGTTAATTGTAGTACATACTATATCGACTTTATTTATATCAGCAAAAGCCGTACGTGAATTTCAGTTACTCTATAATCTCACACGAATAACAAAAAACTATAACACATAGCTAAAAGTCGTAAGTCGTAGTCACAAAAGAACAGCCCATAATTCATAAGATGATTAGTTTTTGGTGAGAACTGCCCTGTGTGAATGATGCTGTTGCACTGTACTTGTTTAATGCTATATATGCCTGTCAGTGGCCAAACCCGTCAAGAAAGGGAGCAAATCTTGGGTTTTCTGCCAACTCAACAGTGTCCCATGCATGGCACGAGATCATGACTAATTAGATTATTATAATTCTAGGTTACGTTCTTTTTATACTGTAGCTTGTAGTTTTTAGTTATGGCTGATAATCTTTATCTATATTTTTTAAGACGACAGCAGATAACGGAGACACGACCGACATATATAATTTTAAGTTTGGGAAGCCATTTGAAAATTTTATTTAAAAAAGATATTTCGTTTATTTTAATTTTTTTGAAGAAATCAAAAAGTTAAAACCCAAAGCCCTGCAGAACGCTGTCACATTGGGAATACTGTACGGGATAGTGACCGGGACGGCCATTTGGCCAGCAGTGCGTTCATTCTAGCTAGGGCTACCTTGCGTTCATCTTCAAGCAAATGCTACTTGGAAGTCATCTTGCTTGCAGACCTATCTAATTACTTGTGCTGCAGCTGGTTTAGGTTCTTCTAGGACTCATGTGGAATGCTTGAAAAAATGAAATGTAATGCTTTTTTAATACTAAATTTGTTATTACTACTTAATGGGGATTTTTTATGTCTATTAAATGCCAAATATGTATTTCAGAATATATCATAAAAATGGAATCCAAAAATCATTTTGAACATGCCAAACTAAAGTGGTTCTTTTTTTGAGAAAAAAACTAAAGTGGTTCTTCATGTAAACATACAAAAACAAATCTTACGACATAATATTACTTTAATGCGGTGCTGGAAATATAGAACGGTGAAATCGCATCCACGCTCCCTTAAAACCGAGTGACTACAAAAGCATGGCCGCTCCAAATCGCTTAGGGCTTTGGCTTCCAACTTTAGTTTTTGATTTTTTTTTGCTAAAATTGGATTATAGCATTTGTTAGTTTTTTCTAAAAAATAAGAAAAAAATAGAGAAAAAACCGTTATATCGTCATGGACAATACAAAGGAATACAGAAAAAAGAAAAGTAAAAATATGAAAAAGCCAAACTAAACTAAAATTAGAAACCAATATGTTCCAAGTGGCTTTGGCTTAAATAAGCTGAAAGCTAAAAAAAATCTAGAAACTGAAGCCGTTTGGAATGGGATATACCGCCTTAAAACTTTAGGTCAATGAAGTGCTCACTTCTCAACACCCTGGCTATTATGTTGACTCAACCGTTACAAAACACCTAATTACCAATCCCATGTTCGGGTGATTCCGATTCACATGGCGTAGAAAAATTTATCTGATTTGAATTACCAACTCCTTTGCCCCGCCCCAGTTGCTCGTGGCTATAGATGTAACTGGAGCAAATATAGACAAATATCACTCATCTTGTATCCTATTCCGTATTTTTTCAGAGTCAGAGTTAGACATAGATAATACCGAATACCCATTTTCTATTCCGTATTCATTCCCTAAGCCATCGATTGGTCAATCGGACGAAAATGATCTGCTTTTTTACATAGGACATTGGACAATAAGGTGCAATTAGAGCGAACACGGATAAATTAATCGTCAAGGTGTCTAAGGAAGAGCACTCAATATTTATTGCCTATTTAGATGTGACAATCTGCCTTCCTAAGTGAAATCACAACATACTTTCTCATATAACTTGACATACAGATATATACGAATGGATGTCACTCATCTCATATCCTATTCCATATTTTTCATCGGAGTTAGAATCAAACACGGATAGTGCCGGATGACCATTTACTTCTTTTGTATTTGCTTTGCGGGCCTTCGGCCGGCCGGTCGGATGGAAATTATCTGCTTTGTTTGCACCCCTACTCGTGGCTAGCGTCATTAAAAAAGGTGGTTTCACATTGGACATTTTAGAGCAAGTACAATAGTATAGCCAACTAGTGGCTATAACACTTGTCCACTTCATCTATAGCCTTCAAAAAAATAGTTCATACAATAAGGTAGCTATTACAATAACTATTTGGCCCCACGTATAATAGAGTGAAATGCATATTTTTACGTGCTATAGTTAGCTATAATTTAGTAGACAGCTTCCTTCTCTCTCTTCGTTTCTCTCTCTGCCACATAAGATTTTGTTGATATTATATTTGCTATAGCCTGCTGACTAAGTCTTATTGTACCTGCTCTTAGAAGGATGCCCTCATGATTTCTAGGAAATTTTGGTAGCTTGGATCGGGTAGGGCCAGTGGTGAAACCATGATGAAAATAGAAGTGATGTCATGTGTCGAAGTTAACATAAGACAAGCATACCAAAGATATACCTGTCGGTATTTTGCCATCCAAATTCATATATAAATAGAAAGAAAACAAAGTAAAAAAAATGCAAAATACACCTATCTAATGGATAGTGTGCCCCAACTGCTCTCAAATATGCGAGTATCGAGGTGTAGATCAAACAAAGTGGCTATTGTCTCTATGCAATCCATTGATACTTACAATTGAGAAAAAAAATCACAGATGAGAAGACATAAGAGAGGCCCACCACCCACGCAACTTCTTCTTCCTCTAGTCACCCGCACAACTTCTTCTTCCTCCAGGTGCTAAGGGGAGGTGCATGGGGTATGTCGGCCACAGGTGGGGCTAGAGCCCCAACAGTGGCTCTGCCCCTGGTATCATGGTGCAGGTGACTAGAGGATATGACCATTTACCACCGCCGCCACATCAGACTCACATGTGCATCTTGTTTGTCACTGAGGGCATTTTGGAAATTTTTTATTTGCATTTTTGAATTAAAAAAGATAAAGAGGGGGGCCCACTTGTTATTGAGAGAGGAAAAGGATAAGGAGCCTCTGGCTCATTCTGTTTTGCCAGAATGAGAGGGAGATGGGGATTGATTCGATCCCCACCTCCTCAACTCTAGCAGCCTCGGTGCTGGCCATTAGTGACGCGGTCCTCTCTTTCTCTTCTTTATGCCAGTTTGGGCTCTCCTCCCTACAGATGTCTCAAATCCAATTGAGTTTCCTAATCTCTCTTCTTCCTCCTCCTTCACCAAATGATTGCTCTAGGATTTGAACCAAATCCAAGTGGCAGTGCTGACGTGTCTTCGGTCTTGGGCTGCAGCTTTGTTCCAACTTTGGGTTGTGGCGGCGTTGATCTTGCCGGCTTGGAGGTGGTCCGATGGTGGTGGTGTTCTTGCACAGTCTTTGTTCGACCGTGTTTGTACTTGTGTGTTTTGGCAACCTTGGTGCTTGGTCAATGCTAAGGGTAGGTCTTGTGCGAGATTCTCCTACCCTCGACCTCACATCCGTAGTGTTAGCTAGCTCGTGTAGGTGGCTTTGTACTCTGAGAACCATGCCGCGGTGCAAATGACGACGACATGTTTTCTGGGATAGCATCGACTTCACCATGCCTAGCCTTGCTGCCTTCTAGATGGCTTTGAGTGTTGTCATCTAGTGAATGGCCTTCGGTTCTTGTTGTTATTGTGTAATTTTGAACCATTCTAGTGTACTTAGTATTTGATAATTGAATCACTAGTTTTGGAAGACAATTATATGATAATCTGTAGGATTAACATTTGCTCGATGACGATTCATGGTCTATATGAGATTAAGATGATGTTTTAGGATATTTTACTAGTACTTTGAGTAATTGGCAACCACTGTTGGTGCTGTCCTGGTTCTTACTATAGCTTTAATCATTAATCTAATTGTGATACTACTCACTGTTGCTTTGATTAAGCTTCTATGACACACACACACACACATATATGCATGCAGATTACTTCAGTTGTGCTTTGAATAGATATATACATGTATATTCTTGCTGATCTTTGATTTAATCATTCGAGTATAATCTTTGAAAGAGCAGTTCATTATTTATTTAATTGCATTGAATTGCATATGATTATTGTGGTAAGATAGTTGACTCAAATCTAACAAAATATCTAGAGATGATTGTTTCATTCTGTGATTAAATATAGACTATTGTGTTGAGAAGGCCTTGTGTTAAACAAGCGCAACTGATATTCGAGAGCAATAATTAGAAAATCATAATTTAAGTACTGTGCTAATTGTTGATCTATATTTAGTAGAATTTCATATTCAAATGATATAGTAGAGATTTGTGATCTTGTAATTATTTTATTTTTACACATATCATTTAATATATACTAGAAACATGATTTATTTTTACTTATAATTCAAAATTTTTATTTAAATATTTGCTGTAACCGTCTTGCTGTGACACATCCCTATGAAGCTTTTTTTATTTGGCCCCTATTGTGCCATCTTAATTTCGAAATTAGCTTCGTGCGGTACAAAATTGCAAATCTAGCCTCTCTGCCAAGCGCGGAAGAACCAGCGGCTGACGTGTGGCCCTACCACGCCACCTGACCATGGCAACTTCTGGCCACCGTGGCACCGTCGGTGAGCACGACACAAGCTTGCCCAGGGTGGCAGGTGGCGGGACGCACAAAGGTTCTGCGCCACTTGACCGCTGCAGGATCAGGCAAGGTCCCATGCTAGGGAGCTGTGGCACCATGGAGCACATGGCATTACTGTGTTGCTTCCTCTTTTCTACAATCAATTTCCTCGCAATGATCGATAAGCGAATGAAGTAGTGCAAGAAACATGCACGAGTGATCTTCTTGAGGACTTACTAGTACTAACAGGAGTGTAGACATGTGTTGCAATCTCTGCCTGCGGCTCCCTAGCACAGGACGTTACCTGGTCCTACCGTGGTCGGGTGGCATGGAACCTTTATGGTTCTCGTCACCTGTCATTCCCGGCCAGCCTATGCCGCTCTTGCCGGCAGTGCCACGGTGGCCGGATGCTACTGCTGTCAGATGGTGCGGTAAAAGTCACACGTTAGCCACTGATTCTTTCACGTTCAGCAAGTGACTAGATTTTATAATTTCGTATTTTATAGGACTAATTTTAAAATTAAAGTAGCAAGTGTAGGACTAAATTAAAAAAATTCCATCCCCATGGCACCCTCGTTCAAAGGGAAAATTGAATATATAGGACTGAGTTGGGAGTAGTTTTGCAAAATAGGATCAAGTTATTTGTCCTCTAACATATAGGACTGAGTTGAATAGCTTCTTGCAAATATAGGACTTTTCCCATTTTAATTTCATTTTCATTTTTCAGCCCCTTTTCTCCACGCGAAATGACTATTTTGCCCTCTTCTTCCTCCCTGGCCTGGCCGCGCCGCCGCCGCTCCTGGCCGCGCCGCCGCCGCTCCCGGCCGCGCCGCCGCCGCCGCTCCCTCGCCTCCCTCGGCCCGCGCCGCCGCCGCCGCTCCCTCGCCTCCCTCGGCCCGCGCCGCCGCCGCTCCCTCGCCTCCCTCGGCCCGCGCCGCCGCCGCCGCTCCCTCGCCTCCCTCGGCCCGCGCCGCCGCCGCCGCTCCCTCGCCTCCCCCGCGCCGCGCCGCCGAGGGAGGCGAGGGAGCGGCGGCGGCGCGGGCCGAGGGAGGCGAGGGAGCGGCGGCGGCGGCGCGGGCCGAGGGAGGCGAGGGAGCGGCGGCGCGGGCCGAGGGAGGCGAGGGAGCGGCGGCGCGGCCGGGAGCGGCGGCGGCGCGGCCGGGAGCGGCGGCGGCGCGGCCAGGAGCGGCGGCGGCGCGGCCAGGCCAGGGAGGAAGAAGAGGGCAAAATAGTCATTTCGCGTGGAGAAAAGGGGCTGAAAAATGAAAATGAAATTAAAATGGGAAAAGTCCTATATTTGCAAGAAGCTATTCAACTCAGTCCTATATGTTAGAGGACAAATAACTTGATCCTATTTTGCAAAACTACTCCCAACTCAGTCCTATATATTCAATTTTCCCTCGTTCAAACCACACGGTACGGCCATTCGGCGGCCCCACATGACACCCGCTTATCCCCCTCACACCAGCTCGTCACTATTTATACCCCCACCCCCTCTCTCTCCCCACCTAGACAGCCACCGAGCAACGAGAGAGAGAGAGAGAGAGAGAGAGAGAGACGCGGAGCTAACGCGTGAGAGCAAGAAGCCAAGAGCGCAACCACCAGCTCTGCCGCGATGATGTGGAGCTCCGACTCCGACCGTGACGAGCCCGTCTCGACGACGACGACGATCGCCATCTCCTCGTCGTCGTCCTCTTCCTCCCCCTCCCTGCAGCCGCAGACGCCGCCGCCCCCTCGCCGCAGGCGCCACCGTACCAGCCGCCGCGGCCACCGCCGCGCCAAGAACGATGCGGGTGCGGTGTCCGCTGAGGCGGAGGCGGAGGACGTGTGGCGCGGGGCGCAGTGGGAGGCGGCGTGGCCGCGGCGGGCGCGGCCGGTGGTGCTCGCCGGGGAGGAGGGGTCCCCGGACGGCAACGGGGCCGGCGCCGGGGAGGGAGGCGTGGGGCGAGCCAGGAGCCTGACGGACGACGACCTGGAGGAGCTCAAGGGGTGCGTGGATCTGGGGTTCGGGTTCAGCTACCACGAGATCCCCGAGCTCTGCGGCACGCTACCCGCGCTCGAGCTCTGCTACTCCATGAGCCAGAGATTCCTGGACGAGCACCAGTCGCCGCTCAAGGAGGAATCGGCGGAGGAGGCGCTGGCCGTGGTGCCGGCCTCGCCGGCGCAACCCATGGCCAACTGGAAGATCTCCAGCCCTGGTATGCACTGGGTGTTCGACCTGTGTTTCTGTCCCTTCTTGTTGTCAATTAGCTGTTCTTGATTTGTGATGTGACAAAGCAAATCTGTTCAAGATCTCCTCAATCCTATGAAAAAACAGTTCAGGATTCATCTCAATCTTGTGGAAGAACCAGTTCTTATTGTAACAAGAACTGAACTAATTGTTGATTTGTTCTGCTCACTTCGTTCTTGGTTATGGCTGACCATGTGAGCTCATGTGTTCTTGGATGTGTTGTTGCAGGGGACAGCCCAGATGAGGTGAAGGCGAGGCTCAAGTACTGGGCGCAGGCGGTGGCGTGTACCGTCAAGCTGTGCAGCTAATCAATCGCATCATCAATCATGCAAACACGGGAAGACGAAGGGACATGGCAAATGTTGTGATTACAGGGCTTGCGCGCGGCATCTCAATTTTGATCACCCATGAACACAAGAACATTCTCTCTGTCAAGTTTCCTGGAAATCACATTGCATCGTCATGGTCATCACGATAAAACACAAGCGCACCTGTCGGATCATGTCGACGCGGATTGGGAATTTTGCCACGATGGTTGGAAGCGAGGAGGATGCGAGAGACAAAGGTCAAGGGATGCTAATGCCACTACCCATTTCCAATGTTTCACTCACACATGAATCCCTGATCCCTCGTAGTAGCTGTTCATGTAAACAACATGTACAATCTATTCTTAATTCAGTGAAAAAAATAATAGTATTCCAGGCTGAGCTGTACCTTCTTTTCTCTCGTCTCTGTTAATCTATTCTTAAATACATCCTGCTATGTGCCAGCTACTTTGCTTCATTAGGAGGCAAAATGGACCAAATCAACTGCTCCATTGATAGGCTAATTGACCAAATCAACTGGAAGGTGTCAAAATAATATGCCCATTAGTTTGTTCCTATTCATCAGGCAATTGTTTTATTCAAGTGTGAAAGCATCAGACTCCTTTTTGAGTTTCAACCTGAGATCTGCAGGTTGCAACATGTTCTGGGGCTGCCTGGCTGGTCTGTTCCATTCAGAAAAGGATTGCAAACCAGACTAACAGCTGGACCGAGATAACGGCCTATGCATGTGCATCTATGAATTCTGCAGCCCTAATATATCTTAAATCATTACAGAAAGTAGAATCTAATTAAATGTTAGGCTGAAGATGCAAGGTAGTTTGTCAGTGTTTTTCAGGATGGTTAGACAAGTACAAGTTGGTCAATTCCCATGGGATTGCAGCATTTTTTTTAATGAAAAAAGTAGGAAAGGATTCTACCGTATATATATTATAATAAATATAGTAAATACAAAAAAAGTTCGTATGTATAAAAGAAAAGATCTATTATTTACGACTTTTAAAAGCAGTTTTTGATTTTTGCTATGGTATCTAACTTTTAAACGGAGAATTTTATTAAGATGGGGTTTATATGTTAATTTTAGTATACGTTAGAAGTCCAATATCTGTACCAGCCAAAATCGTAAGTATCTCTCCGTAATATTTGTCGCGAACAACCTAAAATTCAAAATTTAAACCAAAAATCATCAACCACAACTATAAACCAGAAAAAGAACATGCTTGAAGTTAAGAGAGATTATTCAGCCATTGTTCTACATAGGGGAAGAACTTTTTTCTTTGCTCTATGGATAGCCATGGCAAATTCTGATTTGAATTTTCTCTTGCATATTCCTGGTATCAGTTAGGTATAATACCATAAGAAGCAACCACGATCATGGGCGGAATTGGGCCCCTGGCAAGATAGGCTCTAGCCCAGGGCGTGAAAGAATATGTAGTGTATAGCCCAGATATTTTTAGCTCAGTCCGGGGTAGTATTGTTAGGATTCAGCCCAGGTAGCCCAATAGCCCATAAATTATTTCACATCCCCTCCAGGCCGTCACTATCTCCGCGTGGCCCATCACTTCACGCACTCCGGCGCTCGCCCTCGCCTCAGAACCCTAGCACCACAGAAGGCTGAAGCCAAAAGGCCGAAACCGCAAAAGGCGACGCCAACACTGCACCGCACCGAAGCCACCGCTCATCGCCTCGCTAGTTCGCCTCGTCTCGGAACTCAGCGGATCCAGCGCCGCCTCGTCTCAGATCTCTGCCGATCCAGTGCCGCCCCGCCTCTCAGCGCCGCCCCATCTCAGCGTTGCCCTGCCTCCCAGCCTACCCCTCTCTTGGCGGTCGGCGCCGCCTCACCTCCCGGCCAGTGCCGCTTGGCTCCTGACCTGCCCCCCTCTGGCCCTCCCGGCGTTGCCCCACCTCGGCGCCTCCCAACCAGCGCCACCCGGCTCCTAGCCAGCGCCACCCCGGCGTCCCTCCTCCTAGCCTACGCCGCCCACCTCCCGGCCAGGCGGCCAGTGCCGGCGTCGCCCCCTACCGCTCCTCAGCTCCTGCCTGCTGGTCTACACACTCCCAGAGACCAGAGCCTTGTGGCTGAATCAGATTCCGCTGCAACCAGAGAGGAGGAGGAGGACGACGGTGACACCCGACGCCGACGCCTCCCTGCTCGGTGGAGGTTCTTGATTTTCGGCTGGTTCTTGTATTTGGGTGTTAAGAGTTTCGTTTCTTGGTTTCTTGCAGCCCGCGGGACTCCAAAGGCACTGAGGTAGAGTCCCACTGCTGCAGGCTGCCACTGCTAGGCTTCATTCTTCAGACTTCAGTGGTAGGTAAACTTGTAATTGATAATGAAGGATGTGAAATATTGAAATGTGATGATTGATTAATTCTAGCTGAAATACTGAAATATGATGATCGATTGATTCTAGCTGAAATATTGAAATGTGATGATTACAGGTTCTGGGTCATGTCCAACTATCAATGAAGAAATGACAAGATAGGATACAGATCAAATATTCGTAATTTAGGTACTCCAATTATATCTCTATTATGTTACATTTTTTTATATTTTGATATCATGTCATGTTTTTCTTATTATGCTTTATGTTTACTTGTTTAATATTGAACTCAAGTTTCATATCAGTAATGCAATTAGCTAATTATGATATACTTTTGTTATATCGTGGTATGGGTATAAATTGGCGTTAGTTTTAAGTTGTTAGAGTTTAGCCTGGAGCGAAGCCAAATCTTGGTTCCGCCACTGACCACGATGAACTAATTTCGTTGAGATTGCCAACAAAATAAACAACCACTGTAACTTCATACTCATTCAGAATAGTATGCAGCTTGGAAACATCTAAGTCACAATAGCCTGATGAAGAGGGCAGACAACAATACATTAGAAGGGTCATAAGGTTAGGTTGAGACTAAATGAGCCATCTAAGGATGAATACGCACAGGTGGCACTACTTCTGTCAGACTGCTTGTTTGTTTTCTTGGAATCTTGACTCCATTGGGTTTGCTCCAAAAAGAAGAAGAAAAATCTTGATTCCACTGTTCTGGCTAGAAGACAGCTTGAAAACGAAATCTTTGACGATCTCTGATGAGATCGATATGTACGATATAATTAATGGGAGGCATGAAACTTTGGGAATATGACATCTCACAATTAGACGGCTTTAGACAGGGTCTCCTCATGATGACAAGACTCCATATAAGTCTCATAAAGGAGTGGTAGAAAATATATTAACACACACACCGAAAAATGATAAAATGGACGAAATAATGGAAGAAGACAGAACACAATGTGCACACAAACTAATGAAAAACATGACTGAGATAGCTGTTTTCTGTGTCTGGATTTTTAATCTTTTGCTTGGATTTTCATTGAGATGGAGAATGGGAGCTGATCAAATCGCAGTACCAGTTTGATATATCAGTTTGTTCTGACATCATCAGACTAGCACACTTTGAGCACAAACATTAAAGCATAGCGCTCTTGCCTCACATTGCTCATTGCAATTAGGCTTTTGTTCATCACACCTGAAATTGGTCAAGCTTGGAGGGCAGTGTTGAATGTTTGTGTTCTTAATAGTCAGCAAGGTCTTATTTGAGCAGCAGATGATGCAATACAGAAGACTATGTTTTCTTACGCAAGGTTTCTAGACTCTATGTGCTCATGCAAGTCGAAGTACGAGGACGGGAAAGAAACTGCGGTTGGGTTTTCATAGGTCACAGTCCAAATAGCCCTTATATCTCCATTTATGCCCCCTGAAATTTGACTATTAGATACCACTCAAAATGCCAAGGTATGTCAGCCCCATTTGCGGTGAAAAGATTATGAAACAGTAACTGAGAAGACTCATATTTCTCAGCAATCAAGTGCAACTGTGCAATCTAATTAACTGAACTTAGCAGGTTCAACAGTTTGAGCTTAGTCAAGAGGCACCTGCCAGTAAACTCCAAAGCATCTATGCTTCTCCTAACAAATCCGACATCGGTATAGTGTCAGTTTGTCCTCCATTACGTTGGATCGACCGAGGCCTCGTGGACCACTGATTCCTTCTTCTTCACATAAAACCCAGTTCTCTTCCAGGACCACCGTTCATTGACATAACCTACTCAGTGTGTGCGCACCGTTGCTTCTAGTTTCCACATACTTCCTCCCTGCATATGCCAAACATGCACATGGCAAACTGATACTTTAGAGCTTGAATTATTCTGCCTAAGGTAACATGCATAGAAGAAGGATACCGAAATTGGGGGAAAAGAGTTGCATGCCTTCCCTCTCTGGTTTCATCGAAATTGGGGGAGAAGAAAGACAAGAATAAAAAGAAGCCTATGAGCAAAGGCTAAAGGGGGTGGTAGAAATTATAAGTGCACACATGCAGAAAAAGGATGAACTAGACGAAATAATGAAAGAAGACAAACTAACGCAAAAAATGACTGAGATAGCAGTTTTATCTGTCTGGATTTTTCAGCTTTCGCTTGCATTTCCATTGAGGTGGTTTGATTGACCGGTTTGTTCTGAGATTGTCAGCCAAGCACAGTTTGAGCACAGACATTAAATCATCTCGCTCTTGCCTCACAAAGCGCATGACAAATTTAACGCATTTCCTGCGTCACCACCTCAAAATAGGTCAAGCACGGTAGGTTAGTGTTGAATGTGTACACTCTTGATAGTCAGCAAAGATCTTATTTGGGCAGCAGATCATGCATTACAGAGGACTAGCAATGTGTTCTTACGCAAGGCGCCAAAATTGAGTGTCATGTAAGTCAAGCAACTTAAGGACGTCGATGAAAAGGCGGTTAAAATAGGATGTGAAATCGAACTAATTGAACTTGGCAGGTTCAACACTTTGTCCTTAATCAATAGGCATGTGCCTCCAAACTCCAAAGCATCTATGCTTGTCCTAACAAATCTGACATCTATGTAGTTTCAGTCAGGCAGGTCCTGCTTCCTTCAGAAAGAAAACAGTGTTAACCAAACCAATTGCATTTGCAGAACTGAGATGATGGTTTGTCCTGCTATGATCATCACACACGTACACAGCGGCGGAACTAGGATTTGGCTGCGCCTCGGGCTAAACTCTAATAACCTAGAACTAATGCCAATTTATACCTCATACCACAACACAACAAAACTACATCACAAATACATCATTGATATGAAACTTGATTTCAATTCTACAACATGTAATTTATAGCCCAAGAACGAACCTGAGTCTCAACACGAGCATACTCAACAAGTGTTCTTGCATCAGCAATAAGGCCACTCATCCTACAGCCTATGTGCTCATCAATTTCCATGATTTTCTCCACACTGCTTCGTTCCTGCATAATAATAGCAAAGATAACTTGAATTCTTTAACAATTTGGATGTGGCACAACCAAAAACATAAAAAACCAAAAGCTGAATGGTGCCTGTTGCAAGTCTGCGAGTGAGAGGTACTGAGGTAGGGTTTGTGGTTTGGTTTTGGCTGGCTGCGAGCCTATGGGCGTCTTTCTGCGAGGGTGAGGCAGCGAATGGCCGAGCCGCCGAGTGGCCACTAGGCGAGGCTGGCGAGGAGTGGGCTGAATCACTGAAAACACCTCGGCTGGATCAGTAAATTGTTACTTTAGGCTGAGCTAAAATTACATAAACTACACATTAGAAAGTTTTTCACGTTCTAGACTAAAGCCTATCCTGTCACAGACCTAATTCCGCCCCAGCATGTACACTGTGAACAAACTGGTGCTAGAAGTCTAGCTAGCACCGCTTTTTGTCACATGAGACAGCATGTTTGTGTGTGCCAAGTAACATGGCAAGCCAACAGCTTCGGTCTGATATCAGTTGTTTGTGTGAGTTAGCATTCTTGTACGCGTTGGTTATGTTCAGAGCACTGAAAGTCTGAAACGACCAACTTTCCGAGTCCCCATGCACTAAGAATCAAACATTATTTATGAGATGCTCAAGTATTAGACGGAGCATGCCCATGTTCTGTTCAAGTAACGAGGAATCATTTGTCTTTCCCCTAAGATCGACACGACACTCATGTAGAAAAAAAGGAGGTAAAGGGTAATTCATATAATTTGGAATACCTTACAAAAACATGTAGAGTTGCTGCTGCAGCTGTTAGTACTACTCTACTTTAAATTTTAATCTTGTTAGGTCACATCTCAAGATATTACTACTACTATGTTGAAATAGTGTTTTTCGTAGCTGCATGGCTGGAGATCGGAGCTCAAGTTCATGCAGCACTGCACTCCACTACCCGGACCCAAAGTTATTTCTTATTATTACATATGTACTCTTCGCATGAAGAAATGTTATGCATACTATCGCCATACAATACAAGAACAATCATATCTTCATACGTTAAACAAAATTTTAAGGCTAATTAAGAATGCTGTTTCTAGGAAAAAGCCTGTGTCAAATTAAATACAGGAATGACTGTGTTCAACAAGCAGCAATCGAACGCTAAGCGTGCCACAGATCATATCACAGTAGAATGCTTCTTTAAAAAAGAAAAAAGAAAAATAAAATATCAAAGTAGAATGCTCAAAGAAGGTACTCATGGTCGCTGGTCCCAGTTGTTTTCATAGGCATGCAATTTACTTGTACTTGAATATCGGAACTAGCAAAACCTTTTCCCTCTCTTCATGCAAAGAGGCGCAGCACTGCCGCGCAATCTATAAAAAATGCATCTTGCTATGGCTTACTGCAATGACAATATCATCAATGTTGAGTACGGTAACTCTTATTGTAACCTAACAGGACTTACAGAAGTGTGCTATAAGGATTACTATCCTAATCCTACGAGGGGTAACTATGTAGAATCTAAGCTACAATCTAACTCATCCAAAGCAAATGAGGCACATGTCAAACTGGATTTTGCTAATCAAGAATATTCTGTGATTCCACCGTACTATTCCCTGAATTAGTAGATAATGCTCATAGATATATTATTGTACATCAAATACATATCTTACGGAAACATAACTAATACAATAATAAACTTACACATGTGACGATCAGGCCAAATTCATTAAAAGCAGCAGTGGAAACAGAAAACTTCACACAGGTGGGACCCTCAGGATCTACCCACAGACAACTAATTGGGGTTTGCGACCTAGTTCTTGGCCTCATTATCTTTCATATCTGTCGACTCCTTTGGAAGATCGTAGGACTTTTCTTTCTCCCTCTGACTTATTGAATAGTAGTAATTGACCAATAGTGAGTACTAAGATATCTACTAAGCCATCACACAAAATGCATTAACAATAGATGCCAGGCTGATTAAGGAAGGCACACAGTTCTTTTACTTGCGAAAATGCCATCATTTTGAGATATAGATATAGAAAATTCCTAAGACTTAATATTTTATCTAAACCATGTTTTTAAAGAATGTAAGAGTGTGCAATGATAACAATAGTACAAGATTCCATTCATCTTTTACAGACCATAGTTCTCATCACCTTATACTATTTTGATACCTACGTTCTATCTACCCTTTATAATCACTTGGTTTTATCCACCCAGGGGGAATCAATACTCTAGATTCTATCCACCCATCGTATTTTTCATTCCAATCACAAAGATCATTTTGTAAATAGGCACTAACTCGAGTAAGTTCTCATGTCCTCCCATGACCGTGGGCACGATTATTTGAATAGTTTTCACTATGCAGAAATCGTACACTTTATCCACAAGTGATAATCAACTTATTATATTTCATACATTTCCTTGGACATGTGAATAAAAAGATCACTACAAGGTCTTTACAATCCATCTTCTCAACGAGCCATACTCGCTAAGGTTTTTACCGCCATGGGGTTCTGACCACCCATTACGGAAGCCCCTTCTTGTGCCACATGAAGACTTTTGACCAGCTCTCATCCTATGTTCAACCCTTTTGGCATAACCACGCTGAGTTGATACAAATTATTTCGGTAGGTCATACTCATTATAGACTTGTGGTCACACTATTTTACATTGGGAAGGGGCTATTAGATTTAGTTCTTAGGGATATATGGGCGGTACTATCACAAACCACACTCTCATGCTCCAACTGCACCAGCTGTAGGATCAAGGATAACCGACTAGAGGGGGGTGAATAGAAGGTTTTAAATTTTCTTGCCTTTTAATTAATTTTCTACAAGTGGTAGCTCTTCCCCACTCCGGGTAGGTGAGCTCCAACTTTCACATGAATACCGGGCCTTCTCACAAGCTTCTTGAGAAGGTCACCGATCAACCTCCACCCAATCGTCCTGGTGCCGGCAAGCACCAAGAGTAATAGACCAAGGGCTTCACTTGATTGCAAACAAGTGTCAAATGGATCAACTTTTGAATGCACATGCACTTTTTGCTCTAACCACCTCAATTGAATGAACAAGGAGAAAAGAGGTGTCGAATGAATGCTCAAAGCTCAAAGATGTTCAATGGAGTCTACACTCACTGTCCTTAAGCAGTGGTACGGGTATTTATACCCCCCACCAACCAAAACTAGCCATTTGAAACAAATTCCAGAAAAATCAGGGTGAGCGGAACTACCGCAGGCCAATGGCTGGTAGTTTCGCTCCAGCTTTTGGTACGGCAGAATGGCTGTCAGAGGCTTTGAACTAGCTGTTTGAAAGTCAGCGTGGTACTACCGCTGTTATAAAATCCAGTACTTCCGCTCTACGGTAATTCCAGGAAGTCGGCGCGGTACTACCGCTTGGGCTGGAACCAAAACTTGGCGCTCTTTGAAAAAAGGTTCCGCCCTTGCCTCCGGAGCTTCCGGGCTCCGAAAGTACCGCTCCAAACAGCGGAACTACCGCTTCAAACGGTAGTTCCAGCGTTAAACCACCGATACTTCCGATCTAGCAAAATCTCAAAACACACCCGGAGGGTGCTCTCTGGAAAAAAGGCTCCACTTGGAATTCGAAGCTTCCAAGCGCCGGAAGTACCGTTCTTGACTGCGGAACTTCCGCTCTGCGGTAATTCCGATGTTAAAAGCTGCGGTACTTCCGCTCTTCCAGACAGAGCACAGATTTGGCTATAAAAATAGATTTTTAATGAATGCATGATCCTAGTTTGATCCCAATGGCACAATAATTTTGCTATCAAGTTACTTGCCATGATCCCTCTTTAAGGTACGATATTTAGCCTATAATCCGGTCTTCCACCTTTTCTCCTAAGACCGGTAAAAATAAAAAGGGATCCTATTCTATGTATACTTTTGTCTTGAGCCATTTTTGGTCTTCACATTGATCCTTAGCTTGCATCTTGTCAACCACTTATGGACTTAACCTTTAAACACACATTAAACACGTTAGTCCCATATTTACATAAATTCATTAATTACCAAAAACCATTTTTAGGGGCCTAGATGCTTTCAATCTCCCCCTTTTTGGTAATTGATGACAACACAAGTTTTATGTGAGAAAAGAAGTTTTGAATATACCACTTGTTTGGGCAACTAGTCGTATATTCTATTGTGACTTTAAATGAGAATAATTCTTGCTATAAAATTTTATTTTAGCCTTAGTGAATCTTCTCCTTTTTAAAGTCAAGATGAGGAGAAGCTCCCCCTAAACATGTGCATATAAATAAAGATAACAAAAACATCACACAAGGGGACAAGATGCATGCGACATAAAAGATATCATATCACGAGCACTAAGCATAAATGCCATTACATCCAAGCATCCATTAGTTCATTACAACCAAAAGTACATAATGATTATAAATAAAGCCCATCTAGCCCACCATCTTAGCCCATCTTTTTGACTTCTCCCCCTTTGGCATCGAATACCGAAAAGGGCTACTCATGTGGTGCCGAAGGAGAAGGATCGCGTCGGCGGTGGCGAGTGTAGCGAAGAGGTGAAGGAGACTGAGTCGAGGACTGCTCAATGGCTGCAACTCGCCCATCTAGTGAAACCAACCTCCCATCTAGGGAATCTATCCTGGAGGTTAGAGAGGTGAAACCCTCAGCCTGGGAGTCACGAAGCTGAAGGATGGTTGAGTAGATCTGGGAGAGCGAGGCCTGGCCTGCCTCCCCAGGCTGTGCTACTGCTGATGCTGCTGTTGGTGGATCTGCCTACTGAGGGCGAGCAGATAAAGGAATAGGAGGTTCTGCCCTGGGCTTGTAAGGTTTGTGCACTCCTCCAAGGCCGCCTCTGAACTCAAACTTCCTTTTGATTAGGGCCATAATATAAGGCACATAATTTATGTACTAAATCCTATCGTTCTTGGAAGAGGCAATCTCCCTGATAATCAAGTCCACCACATCAAATTTCCAGCCTTCCATGATATAGTTAATAATGTTCTAAGCATGGCCGCGAATAGTATCATAATTCCCACTCTTAGGGAAGATGGTGTGGTTGATGATTCTGTTCACCAAACTCGGGATGGGGAGCAAGCCAATCAATTTTCCTGGAATGTACCTCTGGGTAGAGTCATAATACTCAGAGATGTCTAGAAGGTCAAGAGCTGGCTTGTCATAAACCTTCTCAAACACACTGGACTCTGCCCTCAGAGCAAGCTCAAAATCATGCCTATTTGCCTCGAGCTTCTGGCAGACGGTCATCCATGTCAGGTGCTGAAAATCAGGGGATATATAGACTGTGGCATAAAACTGTCTGATGATGTGTTCATTGTAATATGATTTTAATGCCACTAGTTGATGCAAACCAGTCCTCTGAAATTGCATGTATGTCCCATCATACATGTCGATGGAGTCCATGTGATCCCAATCGACATACTTGTGATCAGCAAAGAGGTGTGTCTTCCCATAGAGCTGCTCGTAGACCAGCTCCTGGAACTTGGTGTGAAATCTGGGATTGATGGAATTGCAGGGCAGATCAAACTAATTTCTGTGCCTCAGTATGGCATACTCATCAGCTGTGATCTTCCTTAGGTCAATTTGAGGATCCTCCCTGTCAGCCAGGTCCTCCTCTGACTCCTCCATGGGAGAACTGACTAGCTGCTCAAATTCTATCTCTGAATTTGAGTTAGGGGCTGGTCCCTTGCCCTTGTCCTACTCTGCCTTCTGAGTTGCCTCTGAGGTAGACGATGCTGCGGGAGGAAGAGCTGGAGCTCATGAGGAATCTCCAGAATTGGCGAAAGAGGAGTAAAGTCTCCAGCCCGCATTCCTTGTCCTAAGCATCTAAGAGCAAGGAGGAACAATATTAGAGCCAAGAGATAATAGGCCAATCAAGATTGAAAAAAGAATGGAGTGAAGTTGCTGTTTTATCAGGGAAATCGGAAGTACCGCCGTTCAGGGGCTGGTAGTACCGGACTGCGGTAGTACCGTGCCTGTCGAGTGGTAGTTCCGCTCCCCCTGACCGATTCTAGGGCAATGCAATGTATATAAGATTTTGGTGTTTTCTTGGATTGAATCCATGGAATGGGTGTGTAAACACCATAAGACACCAAAACTACCCATTTGCCCTAGATTAATCGCACAAAATCATTCGCATTTTTGTTCAAACCAAAATTTGACCTAGGGTTCAAAAATGAGAGCAAGAATGGGATTTGATCTAGATTACCTTGAGGATCGGAGGAGTTGAACCTTTGGGAAGTGAAGAATCTCGAGAAACAAAGGAAAATCCCTAAGGATTTGGAGATCCAAGGTGGCGATTTTGGAGTGGAGAGGAGAGGAGAGGAGGAGGGGGTCCCACGAGGAAAACCCTGGGTTCAGGCGGTTTCTCCCTCCTTAAGTCGGATGCGGAAGTACCGCAGTGATTGCCGGTAGTTCACAAGGAGGAAGTACCGCAGAAACTGCCGGTAGTTCCGGCCGACGGAAGTACCGCAAAAACAGCAGCGGTAGTTCCAATTATTCTGGAACTTGAAGGGAATGTATTGAAATGAGATTAGATGCAAATGATTCCTAGTTTTTGCACTCAACTAAAATCATTAAGAATCATTCTGCATTAGATATACCAAAATAATAGCTTTAAATAATTTTTTTGCATTTGATTAAAATCAACACTCCTTTGCATAAAAGCTTTAGCACAAAAACTCTCAAGCTACTCCAAGTGAGCATAAATTAAATGTGCTGTAAATTTATGCAATGTTGGAATAATCTATGACATTTAATTCATTCCTTAATTTGCAAAAGCGGTTTTTATCTAAGGGCTTGGTGAAGATATCCGCTAATTGGTCTTCGGTCTGGATGTGGCTAATGCAAATATCTCCTTTGCCTACATGATCCCTCAAGAAATGGTGGCGAATATCTATATGCTTGATTCTTGAGTGTTGGACTGGATTATTGGAAATTTTGATTGCACTATCATTATCACATAAAAGAGGCACTTTATCAAAATTAATTCCATAATCCATCAAAGTTTGCCTCATCCATAATAATTGAGCACAACAACTTCCGACGGAAACATATTCGGCTTCAGCAGTTGATAGTGCTACGAAGTTTTGTTTCTTAGAAGACCAAGATACTAAAGATCTTCCTGAAAATTGACACCTTCCCGAGGTGCTTTTTCTATCCACTTTACAACCGCATAATCGGAATCCGAATATCCAATTAATTGAAATTTAGCATCTTTGGGATACCAAAGCCATATGTTATAGGAATGTTTTAAATATCTTAAAATTCTTTTACGACTTTTAAATGACACTCTTTTGGAGAAGCTTGAAAGCGAGCACACATGCATATACTAAACATGATATCGGGCCTAGATGCAGTAAGATAAAGCAAACTACCAATCATAGATCTATAAAGTTTTGTATCTACCGACTTATCTCCTTCATCGAGGTCTAGATGCCCGTTTGTTGCCATAAGTGTCTTGATGGGTTTCGCATCTTCCATGCCAAACTTTTTGGAAAAGATCTTTGACGTACTTTGTTTGGATTATGAATGTCCCATCTTTAATTTGCTTGATTTGAAGTCTAAGGAAATAGCTCAATTCTCCTATCATTGATATCTCAAATTCCCTTGACATCATTTCACCAAATTCTTTGCAAAAATATTGGTTAGTGGATCCAAATATAATGTCATCAACATAAATTTGGTATACAAAAAAAATCATCACCAATGATTTTTGTGAATAAGGTTGTATCTACTTTTCCAATTTTAAAACCTTTTGAGACAAGAAAATCTTGAAGGCGCTCATACCATGCTCTAGGAGCTTGTTTTAAACCATATAGCGCCTTTGAGAGCTTGTACACATGATTAGGATATTTTGAATCTTCGAACCCCGGAGGTTGTTCAACATAAACTAGTTCAGAGATGGTTCTATTTAGAAAAGCACTTTTAACATCCATTTGAAATAATTTAATGTCAAAGCTAGATGCAAAAGCAAATAAGATTCTTATTGACTCAAGTCTAGCTACGGGTGCAAATGTCTCATCATAATCTAAACCTTCAACTTGAGTATAATCTTGAGCAACTAATCTTGCCTTATTTCTTACCACAACTCCGTTTTCATCTTGCTTGTTTCGGAAAACCCATTTTGTCCCAATTACATTGTGTTCCTTGGGTCTTTCCACTAAAGTCCAAATATTGTTTTGAACAAAGTTGTTTAATTCTTCATGCATGGCATTTATCCAATCCGGGTCATCTAAAACTTCATCTACAAGTTTTGGTTCAAGAGAAGACACAAATGAGTAATGTTCACAAAAAGAAGCTACTCTAGATCGAGTTTGAACTCCCTTACTCACGTCACCCAATATTTGATCTATTGGATGATCTTTGGCGATTGCATTGTGGATCATGAAGGTAGTAGGTTGTTGATCCTTTTCTTCTTCATCTATGATTTGTAGATTGTTCATTGTAGAAGAGGTTAGTGGTTCAACTTGTCTTGATGAGGTAGGTGATGTTGGATTTTCCTTTGGCTTGATATCACCAATTTGCATATTCTCCATGGCTTTGCATAGTCCTTCATCTCCTACATCATCCAAATTTTCTTGCTCTTCTTGAAAGCCATTAGTTTCATCAAATTGAACATCACAAATTCTTTCACTAGACCCGAATTTTTATTAAAAACTCTAAATGCTTTACTATTTGAAGAATAGCCTAATAAGAATCCTTCATCACATTGACTTTGAAATTTTGAGAGCTGAACACCCTTTCTTAAGATATAGCATTTGCAACCAAATACTCTAAAGTATGATATGCTCGGTTTTCTTCCAATGAGAAGCTCATAGGAAGTCTTTTTCAAAAGACGATGCAAATAAAGGCGATTTATGGCATGACAAGCAGTGTTAATATCTTTCGCCCAAAATTTATCGGTAGTATTATATTCATCAAGCATTGTCCTAGCCATTTCAACTAATGTTTGATTTTTCCTTTTTACAACTCCATTTTGCTCCGGAGTGTAGGTTGTGGAAAATTCATGCTTTATTCCAAGTTCATCACAAAAATGTTCATTTTTAGTGTTTTTGAACTCAGAACCATTGCCACTCCTAATTTTCTTTATTTTAAAATCAAATTCATTTTGGGCCCTTTTTGCAAAACTTTTGAAAATGCCGGAGGTTTCGCTTTTGTCATTTAAGAAGAATACCCATGTATATCTTGAGTAATCATCTACAATGACCAAACAATAACTATTACCCCCGATGCTCTTATAAGTTGTTGGCCTAAACAAATCCATATGTAAGAGCTCCAATGGTCTAGATGTTGACATGATACTTTCAGAAGGATAAGAGTTTGCAACTTGCTTACCGGCTTGGCAAGCACTACAAAGTCTATTTTTCTCAAACTTCACATCTTTCAAGCCAACAACTAAGTCATGTTTGAAAAGCTTTTTGAGTTGAACCATGCCCACATGACCTAGCCTTCTATGCCATAACCAACCCAAAGACGTTTTTGCCATTAAACAAGTTTTTAAACAATTCTCACTAGAAGAGAAATCTACTAAATAAAGATTTCCAAATCTAAAACCTTTGAAAGCAAGTTCATTTCCATTTTCTTTTGAAATAGTTACGAAAACGAGCGCACAGACACACAGAAAAATGTATGTCTGGTCTCGAGGCAGTGAGGTACAAGAGGGAGCCAATCATGCTGCGATACTCCTTCTGATCAATTGGCTCGCCATCCTCATCTGGGTCAAGATAGGCTGTAGAAGCCATGGGAGTCAACACAGGCTTACCATCACTCTTGTCGAAGCGTCTTAGGAGGTCACGAGTGTACTTTCCCTGATGAAGAAATGTACCCTCCCGAGTCTGCTTGATCTGGAAGCCAAGGAAGAAGGTCAACTCACCCATCATACTCATCTCAAACTCGGTGCTCATGACATCCGAGAACTGTGAAACCAGAGAGTGGGAAGAGCCGGCAAAGATGATGTCATCCACATAAATCTGGACGAGCAGAAGATCAGAGCCATGCCGGCGGATGAACAAGGTCTTGTCTACTTTACCCATCTCAAAACCATGACTTAGCAAGTAGGACTTAAGCCTCTCATACCAAGCTCGAGGGGCTTGCTTAAGTCCATACAAAGCTTTGGAAAGCTTGAAAATATGGTTTGGGTATTTGGGGTTTTCGAAACCAGGAGGCTGTCGGACGTAGACCTCTTCCTCAATAAAGCCATTGAGAAAGACACTCTTGACGTCCATCTGGTAAAGCTTGAAGCCCTTAGAAGCTGCAAAAGCAAGCAGGATTCTAATGGCTTCAAGTCTAGCTACATGGGCAAAAGTCTCCTCAAAATCTAGACCCTCAACCTGGGAGAACCCCTGAGCTACCAGTCTAGCCTTGTTCCGAATAACCACTCCATCCTCGCTCTGCTTGTTCTTGAACACCCACTTAGTCCCAATAACATTGTGACCTTGCAGGGGCTCGACAAGCGACCAGACCTTGTTCCTCTCAAAATTTTCTAGCTCCTCATGCATGGCATTGACCCAAGACTCATCAGAAAGAGCATGACAAACGTCCTTGGGCTCAAAGGAGGCAATGAAGGCAGAATGGAGACAGAATTGAGATAAGCCAGATTTTGAGCGAGTGACGCGCTCGAAAAGGTCTCCAATGATCTGCTCGGAAGGATGGTTTTTCTGGATGTGACGTGGAGGTCCGGGATGAGATGAAGAAGTGACCTCTACCTCGTGTGCAGACGAGGCAGGAACAGAGCCACTAGCTCTGGAGGAAGCAGTGGGCAAGGGCTGATCACCTCGAGGTGCCGTGGAAGAAGGCATCTCAAGGGGAGGATGAGGAACTGGATCAGGTAAACAACCATCGTCTCCATCGTCCTCATCATCCACAAAGATGGTCTCGGACTGCTCTAAAGAACCTGAGATATCTGGCCTAGTCCCCGGACTGGCCTCGTTAAAGGTCACCTCGCAGGTCTCTACCAACTTGCTAGACTCGCAGTTCCAGACCCTATAAGCCCGCGAAGAAGTTAAGTAGCCTAGAAAGATACCGTCACAGGAACGTGACTCGAACTTGTTTAGGTTCCCAGACTTCAGAATAAAGCACTTGCAACCAAACACACGAAAATGAGAGACGCTGGGCTTTCACCCGTATCTCAACTCATAAGAAGTACGGTGCAGGTGTGCCCGAAGAAAAACTCGATTTGAAACATGGCACGCGGTCGCAAAGGCTTCAGCCCAAAACTTCCTCGGTGTAGAGTACTCATCAAGCATCGTCCTGGCCATCTCGACCAGGGTACGGTTCTTCCTCTCCACAACGCCATTTTGCTGAGGGACGTATGGAGAAGAGAATTGGTGCTCTACACCGGACTCACCATAGAAATTCTCAAACTAGGAATTCTTGAACTCCGTGCCATTGTCACTTCGGATCGCTCGTAAGGCACCTGGGAGCTCTACAGAAAGCCTACTGAAAAGACCTCGAAAATGGGTAAACGTCTCATCCTTCGAGGCTAAGAAAAACACCCAAAAAACCTCGAGAAGTCATCGACCACGACAAGAACATACCACTTCCCTCCTGCAGACTGCACTCGAGCTGGTCCAATCATGTCCATATGGAGCAGCTGTCCTGGTGCATTGGTCATACTAACTGTGACCAGAGGATGAGAAGCGGCAACCATCTTGCCGTGCCGGCATGGAGCACAAACTAGATCTTTGACCATCTTGAGTTTCGGCAAACCACGAATGAGATCGTGGCCGCTAACTCGAGTCAAATGGTCAAACCCAATGTGACCAAGTCTCCTATGCCAGAAAGAAAGGTCGCGGGACTCAGAAGCAACTAAACACCTGAGAGGATCACCAGAAGACTCAGAAAAATCAGCACAAAAGATCTTCCCAAAACGAGAAATCCCGCAAACCAGACTACCCGAAGCATCAAGAATTTTGCAATTGTTTTTCTTAAAGCTCACCTCAAAGTCGTCATTGGTAAGCTGAGAAACTGAAAGCAAATTAGACTACAGCTTACTAACCAAGGCAACATCCTTAAGAATAAAAGAGGCATTAATGCGCACAGTACCTTTGGCGATGACGCGCCCAGACGAAGCGTCTCCGAAGGTGATCGTCTCATCACCTGGAGCGCGGGTTAGGGAGGAGAACCAACGGGAGTCTCCGATCATATGTCGAGAACAACCGGAGTCTACAAGCCAAATGTTCTCCTTCCGTACCCGGCGAACCTGAGTCAAACAGAGAGTAAAGTCTTAGTACTGGGATAAATCAAGAGTGATTTTGGCACCCAATACTGAACAACACGTCGAGCAGATGAAGTCGTCAAGCACGACTGACCTCTATCTACCCTCTGCTCTCTGTGACTCAAAGAAGCAGAAGGTCTGTGTGCAGACCTGAAGCTGTTGCTAGGTCCGACTGCTATGGGAAAGCGAGTCGAAACACCGGCAACCTGCTGATCACACCGTGGGTAACTGTCTCGACGGGGGAAACGAGATGTACCCTCAGGACGGCGGAAGTCACGACCTGGAGCAGCATGAGGACGAAAACTAGAAGACTCAGAAAAATCAAGTCCTCGATGCTGCCCAAACCCGTCAGAAGCAAACCTGGACCTCGTGCTAGTCTTAGGTGCACCCAGGATCTGGGGCTGACCCTAAATACGCCTAAGTGCCTCCGCACGGTCTCTACGCGCAATCCTAGCGAGCCTGAAGTATTGATCGACTGTGTGTCCATCCTTCTGACAGAAGGTGCAGTGGTACTTCACCTTCTGAGAGGTAGAAGTAGCACGGGGAGGCTTCGCCTTCTGAGAGGCCGAAGCTGCAGGTGGACTCACCTTGCTGTCAGAGATCCCTTGGACAAAGCCCGCTGATTTGAATTTAACCTCATCAGATCTGGGCTCGACCTCGATCACACCTCCTACTATGGGTCGGAAAATAGCAGGTGGATGCTTCCTCATATCCTCATAAAAATCATATCCTAGACCTTGATTAAATCTGCAGATCTTAGATTGGTCTAGAATAAGATTGAGCTTCTTCTTGCCTCCTACAAATCTCTCGAGAGTGTTCATAAGGTACTGATACTCCCGAAAGAGAGAGGTGCAAGAAGAGTAGGGGGAAGAAGAGACAGCAGAAGGTAAGGGAGCAGAAGAAGAACCAACAGCAGAGGGAAGAATGGCTTGTGCACGCACAGCCGACTCTAAAGGGACAGTCCTACTGCTAGCCAGTTGGTTCACGTCGCTAAGCGTCTCAACCTTACCCTGGGGCTTCTCCCCCTTCTCCACAATCACATTACAAGCACAATGTGGCTTCTTTAGAAGGTTCTTAGTTAGCTTCACACGTTTCTCATCCAATGCAATTAAGTCAGATTTTAGTTTGTTACAATTAATGCATGGTGAGTTAACAGGGTCCTTAGAAGCAAACTGAGCCAACTTCCTATCATGATCAATCATATCTTGAAACTGTTTGGAGACAGCTTCAAGTTCAGCAGTTAACTTAGAACAGTTCAAGCATGAATCAATCGGCTCAAGTAAAGAAGCTTGTAGTTCAACAATTTTATGATCTGCCCGTTTTAAGTTCATCTTCAAGTTATTGCAGTTTTCACAAGACTCGGGCAGATCAAGGAGCATGACATAAGGTCCTCTAGCAGCAATGTCCTTAACCTCACATGAGGTGGGAGAAGTAGTCACCCAACAGAGCACAGCATGTATCACAATCATCACGGGAGGGAGCAGATGTAAGTGAAGTAAGCTCCCGTGATAGTCTATCTACCTCCTTCTCTAACTCAGTACACCTAGCCCTAGCACTAGCATGAAAACCACCTAGCTTAAGAAAAGCATGATTGAGCTGGTCGTAGGTGGGGCATACCTCGTCCGAGTCGGAGTACAGCTCGCTGTCGCTCAGTTCGCCCTCGAGGGCCATGAAGCACATGCCGGAGAAGTCGTCATTGCCATCCTTGGGCTCTTGGTCACCAGTCCCGTCGTCGTCGCTCCATCCCTCCACCTCGTTGAGGTCGAGGTCGTCGAAAGCGGTGAGGACGCGGTGGAAGAGCTTCTTGGCTTTGCCAAAGTTGCGGAACGTCTTCTTTCCCGGCGTCTGAGCTGGAGGCTTCTTGTTGCGGTTCTTGTCGGTGTAGTCGATCTTACCCGAACCGCCGTAGTCGTTCTTGCCCTTCTCCAGCTTGGGGCAGTTTGCCCGAATGTGGTTGGGGCCACCACACTCGAAGCAAATCACGGGTCCTCCCCTCTTTCTGTCCCTCCTCCCCTTGTAAGCATGGGAGAATCTTCGAGCAAGGAGGGCCAGCTGATCATCCGCAAGCTGCTCTAACTGATTATCAGTTATGTCACAGAGAGCAGCAAGGGAGAAACCGCAACAAGAATCAGAAGAGGGACCAGAAGCCGAGCTGGGATCTGTGACTAGAGCCATCGACTGTGACTTCAACTTGCGAGAGACAATGTCAATCTCGTGAGTCTTGAGACGCGAGTACAACGCATCAAGAGTCAAAGTCGAGAGGTCCGTAGTGTCCTTGATGGTAGTCACCTTCATCTCCCAAACACGAAGGTCGAGTGCAGCGAGCATTTGTCAAGTATTATCCGAGTTGGGATATGTGAGACCGACCGCTCAGAGGTTGCTCAGAATCTTGTGAAAACGCGCAAAACACTCATCAAGGGACTCTCCAGCGAGCATTTCAAACTTGTTGTAGTCTCGCTTGAACTGGTCCTATCTCACCATCTTTATCTGGGTGGTGCCCTCATGGTAAGCATCGAGGGTCTCCCAAATATCGAAGGCGGACGAAAGATGAGATATGCGGTCAAACTCGCTACGACTCAAGCCCTGGATTATGATGTTCCTTGCCTTAGCGTTTGCCTCAACATCATGCATATTTCCAGCATTAATGTTCTCATCGGCAGGAACAACAAATCTGACCTTCACCTTCCACCAAATGGCATACCCCTGAGCCTGGATGTATGTTTCCATTCGGCTCTTCTAGAAGGGGTAATCGAGGCCATCAAAGACGGGATGCTTGGTCGAGTACTTGTCCGTCGCCATGGCTCTTGAGACCGGTTAAGATCTATTAAAAAGAGCTAACCTGGCTCTGATACCAATTGTAGGACCGAAATGGCGACAGAGGGGGGGTGAATGTCGATCTTTAAAAATGCCCCCCAACAAGTATCTTCTTCTCCAATAGCTATGGGAGCTATGAAGGTAGAAGACCAGTGCTTACAAGACACCCCAGCAGCAGGAAAAACACAAATACAGAGACCAGCAAGCGAGAAAAATCAAATCGGGAAAATTCTGGCCTCAAGCGGTAGTACCGGAGTGCTATCCACGGTAGTACCGCTGGGGCGGTAGTACCGGGGTACTAAACGGTAGTACCGTACTAGCAGGAAAAACGAAATGCTTGAGACAGAAATCGGACTGCATGCGGTAGTACCGGAGTGGCTTGAGCGGTAGTACCGCTGCTCGAGCGGTAGTACCGCACGACAAGGACAGCCAGCAGAGAATTCAGGCTGAAATTTTGAGATTTCGGGTTTTTGGCTAAATGGAAGGTTTGCTCTCAATCTTATTGAACCAAGGCTTTACTACAACATGCTAAATAGTAAGGAGACCTTGGGAAACAAGAGAATCAAACCAAGAAACAAGAATTTCAGATTATGGGTAAAAATCTGAACTCTTGCACGACCCAAGCCAAAAATGAAATTGCTTCCCAACCTTTGATCCTATGGCCAAGAGATTTTGCAGATAAGTTAGCAATAGCCATAGGACTCTTCAGACCAAATTTCAGGCCATTTCCTCAAGGGAAACACAAAAAGCCTCAAAACCCTAGAAATGCAAAAGAAGAACAGATGAAGGCAAGACACCAAATCTGAGATTAAAAGAGGTTTGCTCTAGGGAAACTTGATCAAATGATCTTGAGGCACTATCCCATCAAAGAGCAACTCATTTTGGGCCTTCCCAACAATCAAGAACTGAAAACACAGAAAATCAAGAAATCATTTACAAGAGAAACGAAGAACAGCACGGGAGAAACTTCAGATTTCCATTCATTGAGGCAAAAGGAATACACAGAGTTACGTCCCCATACGCATGAACATTAGGACCAGAGGGATGATTACATAGAAGCTCACTTCATCTCCTCACTCTACCAAGCTCTCACACACCCAAGAACTCAAGAACAAGTTCACCCACACTATCAAGCATCCATTGCCTTCCAGCTATTTTATAGTTCATCTACAAAAGAAGATCAAGTTATTTTACATACCCAAATATGTTTAGGTCCTGGGAGGTTAGTAACTAAGGCTTTGGACACCCAAATAGTATTCTTTTTGGCACCTAAAATTGAAGTGCCAACAAATTTAGCTACAACCTTACCATTTTTAGATTTCTTAAGCATATAGTACGAATCTTAAATGCCATATGATTTAGTTTTAACAATAGAACATGAATTTTGTAAATTTCCAACACTATGACATTCAGAGAAATATTTTCCATTTTCTTTTACAAATTTTGTAGACTTGTAAATGGATTTATTACCTTACTTAGAAATAAACCCAACTCATTTGTTATTGAATGAGCACCTTTGCTCACTCAAAATTTTGTTGAGGGTACCTTTCTCTTGAAGGATCTTTCCAAGCATTTGCTTAGCTTGGTGACTTACTCTTTTAATTCATTGTTTTGTACAATGAGCATTGGATCACATGACTTAGCCATACAAGTATTAGAATTAATTTTAGAGCAACATGGCATAGCTAACAAATCATTACAAGAAGTAGAAGTACTAGTCTTCGAAATGACATTAGAAGCAACTTCCACACTAGGCATAATATCACAAGTAATTCCTACATTTGAATGAGATTTGTTGAAGAAGTGAGTCATGAGCTTCCATAGCTCCTCATAAGAATATTTTAAAGAGATATTCTCTCGTCAAGACTTCAAATTTTGACTTCTACTTTCCAAGAAACTCATTTAACTCTTCAAGTATATCCACTAATTCATCGTATGTAGGCTCATCATCATCAATGGATTTTACCTTGTCTCCTTTTGCCATAAGGCATGTAGGAGATGAGAAGAGTGATGGAGCCTCCTTGATAACAATGCAGATAAATCCCTTTTCTTGGAGGACCCATCATCGTCAAAGTTAGAATACTCCTCATTGGAGTTTTACTCCCCAATGTGAGCCTCACCTTTGCCATCCTTGTGAAGATTTTTTGAAAAGCTTCTTGTTGCCGTTGTATTCCTTCTTCTTGAATGACTTGTCATCTTTCTTGGTTGGGCAATGAGAGGCAATATGCCCCTTCTCAATGCACTCATAGCAATGGGTGTTGCTATAGTGCTTGTTATTGTTCGAGGAGTGCCCCGTTTTGCTCTTGTCAAAGTAAGCACTTCAGTTTGAGCGTCTCTTCATGAATTTCTTCATTCTTCTCACGAGGAGAGCCAATTCCTCCTCAGAGTCATCTTCTTCATCTTTTGACTCATCACTTGATACCGCTTTAGCTTTGAAAGCAGTGATTTTCTTCTTAGAGGAGGATTGCTCCAAAGCTCCTCCTTGTTCTTCTTGTATAACTCATTTGTTATGAGGTTGCCCAAGAGGCCAGTTGGAGTCACCCTCAACAGCTTGGGTAAGTTAAGGAATAGAGTCACCAACGTCTCATACTTCTCTAGTAGAGGCCTAAGTATCTTGCACACAATATCAACATCAGTTAGAGAGGTGCCTAGGCTCTTGAGCTCATTTACAATGTTGTTGAGACAAGAATACATTTCATTAATATCTTCATAAGGCAACATTATAAATATCTCATATCTGATCTGAAGCCTACGCAATTGGCTTCTTTGACCATGGATGTGCCCTCATGAATTTCTAAGAGCGTGGTCCATATCTCATGAGCAGTTTCTAGATTGCTCACTCGATTGAACTCTTTCGCGTTCAAAGCTCCAAAAAGAGCGTTCATCACTTGAGCATTGAGGTGGAAGTTTTGCTCCTCATGATCCATAGGGTGTGCAGGATCAAGTAGCATAATGAAACCCTCACTTACAATCCTGCAAATGTTTGGACTCATGGCCTTTAAATAAATAGACACCCTAATTCTCCAATAAGTATAATTTGATCCATCAAATAAAGGTGCCTTACCTATAGATATACCCTCACTAGCCATCATTTCTCTCTTAGATGGTTAAGCCTAAGTCAATGAGAGGCCAAACTCTAATACCACTTATATGATCAAGGATAACCAACTAGAGGGGGGTGAATAGGAGATTTCTAAAATTTTAAGCCTTGATTAACAATTCTAGCAAGAGTCAAGAGCTAAATTCTATGTTTCATTAAGTCATCCAAAGGCAATGTCGATACTAAATACATGTCTTGCTAAATAATTCTATACAAGCAAATAGCTAGAAATGTAAATGCAAAAATAGTAAAGCAAGAGGGAAAAACCACAATGGAGACAATTGAAGTTTTTTCATGGTATTGAAGACTTACCGGTCTTCACTTGTCTATATTGAGGTAAGCCCAAATGAATTAGACCGACTCCATGAATTAAGCCTAATAAATCTCAATTCCATTAGGGTTGCTCTTCCACCACATCGGAGATGGCGAGCACTGAACTACATATAAATGGTTCCGGGCCTTTTCATAACCTTCTTTAAAGAGATCACCGAACAACCTTTGTAGGATCGTTTGGCATAATCAAAAGTGGGGTGAATGATTGTCTTCGCTTATAAAAACCTGAAACCAAAACTCAAAGCAACAGTAAAACAATCTAAATTACTGGATGTAGATATCAATCGCAAGCCGTTCAACCACTCGCTCGACTGCTCGCTATGACCATTTTAGCATGTAGTCAAAATCTCCATCTGCTTGAAAAGCTTTGACTACTTGAAGCGCTTCATCGCTTAAACGTTCAACCGCTCAAACAAGTATAAGCCGAAGACAACACCGTACTCGTAGCACGTCAAATCATGAAGTGTTAGCACGCCACCGAGAACACAGAAAAGCACTGCTCAAGAAAACACGTTACCAATGAACTTTTCTTGGAATAGATCTGATATATTACTTCTTTATAATGTATATGGCTACAAAGCGCCCTCATGGCACCCCCAAAAGCCTTTTCGATGAAAGCCCTCTAAAAACCCACTAAAAACCACACATTAACCCTTAGCATGTCCCTGCTTTTATAGGCTAACGTCCAGACCGTGTTTGGCTGAAACACGAACACAACACCTAATCTCTTCCAAAAATTAAGGGACCCGAAACACTTCCAAACATGGGTTTTACCATATCTCTACAACTTCCTGCTATGAACTCCTTCCATAATGTCTCCAATCACAACACGTGATAAAGCCTTCAGGATGCACCTCCTGTATCTTCATCACACACAATCACCACGTATTGAAGCCTCTGGGAACACACCTCCCGTATCTTCTCCACACATCATCAACCTCTGTGTCGAAGCCTCTCAGCCCACACCGCCCATAGCTTCTTCACGAATCACCACCTTCGATCTCCACATGCTTCAGCATGAGCCCGACCACCCGTGTGACATCACGACCGCCTAGACCTTAGATTCCCCATCCTAGTCCCGGTCCTCCTTGTCACCAACCATGATCGCCTTCACGCCCACCTGCACATGCAAAGACAAAAGAAACATTCTCTCCCAGAACAAGTTCTCCCAACTTGACCGTCATTGACGCACACACGCAAAACACACCCTTGTCCATCCACAGACAAGAACCAATCCATCCACGACCATCACCTAGATCGACCACGACCACACATACTATCGCTTTCCAGAACTCATCTTTAGACTACCCATTATGACCGGTGACAACCACTATGCAAGATTGGTCGCTTGCTCATTGAGTACTCGAACACAAGTACTCATGAAATACCATCGCTGAGAACACTCAAGAATACCATCGCTACCAACTACAGACCCAACAAGTACCAACTACCGAACATATACCACAACTCTTCGGCAACCGATCACTGACCACAATCGTGAAAACCATGACTATCGAGTATCGAGTCCTTCGGGTATTGTTCACCAATCACTATGCACTAGCCACTACAACATCGACTACCACGCACCGACCAGTCAACCACTGACCCAACACGAGTACTCGAGGTACTTGAAGATCATAAGAGTTTGAAGCACTCGTATCGACCATGAAGTCTATGCGTACCGATCGTTAAGTCTACGACAACCGATCGCAGAGCCCTTGACTACCAAAGACAACAATAGTAGACCACAAATTCTATGACCATCGACGCAAAGCCTTCGACTATCAACTTGTAAAATCTTCGACTATCGAGTACTGACCAATAAAGCCTACAACTATTAATCACAAAGTCTACGACTACAAAAAAATTACTGTAGCTATGACCATGATAAAGTACTGTAGCTACGATTACCTGCCATGGTCGCATGGTCGTAGTCGTACTGCAGTGGTCGAAGTAAAAATACCATAGCTATACTGAGTACCTTCAACCGAGAACCTTCGAACTGAGCGAGACCCTTTGGACCACAACTATAGTGCCATCCGATCTTTCGGTGATACTCAAACGCTGTCCGATGTATCTCTGCCACTTGAACACCGTCTGATGCTTTGGTTCCACTCGAAAACCCTCCGATGCGCCAAAGCTACTTGGACACTGTCCGGTACTCCCCTGTTAGTCGAAAACCGTCTGATGCCACTTGAATATGATTGGACTAGTCCAAAACAACTCAGAGGTTGATCAAAACCGCTCAGAGCAAACCAAGCAGACGAAACCCACTCGGAGCAGACCAAAACTACTCGAAGCCGACTCAAACCACTTGAAGCAACAAAATCACTCAGGGAAGACAAAACCCACTCGTAGAAGATAAAACAACTCGAACTTAACCGTTGACTGCAATTGACCGAAACTTTCACAAATGCAAAATCCAAAGCAATCCAAATGTCAATTATTCATTATCACTTTATTTACAACCATCCACATGGTCTAATAACCTTCCTCCAAGACATCTAGGTGCAAGCAAACACCAAGAGTAATAAACCACGGCTCTTGCTTGAAGGTTATCAAGTGCTAAAGAGATCAACTAATGGTGCAAGTGGACTTGAATGCTCTTAACTACCTCAAAATGTGAAATATGAGCAAATGAGTAGGGGAGAATGCACCAATGGCTCTATTGTATTCAATGAGGTCAGGGATACTTGAATTGATGCTAGTGAGGGGGTACTTATTGCGCTCAACCACAAAAGCAACCATTGGTTGGCCAGTACTATTGTACCTACCATTCAGTGGCCATATAGGGTTCAATTAATACTTCTAAACTAGCTGTTACTGTCTAGTGCGGTACTACTGTACTCACAGGGTTGGTACTATCGCATTGTGGTAGTACCACTCAGCTCCTCAGTACCACCAATTTCCAGGGGATGAAAAATGCTTAAAACCATGCTATCTGGAAATAGCATATCGCCAACTAGGAATCATCCCTACCGCACTATGGTACTACCTCACCTCACGAGCAGTCATACCATTTTTATTGAATTTTGTTTTCAGATGTAGTTTAAGATGAATGAATGACTCTTAGTCATGATCCCTTAAACTACTAGACATGATCCTCCTTTATAGTACGACATCTATCCAACAAATTTGGTCTTTTCACCAAACACCGAGACTAGTAAAAGCTATAAAAGGGTCCTTAGGCTACATAGTACCTTTGTCTGAGCCATGGTGATCCTTTATTCTCTTTGCAAACTAGTTTCATATAATCATCCAAAATCTGGGACTAAACCTTTCAAATATCTTAGCACACATGTTAGTCCCTTTAAACATCACTGTCATTAATTACCAAAATCATTTTTAGGAGCCTAGATGTTTTCATTGACAAAGTTTGTAATACATGGGCTGACCGGCCCAATAGAACATACAACATAAATAGTTCAATAGAAACAAAGATAAAAGAGGCATAAAAAACTAGCAAGTATCCGACAATAGTTCAATAACCACAAGACAAATCTTCTTCTACATCCTCTAAATATGTTCAATAAGCAAATGTGAGTACAAAAATTGTACTTTGCAAAACTTTATAGCAAAGTTATATAGCACACAAGCTGAGACAAAGGTAGTTGTCTAGTTTAGTTCAATTTGCATAAACAAGCTTTCAATTGTAATAACAAATAATATATTGTGAACAGAAGTTATAATAGCAATTGAATTTGATAAGCAATTAATAATAAAGTATAAATACCATAATTTAGATCAAGAGGCTTGTTGCCCCAGGATTTTGAAATAGCCGCAATGACCTTACTGAACCAAGATATGCACCGATTTTCCATCCATACATTCCCAAAATTTTTATAAAACTCAAAGCTACTTATCGTGGGATATAAGCAAGCTTTTTCCATAACTAGGGATACGGCTATTCGAATAGATTTACACTCTATAGAGGTTATACACTTTCACTACTACAAAACAAGCTATACTAGACGGCTACATCACAGATGGTTCATACAGAACCGTCTATGCTTAAACCATCACAGACGGTTTATACTAATAACCGTCTATGATATTTTCACAGACGGTTATTGACACGAATCATCTGTGATAATTGAGACATCACAGACAGTTCGTGTTAATAACTCTCTGTGAAAGTTGCGTATATCACAGACGGTTCGTATAAAAAATCATCTCTGATATTGTCGACATCACAGATGGTTCTTATAACAAACCGTTTATGATATTGTGGACATCACAGATGGTTTGTATGAATAACCGTCTGTGAATTATCATAGACGGTTATTAATACAAACCGTCTGTGATAATGTTCGTATCATAGATCGTTTGTGGTTGGAACCATCTGGGATAATATGCGGTATTAAATACCGGGCGTACGTGGTCTCGACATAGATCTGCCTTCATTGCGCTGCATTGGTGGAGTAAGGTAGATAGCTTTGGGGAGTTTGGTGAAAACATATCGCTTGTAGATCTATATACGTCTTCTTAGTGATCAGAGGTTACTACTCAATTGCTTCTAATAACTTATATGCCTTGTAATTAAAAGAGATGATAGCTAGGTTTTTGTTTAGATTTAGCTAGCTAGCTAGGTTTAGAAGGATAATGGTACTTTGCTCAATTTCAGAATGGGTAAGTACTCCTAGTTTACTACAATATATTCTTGCTTAATATTATTGTGTCATGAATACGTGGCTAGCTAGCTACCTAATATAGATGTGTGTAATTAAGTATAGCTAGTCTGATTTGCTATAGTAGCACTAATAATCCAATTTGACACCCATTTGTTACATGTGTAGCGTAGATGGACCAAAGCTGGATGTACGTTGAGAACCGTGTGAGTGAACAATATATTAATGGCATGTCTGCTTTTAGAAGAGCGACCAAGCTGGATATGTTGAAGAAGGGGATGGAATATATGTACTGTCCATGCATTGATTATGATAATCTAAAGATGTTTAGCAACTTAGCGCAGATCGAAGCTCACTTGATTCGAAGGGGTACAAATGTTGGACTATTCATGGCGAAGAGAAGAGTACACAAGAAGGTAGTTATGACATCATCGAGGGAGACAACAATATGCTAGTTGTGGACTGTGCTTTTGATGAGGATAGGTCACAGGAAGACAATCTAGATCAAATGCTACGTGAAGCTACCTATTGCAATTAGAAGTATTTTGCTGAACAAGGTTCGAGTGACAATCATAAGGCTATGTTATTTCTTTAACGCAATTACTCAGAAGGTCATCGATCCCGATGCACTAGATGCTCTACAGATCGAGGTGGTGACAACTCTATGTCATCTAGAGATATATTTCCCTCCATCATTTTTTGATATCATAGTCCATCTCATTGTCCACCTTGTGAAAGAGATAAAGATATGCGGCCCTATATTTCTACGTCATATGTACCCGTTTGAGAGGTACATAGGAATTCTCAAGTCCTATGTACGCAATCGATCTCGACTGGAGGGTGGCATCATCGAAGGTTATACAACCAAAGAGGTCATTGAATTTTTCATCGGCTACATGGCTCAGGTCAAACCGATAGGTGTACCTCTATCTCTTCACGAGGGGAGGCTAGAGTGTATCAGGACTATCGGAAGGAAAGCATAACTCCAAATCGAGATACATATGCTCAAGCCCATTTCACCATTTTACAACACATGATTGAAGTAACCCCATATATTGAAGAGCACAAGGACATGCTACAACAAGAGAATGCAGGCCAGTCAGAGGTTTGGATCATGAGTCAACACAACTGTCAATTTAATGAATGGTTGAAGGTGCGATTGACTAGGAGGTCGTCAAGTGAAATAGTGCAATGGTTGGCAAAAAGGACAAAATTTATAATTGTGACATGGCAAGGATACGACATTAATGGCTACACATTTTATACAACAGATCAGGATAGAAAGAGCACAGTGCAGAACTCAGGTGTCTGCATAGATGCCTTTGATACGCACGTTAGTACCACTGGCCCAAGCTCGTACTACAGGCTTGTAGAGGAGATTTGGGAGCTTGACTATGTAATTTTCAAGATTCCTCTATTTCAGTGCCGTTGGGTCCAACTCCCAAGGGGTGTAAAGGTCGACAAGTATGGCATCACTACCATGGACATCGAATGTGTAGGATACAAAGGCGAACCATTTGTACTCACAAGGCAAGTTGTTCAAGTATTTTATGTAACCGACCCGATAAATAAGAAGCGCCATGTAGTTCTTCATGGAAAAAGAAGGATTGTCAGAGTTGAGACTGTTGTGGATGAGGAAGAGTACAATCAATTTGATGAGTTGCCTCCATTCAGAGATGGCATTAGGCTCGAGGAAGAACAAGGCGATGAAGCAAGCTATATGCGTGTTGATCATCGTGAAGGGCTTTATTCAAAAGGAAATAGCCAAGTGTAATAAATGATCTCACACAGGCAGCACCTATTTGGAAATTGTTGCAATGTAATCATAATTAGGAAACTCAGCATGTAATTATGGAACTATATTCCATTGTAATTGTAATTGATACAATAACTAAGAAATAGTTATATTTATGATTATGCTCGCGTTTTTCATATTGCATGGCCATAATGCATTTCTTACGGCCAGATAGAGTGAACTATCACAGGTAGTTTATCGGAACAAACTGTTTGTGGTAATACTATCACAGACGGTTCTATTCTAGAATCATGTGTGATATGTTGAATACCACAGATGGTTCGATAAAAGAACCATCTGTGATAGTATTATCATAGTCAGTTCCATAACAGAACCATCTATGATAGTTTCCCTATAAATATACCCCAAGGATAGGTTCTGCTCACAAAGTCCTCACTCACGCACTTTGTCTCCACCGTGATGTGACGATGGCCCGATCTTCCGAGAGGTACTGATAAGTCGATTGTAGAGAACTCGACGTTGATGATCCAAAGGCTCTGACCAAAACAGATCGAACCCCTCGCAATCACTACACCACTGCTCTGTTGGTTATCAACCGTGCCGAACACGGTTGACCTCGCCAAGAAGGCTATCTCCTGCAAGCAAATCGAGAACACGAGCAAGAGAGTAAGAGATGCAATCTGTATTGTGAATAAAGATTAAGTTCACAAGTTGGGGTTCCTCAACCGAACATGCGACGAAACTGCTAAGCAGAATAATCTCTTAAGAAAAACCCGAGGAAAACTAAAGGGGTGCGACCTCCTTAAATAGGGGAGGGGAGAGCCGCACTTACGTAATGAAAAGGGATGTGGTACTATTCATAGCTACTGTTCACACGGCCATGGTACTATTCATAGCTACTGTTCACATGAACAGTACCGGCCTAAATAGTTTAAGTTACAAGGCCCTCGGCCCAATTTGACTCGGACTGGAAAAGTAATGTGTCTTCTTTCGCTATTTTTGATCTGCTCGGATGGATTTTGGAGGTGAGATCAGATCCATCTGAAAGTAGACTCCAAGAGCTTTCCAACGAGTACTCATGGGCCCCGAGAAGCCTTCTGGATCAAAAGTTATGGCCGTTTGAAGTAGATGTTGTTACAAAGGCCGAATTTGAATCGAACTCGCGAACAGGACTTGGATTGCGCTTGACGGTTCCACTTCTACACTTGAGCTCGTGTGGTTCTTCACCATGGTTCCTAAGGACAATTAAATCATCACAAGAATTAAGTAGTATGCCATTCTTTGAAACATTTGTATGCAAACTTAGGAACACATTCACCTGATGGTTAAGTTGACGTGCTCACGCTCGAGTCATTGGTCCTTGTATCATAGTTTCAGTTTGTTGAGTTTGTTGTGGAGTTGGCATAGTTGTATCTATGGAAAGGATGTCCTCATCATCCTCCCCTTCTTGAATTGGAGTCGTCCTCGACTCAAGCTCATCTTCCGCGCCCAAGCATGGTCGCAAATCTGCAATGTTAAAGGTGGGGCTAACCCCAAAATCTACAGGCAAGTCTAACTTATATGCATTGTCATTAATACGTTCAAGCACTCTAAAAGGACCATCTGCACGAGGCATCCGTTTAGAATTTCTCAATTTAGGAAATCGTTCTTTACGCAAGTGTAACCACACAAGATCACCAGGTTCAAAAGTAATATGCTTGCGTCCTTGACTACCAGCAACTTTATATTTAACATTCATAATCTCAATGTTCTCTTTAGTTGTCTCATGCATCTTACGTATCAAATCAGCACGTTGTTGCGCATCAAAATTTACCTTCTCAGAAGCTGGAAGAGGCAACAAGTTGATAGGTGCACGAGGTATGAAACCATAAACAACCTCAAAAGGGCATTTCTTTGTGGTAGAATGCAGCGAACGATTATAAGCAAATTCCACATGAGGCAAACATTCCTCCCACATTTTTAAGTTCTTTTCAAGTACAGCTCTAAGCATAGTAGACAATGTTCTATTGACTACCTCAGTTTGTCCATCGATTTGGGGATGACAAGTAGTGGAAAATAACAGCTTAGTTCCCAATTTACCCCACAAGCTTCTCCAAAAATGACTAAGAAATTTAGCATCACGATCTAAAACTATCGTATTCGGAATACCATGCAAGCGAACAATTTCCTTAAAGAACAAATCAGCAACATTTGTAGCATCATCACTTTTATGACATGGTATAAAATGAGCCATCTTAGAGAATCTATCCACGACAACAAAAATACTATCCCTCCCCTTCTTTGTTCTGGGAAGCCCTAAAATAAAGTCCATAGAAATATCTTCCTAAGGTATGCTTGGAACAGGAAGAGGCATGTATATACCATGAGGATTAAGTCGTGACTTAGCTTTTTGGCACGTGGTGCAGCGGGCAATGAAGCGTTCGACGTCACGCCTCATCTTTGGCCAATAAAGGTGGTGAAACAAAATGTCCTCGGTCTTCTTCACGCCAAAGTGGCCCATCAATTCTCCTCCATGCGCCTCCTGTAACAACAAAAGATGAACGGAGCCAGCTGGAATGCATAACTTGCTAGCACGATATATGAACCCATCATGCACAACAAATTTATTCCAACCCTTTCCTTCTTGACAATTTAGCAACACATCTTTAAAATCAACATCATGCACATATTGCTCCTTTATTGTCTCTAACCCAAAGATTTTGAAGTCAAGTTGTGAAAGCATGGTATATCTCCTAGACAATGCATCAGCTATCACATTTTCTTTGCCCTTTTTATATTTAATGACAGGGAAAAGATTCAATAAACTCAATCCACTTAGCATGCTTAGGCCCCTCGGGAATCCCACTACAGGGCTTCGGGGGTCAGCCGCTAAAGGCTTTGGGCCAGATACAGCTGCAAGTCTCTTTCGGTTAGGGCGACAACACGAGGAGCGAAGACATCATCTTCGACGTTGTCGACATCCCATACCCCTACAACGCCATATTGGGACGCCCGACCCTCAACTCCTTCGGAGTGGTCCCGCACCATGACTTTCTGTGCATGAAGCTCTCGGGCCCGCAGGATATTATCACCACCTTCGGTGGCTAGGACCTCGCCCGGTGCATAGAGCTTGGTGCTCGGGGCCCGCACTAGAAGGTGCACGTGCTCACCGATACTCCTAGGGTAGACATGCCTTCCGCCCTGGGGTGGACGCCCAAGCCCCGGCCAGACGGTGGAGTCAAGAGGGTGCCCCTGCACGCTGAAGGTTAGTGTGTGTCCATCTTCCAGGGCCTTCCCCTGGATGTTGAGCAAGACCTACTCTGGGTGCTCCGGGACAACACAGACGTCTTTGCGTGGTCCCCAGATGACATAAAGGGTGTGGACCACACCCTCATCGAACATACTCTAGCTGTCTGCCCCGATGCCAAGCCGGTCAAGCAAAGACTCTAACACAAGTCAATAGAGCGACAACAAGCGGCCAAGGCAGAAGTGGCAAAACTCCTCCGGTCCAGGGTCATTCGTGAAGTCCAATACCCGGACTGGCTTGCTAACCCGGTGTTGGTAAAGAAGGCTAGCGGGGCATGCACATGTGTATTGATTTCACCGCACTCAATAAGGCGTGTTCGAAGGATAACTACCCACTGCCGCGTATAGATCAGCTGGTGGATGCCACGGTGGGATGTGAACTTATGAGCTTCCTAGACGCATACTCCGGCTACCATCAGATTCACATGGCCAAAGATGACAAGGACAAGACCAGCTTCATAACACCGGTAGGGACATACTGCTTCATCAGGATGCCCTCGTCTTGAAGAATGTAGGCGCCACCTTCATGCGTCTCGTCGCGCTTGCGCTGGCCTTTCAGCTCGGGAGGAACATCAAAGCCTATGTCGATGACGTGGTTGTAAAGACTAGGCAGCTGGCCTCCCACGGTCAAGACCTCCAGGAGACCTTCGACAACCGCAGGTGAGCGGGTATCAAGCTCAACCCTAACAAGTGCGTCTTCGGCGTGCAAGCTGGGAAGCTCCTGGGTTTCTTGGTGTTTGAAAGAGGCATCCAAGCAAACCCCAACAAGATCGATGTGATCCTCTCAATGGAGCCACCCATGATGACGAGGGAGGTCCAGAGCCTCACCGGACGCATGGCCGCGTTGAGTCGCTTCCTATCTAGGGCGGCTGAATGGGGCCTCCCATTTTTTAAGACCCTTCGCGGCTACGACGAGTTCCACTGGGATGACGACTATGCGAAGGCTTTCGATGACCTTAAGCAGCACCTCACAAGCCTTCCCACATTAGTCGCCCTAGCACAAGAGGCTCCCCTCTTGCTTTACCTCGCTGCAACAGCAACGACAGTCAGTGCAGTCCTCGCCCTCGAGGAAGGCGCCCTTTAGTGGCCCATGTACTTCTCTCTGAAGCTCTCCAGGATGCCAAGACACGGTACACCGAACTCGAGAAGTTGGCCTACGCATTGGTCATGGCCTCGAGGAAGCTTCAGCACTGCTTCCTAGCCCACCACATCACTGTGCCGTCCTTGTTCCCCTTGGTGGAGATGCAATGCATAGCCGAGCCTAATGACCCCCTTGAGCTGCGACATTTGCAGCACTAGGCCAGATCCTTCCAGGTGCTGGACGGCGTCCTCTACAAGAGGGGAGTTTGCGCCCCACTTTTGCGATGCCTCTCACGTGACAAGGGAAAGTGCCTCCTCGTTGAGATCCACGCGGGGCTCTGCAGTTCGCATATCGCGTCGAGGTCCCTGGTTGGCAAAGCATTCAGGCAGGGCTTCTACTAGCCAACGGCCATCACGGACATGTAAGACCTCGTGCGTCACTGTCAAGGCTGCCAGTGGATGGGGCAGGCCATCCACAGACCCTTGAGCAACTTACAACCCATTCCCCCGGTATGGCCATTGGCGCGCTGGGGCATCGTGTCGTTGGGCTACTCCCGCGCACCCCAGGTGACCTTCGGTTCATTGTAGTTGCCCTGGAGCACCTCTCTAGGTGGCCCGAAGCGGTAGCACTGGTTGAGGTGACCTCTAGAACCATGCAGCGTTTCCTCTGGCAGAGCGTCATCTGCCGCTTCGGAGTCCCAAGGGCGGTTGCTGTTGACAACGGCTTGCAGTTCAACTTCGCACCGTTCAAGGCCTTTTGCGACCGCATGGGCATCACACTTCGATACGCTTCTGTTGGGCACCTGCAATCCAACGGAGCGATCGAGCGGGCAAACGGGAACATCTCGGCCGGAGTCAAGAAGCGCCTCGTCGGGCTGCTAAAGGGCAACTGGCTGGACGAGCTCCATAGCGTGCTCTGGTCCCTTCGCACAACGGTGACACATCCGACGGGGTTCACACCGTTCAAGCTCCTCTTCGGCGATGAAGCAATCACGCCGGAAGAGATCAAGACCGGTTCGAGGAGGGTCCTCGTCCAGGCCCCAGTGGAAGAATGCGAGTTGTCCCTCGACCTTCTTGACGGGGAGGGGGTGACTACCACCCAGCATGTCGCAAAGTATGCGCACCAGGTAAAGGCCTTAACCATTAGGGGCTCCTGTTGTAGGGGTGGCCCCCACCTAAGCCCATCTGGCCTGCTAAGGAGTTGTAAAGCCCAAGATAGGATATGTGTAATGACATAGATACCCCTACGGGAGGCACATGGATGTAAGGGCATAATTGTAAAATACTTCTCATGGAAATATATATGCCCGCCCCTGACATAGGGAAGGGGGCAAGCATTGTTCATCCATCTTCTCCACTACACCACTCTCACTTTACTGTTTGGTCAGTAACCACTACATAAACCACCACAAATTTTCCGATAAAAGCTCTCAATACTTCATTCATTAAGCGCATAAATGTACTAGTTGCATTAGTAAGACCAAATGGCATAACCAACCACTCTCTTAAATGCAGTTTTCCATTCATCACCTAGTTTCATTCTAATTTGGTGGTAACCACTATGCAAGTCAACCTTAGAAAACATAGTAGAACCACTCAATTCATCAAGCATATCATCTAACCTAGGAATAGAATGATGATACCGAATAGTAATATTGTTAATAGCTCTACAATCTATACACATCCTCCATGATCCATCTTTCTTTGGCACAAGTAACACAGGAACAGCACATGGACTTAAGCTCTCATGCACGTACCCTTTTTCAAGAAGCTCTTGCACTTGCCGTTGAATTTCTTTTGTCTCCTCAGAGTTGGTGCGGTATGGAGGATAATTAGGCAAGGATGCCCCTAGGATGAAGTCAATTTCGTGCTCTATTCCTTGCATTGGTGGTAACCCCGCTGGGATCTCATCTGGAAAAACATCCGCGAAATCCTGCAACAAAGAAACAATCAAAACGGGCAAAGTAGAGGGTAAAGCATTAGTGGAAAAGATAACATTCTTGCACACAAGTGCATAACACTCTTGGGATTGTGTTTCTAACTCTCACATCTCACTCTTTGTGGCTAACAAAACCTGTCCCTTTAGTTTTATGTCTCTTTTTTGTCACTCTTTTCTTTCTTTTCTCTCAATTTGGGCTTGTGGCTCTCGTTTTCCTTGTTGTGGGTGTCACTCATCTCTCTTTCTTTTCTCTCACACTCAACCTTATCTAAATTATCCTTGAGTATTTTTCTGGTGTCATTGGAACTAATGAAACCTTCTTCTCCTTGTGTATAAACAAGTACTTGTTGGAACGCCCATAGTGAACTATGTCTTTCTCATACTGCCATGGCCTCCTAAGAAGTAATGCACACGCTTGCATCAGTACCACATCACAATCCACAAAGTTAGAATAGCTACCAACAGCAAAAGGCACTCTCACCATAGTAGTTACCTTCAGTTTCCCACATGAGTTGAGCCATTGGATGTAGTATGGCTATGGGTGAGCACGTGTAGTCAAGCCAAGCTTCTCAACCATCTCTAAACTTGCAATGTTGTTACAGCTTCCGCCATCAATAATCACCTTGCATGAGTGCTCTTTGATCACAAATTTTGATTGGAATAAATTGTGACATTGTCCTCTCTTTGCCTTTTCCATCTGTGAGCTAAGAACACGAAAAATGATGAGGTTTGCCTGGTTTGTATCATAGGTGATCTCCTCTGAATCAGACTCTAAAATGTTCTATTGCTCTTCGTGGTCAGATTCTTCTTCCTCTACATTGCTTGCCGATGTGTACTCTCCATCTTCCTAAATAATAAGAGCTCGTTGATTTGGGTAATCATGCATGTAATGCCCCTTCCCCTTGCATTTGAAGCATTCTATCTCTCTGGTTCTTCTAATAGAAGCTATGGATGATGAACTTGTGGCTGGGACAACAACAGTCTTCTTTGAATCAGTAGTCCTATGTGCTGAAGAATCAGGATGCCTTGCTGATTGCTCCTAGCTGGGTGACATTGTGTTGTGTCCCAAACTGTTTAGGGCTTCTTGACCTGTGTACTGGAAGGTTTTCATGGTATGGAGGAGCTGGAATAGTTGCGGTTCATCCTGGTGTAGCTTTGCCTCTGATCATGCACATGCTTATTCAAAGAATTATAATTATAAAAATCAAGTATATTCTAAACCTCCTTATTCAGCCCACCAAGAAACCTAGCCATCTTTGCATTTTCTTGCTCCCCTATATTAGCATGGATCATGCCAATTTGCAATTCTTCATAGTATTCCTTGACACACTTACTGCCTTGATTCAATCTTTGTAACTTATTAATCACATCACGCTAAAAATTAGATGGAACAAATCTAGATCTCATTACCCTTTTCAACTCATCCCAAGTGCGAGGTGCATCATCCCTTCTTTTCAATTGACTCCACCAAATAGAAGCATAATTTGTAAACTCACTAGTAGCAGCACATACTCTTCTATTTTTAGGAATGTCATGACAACTGAACTTTTGTTCTACTAGTAGTTCCCAATCAAGATATGCTTCAGGATTATATTTACCATCAAAGGAAGGAACATCAAATTTAATCTTACCCAAGCCATCATCTCTTCTCTCCTCATGACGATGAGGCGCATGTCCTCCATTACCACCCATTCCTCGACGATTATGCCCAAGACTCTACCGATCATGGTCAAAATCAAGGTCTTCTCCATTGTCAGCCGTATAGTTGCCATTCACCTCTTCATGGGCAGCATGCTAAAATGAAATATGCCCGTGGTTGGAGAAGGGCAGTAGTAGCATTGTGATTTGCTCCAACTCGATCTCGAGGACCTCGCGGTGGTGAGTGCTGTCTTGGGGGAGTATGCTCAACTCACTCAAGTTGTACTTCAATTCCTCCAATACAATTCTTCATACCGTCAAGCCGAACAAGTACTTGATCGAAAAGCATCTGCTCAAAAGTGCCGGCAAATGCATCCATCATCCCCACGGACGGCACCAACTGGTATGGTTACCGACCAAACAGTAAAGTGAGAGTGGTGTAGTGGAGAAGATGGATGAACAATGCTTGCCCCCTTCCCTATGTCAGGGGCGGCATATATATTTCCATGAGAAGTATTTTACAATTATTCCCTTACATCCGTGTGCCCCCCGTAGGGGTATCTATGTCATTACACATATCCTATCTTGGGCTTTACAACCCCTTAGCAAGCCAGATGGGCTTAGGTGGGGCCCACCCTACAATATTTTACTTTGATGATATATTGATTTATAGCAAGGCTTTGGATGAACATTTGGAACATTTGCGCCAAGTTTTTACTGCTTTGAGAGAGGCGTGCTTGTTTGGTAACCTTGATAAGTGCACATTTTGCATAGATCGAGTTGTGTTTCTTGGTATTGTTGTGACTGCATAGGTAATTGAAGTGGATGAACAGAAGGTAGAAGCTATACGAGCATGGCTTACACCTACAACAGTCACACAAGTGCAGAGTTTTCATGGACTCGCTGGTTTCTACCACCATTTTTGAAGGATTTCAGCACACTCGCTGCCCTACTCAATGAGTTGACCAAGAAGAATGTGCCATTCAAGTGGGAGAAAGCACAAGAGGATGTCTTCAACATGTTGAAAGATAAGTTAACTAAAGCACCACTTCTACAACTTCCTGATTTTGATAAGGCTTTTGAGATAGAATGTGATGCTAGTGGTATTGGGATTGGAGGTGTTCTCATGCAAGATAGAAATTTAAGCCCATTGCTTATTTTAGTGAAAAGCTTAGTGGTCCAACTTTAAACTACTCAACATATGACAAAGAATTATATGCCTTGGTTATAGTATTAGAAACGTGGCAACACTATCTCTGGCCAAAAGAATTTGTCATTCATTTGGATCATGAATCACTAAAGCATATTCATAGCCAAAGTAAGTTGAGCCGTAGACATGCTAAGTCAATAGAATTTATTGAGACTTTTCCATACATTGTGAAACATAAAAAAGGAAAATAGAATATAGTGGCTGACGCATTGTCTAGATGGTACACGCTGTTGTCCCAACTTGATTGTAAAATTCTTGGTTTGGAAAGTTTAAAAGAACTATATGCTATTGATTTGGATTTTAGAGACATTTATGCTAATTGCAAGGAAGGGAGATGTTGGGATAAATATGTGCTAAATGATGGCTATTTATTTAGAGCTAACAGAATTTGTGTTCCCGCGAGTTCCGTTCGTCTTTTGTTGTTGCAGGAGGCGCATGGAGGTGATTTGATGGGACATTTTGGTATTCACAAAACCAAGGACGTGCTAGCCATGCACTTCTATTGGCCAAAGATGAGCGTGACGTTGAGCGCTACGTGGGGAGATGCACTACTTGTCAAATAGCTAAGTCTCACTAAACCCATATGGTTTATATACGCCTCTTCCTATTCCGAAAGTACCTTGGGAGGATATTTCTATAGATTTTGTGCTAGGATTACCAAGGACTAAGAGGGGAAGGGAAAGTATATTCATTGTCATTAATAGGTTTTCTAAAATGACTCATTTTATACCTTGTCATAAGAGCGATGATGCTACCCATGTTACTTATTTGCTTTTCAAGGAAATTGTTCATTTGCATGGAGTACCGAGGACAATTGTTTCAGACCGTGACGCCAAGTTTTAAAGCCACTTTTGGAAGATGCTATGGGGAAAGCTTGGAACGAAGTTATTATTTTCAATTACTTATCATCCTCAAACCGACGGGCAAACCAAAGTCGTCAACCGCACACTTGGTACCATGCTACGGGCTATACTCAAGAAGAATTTGAAGCTTTGGGAGGAATGCTTGCCACACATTGAATTTGCCTACAACCGCGTTGTGCATTCAAGCCTACTGCTATAATTGATTTGCTACCTTTGCCACCTTCAGAAAGAGGTAATCTTGAAGCTGAGAAAGCGTGCCGAGATGATTCATAAGCTACATGAGACAACCAAAGTGAATATTGAGAAGATGCAAGCCCAATATAAGGAGCACGCAAATAAGGGCAAGAAGGAGGTGGTTTTTGAAGAAGGTGACCTAATTTGGTTGCATTTGCGCAAGGATCATTTTCCAAAACGGCACCAGTCCAAAATAATGCCGTGAGGTGATACACCATTTAAAGTGCTTACAAAGATCAATGACAATGCCTATAAATTGGAGCTGCACGAGGAATATTGAGTGAGTAATACATTCAACGTTGCTGATTTATCTCCATATTTGGGAGACGAAGATGAGCCAATGTCGAGGTCGACTCCTTCTCAAGAAGGGGAGTATGATGAGGACATCAATGACACACATACACTTCTAGTGGTACACACACCTGTAGTTGAGTCCACTAAAATTCAAGAGTCGGCTAGTATACAAGGTCCAATAACATGAGCACATGCATGTCGCCTTGGACAATAGGAATTTTCGGAGAAGTTGTTGATCAAGATTCAGCCAAGGCCCGGCTCCGATTATGAGTGGCTGAGTTCATTGATTGCTGACAAATTCCTCCAATTCCCAGCATCATGAAGGTCAACCTATAATGTTTCAGTATGCACAATACATATGGATGGAAAGATAATTAAGTCTACTATCACCTCCAACAAATGACTCATCATTTAGACTTCCCAATAAGGAGTTATGACTATTTTAGTAGGGACTGCGCAGAAGATAAAAGGACACGCGAACAGGCTGTTGGTTGTCCTTTGGGCTGGCTCATCTTCTAGTGTTTTGTTAAGAACTTTCACACCTAGCTAGGAGGGTTGTTCCTAGTATAAAAACCCCTGATGTTTCTACTATGGGTAGACTTGATTCTTGTTTGCATGAATGTTACTAGCTACTGTAAAACAATTGGGTCTCATCAATATTTCATCTTCGAGTGAAATTCTTCCATTGTTGCTCTTACGTCTTCTCTTGGATTTGTTGGACCGTTCTTCATGAATAGGCCAATTGTGTTTGACATGGTTGGTAACCAATCGAGGAGCGGCGTAGCGATTGCGAGATTGCTGGTCATGATCGGATTGTGGTTAGCCTCCCCTGCGTCAATGTCGCAACTCAAGTTATCGGATTTCTCCTACGACGGGAGATCGGGCCAACTCACATGCACGCATCTTAAATCGAGGCATGTGCATATCACACTCTCAGCATCGAACCGGTTCCATTCCTACGGGACATGAGTTTCATCCTCATCCGATCTGTCCTTGTCGTCCTCCTGTACAGCTTCCTGTTTAGCCCATGCCGTCTGGTCATCGTGCTCCATCTGGTGCACTATGTACTCCATATGCTCCCCTTCATCCGCTTGTCCTGTTCCCTCACCATTGAGTGCCATTCTCCCTCTCCTCCATGTACCACATCGTCCTCGTCACGAGCATCTTCCTTCTCTTCGCCAACATGTGGGCCGCCCGATCTACTCACACCTCCCGGTTGATGGCCATACGCATGACCTTGCATAGCTTCCAATGGCATGGTTGCACAAGCACGACACACTCGTATCTACGGCACCTGCACTCTTACACAAATTCCTTCCACGCAATAGTGCGCATCAATGTTCTCAACTCCCATCTGATGCCCGTGGGAGACCGGCTCCGAAGCCCTTGTATGACAACGTTGCACACCCCGAGGTCCAACGAAAAATTGCGGGTAAGCCAATGCATCTCATTTGAGATTCGAGCATTCTCGCCGTCTGGGTGTACCAGAGTGGCTTGCGGAAAACCGCTCAAATCCACACCATTCGGACCTTCACGAACGGTTCCAGCACTGTAATTCACTCTCATGTAGTGGGCATCAGCATTGTTGATGTCTATCTGCATATATGTTTCAATTTTGCAACATGTCAAATCGTATCGCACACTACAAAAGTACTGATGTACTGCAATGCACATTTCACTGATCATTCGCCTGTCAAAACCACCCACACTAACCTCGTAGTATTAACTTCCTATCAACAGCCCACACACTGATGCCGCACTTTTCTTGCTACTTGAGCTGTCTCCTACTGCAAATAATTCCTAATGGTTTCGATAATTTACATGGCATATCGATTTAAATGCCTATATAGCAGTTACAATGGTACACACGTTTTACCAACGTACTAACGACATTACATTCATTCATACTTAATCATAAATATTACGTATTATTGTTTCTTACAAAGCAAATTATGATATTCTTACAAAAATATTGACTGAATTTTGTAATACCGACAAATTTCTATGGACGATTAATTTGTATGTAATGTTCACTGAATTTTTTACAACTACAATTTTGTACGCATGCCAATTTACTAAAGATGTTAATTTTGTACAACTATGTTCACTAAATTATACACAACTATAGGCTACTACGGTTGTTAATTTTGTAAAACTACATTGACTAAATTTTCTATACCGAAATTGAACTATTTCTGTCTACATCTACAATTTTCTATAACACTAATAGTAAATAATATATCTACTGCATATATAAAATTGCAAATACAAGAAAAAAATTACCTAGGGTTACTTCTTCCTCTTCTCTCCTTCCTCTCCTCCCTCCCTCTCCTTTTCTCTCCTCCCCTCCCTCTCCTTTTCTCTCCTATCTTTTCTTTCCTCTCCTCCTCATCTCCTCCGCTGTCTCCTTTTCTTCTCCCTCTCTTCTCTTCTGTTCTGTGGGTTTTGTTGACGACATGGTCGAGCGCCGCTCCCTCTTTTTATCTGTGCTTCCAGTTGCCAAAGGGTTGGACAACTGGAATGCTGTCGCCTAACCGTTGGGCGACAGCAATTGCAGTCGCCCGACCATTCAGCGACTGTAATAATTCGCCCAACGGCTAGCGGATTGCTTGTATGTCGCTTGATTGTTGGGTGATAGGCTCTAGTTGCCCAATGGTTGGGCGATTAGAGCCTATTTTTGTAAAAAAAAATATTGCTACGAGTATATTTCTATTATTTCGAATGAAAATTAGATTATTCATAAAAAAATTTTGGGCTCCCAGCGGTCACCATTTCTACCCGCTTTAAGGGCGGTATATACTGTGATGGGCTTGGATAAGAATAATGTAACACACTTTGCGTTTGACACTTCAAATATATATACAGGTACTTGAATAGACCGCACACCACATATCATATATATCTTGTTGTACTTGTAGGTTGAAAACATGCAAATAGATGTAATAAAGCAGAATATATTGATCACTAGTGACAAACAGGAGTATATGAAATGCCAAGCAGTTTGAGCAATTGGTGTTACAGCCACCTATGGCTAACGAAATAGAGCCAAGATCAACATAAGGAACTACACCATTATTGATTAAAATGTCGAAAAACAACAACATACTAGTAATGAGATATTGACTCGGCCATCTCCAAGAAAACTTGACATTATTATTGATTATTGGCCGTACTGATGTTCTGATGCAGAGTGAGGCCAAAGTATAGGATGGCACCCTAGAATGGTATTGGCTGAGCAAGCAGCAAGGATATCCATTCTTTCAGTATTGCTGAATCTGTGTATCCATCAATTTTATTGTACATTGTTTCCATCATGCGTGCAAGATTAATAACCCGAATAAGCAAGGAAGATGGTACTGAAGTCAGTCTGAGGTACTCGTTGTTCATATCTTTCCATGCATTTTCCACCATATTCCATAGTGCTTCACTTGCCTCCTCCTTTGTTGTGTTATGCTCTTTCATGTAGCAAGTTACAGCAGTAGCAACATTGTTTCTTTCTGTCTCAAACTACAAGAAGTATTATATGTTGCATGAGATTTCAACCATTAACATGGAAAGAAATATAGATTTACTTGGTAAAACATCTATTCTTGAGCTAGTTAAAACCATGTAGTATTCTGCAAATGCATGTGTGAAACTTTTTTACAAATAAAATAAAATTCAATTTCTGCATTACAGAGAATAATTCTTATGCACTATAGTGGTAAGCAAAAGTAAATAAGTGGTACATAATAGAATGTTACCGCATGGGCGACAATGTCATCCATTAGTCGACAAATAATACATGAATCCTTGACAATTTGAGGAAACATTGACATCCATTTCATAACCTCCTCTGTAACACCCTCTTCAAAGACAACAAAAGCAGTGCAGTTTACTGCCCAGTAGAAGCATGTAATAAGCGTGACATGCAAATGCTCCTTTAACGGGGGAATGTATTCCCTATCCCTCCAACCAATTTCAGTTAGATAACCTTTGCATATTTCAGTGATCTACAAAATAAAAAAATCACAATATTTATGTACAAAGAAGCTACTTAGAGCAATTGTACTAATTTGGATGGTAATAAAAAAATTAAATATTTTGAATAAAAACATTTTTTAAAGACTATTTTATAACTTCCCATGCGTTCCATGACGTTTTCTAAAATTCTAGCTGTACATAAACAAAAGGTTATATATACTTCTAACAAATGTCCTCCCACATGCAAAATGCATTAATTGAAAATATGTAAAAAAATGCAGCAGGCAGCACCAACAGTATAAAACATGCTACTACTGCAGCTACATAATCCTATAAAAATTTCAAACTGTACGTGTAGTTCTATTCACAGTGCATTATTGTTACTACTATCTTGCAGTATGACGCCATGTATCTAGGTCCATTGTACAATCATAGTTGGGTACCACGAAACGTAGCATGCATGATTGGTTACATGGAAGAACCTAATTGCATTAAATGAAAATCCATAACACAATTGGTAAAACATACTATATCTCTGATAGCATTAACATTCTTCCTTGATATTTGATCTTTTGGAAGTGTACTCTCAATCTCATTCATGGTGCCAAACATAAATCGAGCATAGTCTTTATAGCATCTTCCGAGTTGCTCAGCATCCTTTTCATCCCACCTGTAAGCAAATATCATAAAAGAACGCATATAAAAGCATCATTATATGAGCAAATATGAGCAAGATGTTTCACATACATCTTAAACACTTTGTTCGCAATTATTTGATTCTGCTTCACTAACACCCTTCAGGTAAAATCAGGAGAGCGAGGATACAGTATTTTCAGTATTCTAGGTAGGGCCTCGAAAAAAAATATATTCTAGGTAGGGGGAGAACAAACCTCTGCATCACATCAGCGAATGGTTGAAGCTCTTCCCAGACGCCATAGTTGTCAAAAGTATCATCATATGGTGTAATAGTTGCTATGAACTTCGCCAGCAACTTCCTAGCCTTTGCATATTGTGGTTCATAATACACTCCCAATGCCCAGAAATATGCTTCTGCTGGCCTATGCCTGGCATAGAATAATTCGCGTGGGGACTCTAATCCATGATACCACCTTAAAAAAAAAGAGAGAGGGAAATTTGCGTTATTTTAGTAAATTCTTTGTCGCAGTTAACTTTTCCAGTATCAAGATGACAAGGGACATCTTGGTTTCAACCAAAATAGATACTTCTTAGTCTGCTTACTCGCATATTTCCTTGACTTCTTCCCGGTGAAGTCGCTGCAACAAATAGAAGTCCAGTTTTGCTAGCTCAAGTATGAACTCGTTGCACTCCTCCTTATCTTCCTGGTACAGAGGGATATAAAATCTAGCCTCCAACCTCTTCATCCTACGGAAAGATGGTGTCTCAAGAGCATGCCTCACTTTATTGGAGAGTGGCTTCTCAAGATGATCTACCATTCCCTTCAGTAGGTTTGTCGTTTGGGCCTGTGCTTCTGTGAGAATTTCTTCAGTAGGCGTCCCAAGATGGGCCGCCTCATAGAGAGCAAGCAACGTTCGCACATCACTTCGAAGGGTGGCCTTCAAGTTCCCTTCGCTATCGGTGAAGCTTTTAAACACATCTGACGTATGAAAATGTTATGTGCGAAAAGACTGGATATCTTATCTCTAGGATCACAAGCAGATATTTTTCCTAGGATGGTACTGTGAAAACAGAGAGCAAGGACATGATGCTGTACAGTTAAATGCTGATCCACCAACTAGACACTTTCCTTGTGATAAGGAATAGTGAAGAACCAACTACTCATCAAAGTAACTAATACTCCAACGGACTAATTTGTACAAGATTAATTTTGCTAAGGACAAAAGGCTGTGTTAACGTGTGTGCATCCCCTTATTTTTTGCTTCTTCTGTAAATCTCTCATTCCTGTAAACTGATCTAAGTCAATTTGGTATCTGAAAAGTACTGATTTATGTGTTAAAAGATTCTAGCTATCTTTGTTGATTCATTTGCTAAAGGAAAAATAATCATATTAATGTGTAGTGCTGGACTTCTCTAATTTTCCATATAACAGGAACAAGTACATGTATGCTATAAATATTATGTATGTCCATTATCAATCAATTTAACTTTCTGGAGGTGCTTTACTGAAGTAGAACTATATGTCCATGAAACTAGTTAGTCTAAGCGACCGGATTTTTTTGTAATATATGAGTTTGACTACTCAATCGAAAGAGCTGGTATAGGCAGGAAAGTTACCACATGACATCCAGTGCCGCTCTTGTCTTAACAGCCTGAACTGAAGGGAAATTGCATGGAAATCATCATTCCGAAACTTCATAGAAACTAGATTTTCCAGGGAATTATCTATCTCCTCTTTAAAATGATAAGAAACCCCGAGTCGTTGAAGCGCTTCAATCAGCTTCATTTTTGTAAATGGATCACTGATGTCTGTAAACATCATCCTTGACTTGTTTATTAGTTCATCACGTCTTTCCGTCATCCATTCTTGTGACTTCTACAGATACCAAAACGAATACCCAGTAAGTAGAAACTACGATGAGCTTGAGTCATGCGTGGTGCATGACATGTAACGTAATTACTCTCGCAGTCATCTGTCTCATGGGACTATGAAAACAATATTCCTACGTGCATCACACTTACATTTACATGTATGAGTCTGTGGCAAAAGATAAGTAATGGTAATTTTGTATGTTAAACAATCTCATGTTATTGCATACGGACATGGGCTACCGTATACTGATTACCACTACTACAGAAAAGGTCATCACAGACGGTTCAAAAACGTCATCACAGACGGTTTTGTGAACCGTCTGAATTTATGGGTCAGTGATAATACGAGGTCATCATAGACGGTTTTCGAACCGTCTGTGATATTTATAAATCACAGACGGTTTTTAACTAAGAACCGTCTGTGATTATAACTATCACAGACGGTTTTTAGTTAAAAACCGTTTGTGATATTCCCTTCTATTCCTAAACCTATTTCTGTTTATTGGCTAGCCTCAGGAAATGCTAGCCATGCCTCTGAAACAAGCAGATCAACATGTACATGTATACATCCAATTCACATCTCAATTCATTTCACAAACATAAAACATCAATTTTTATTAAGATTAGAGTATACCATTACAATATCTCAAAACAACGAGCAGGTTACACAACAAGAACAACGAGCAGGTTACATAACAAGAACAACGAGCAAGTTATACAACAAGAACAACGAGCAGGTTACACAACAAGAACAACGAGCAGGTTACACAACAAGCAAATATCCTCTATGCCTTCTCGCCCTTGATGCAACGCATGAGCTGAATGTCTTTGACGACCACCATCGTCGGCGTTGATTGAGCGTCTGCCCGGTTGGCACGAGCTAGATGCTTCTGCGTCGTCTGCAAGGAGGAGGACAGCAAGGAGGAGGAGAACAACAAGGAGGAGGACAGCAAGGAGGAGGAGAACAACAAGGAAGAGGACAGCAAGGAGGAGGATAGCAAGGAAGAGGAGACCAGCAAAGAGGCTGGATTTTGGTTATATTTATAGGGGAGGGAGAGGGAGGGAGAGGCGGAAATTCGAAATTTTTGGCGTGGGAACGGAAAGGCGGAGCTACGATTCGTGGGGCTGAGGATCGACGGGCCCAGCGGTCAGATTATCACAGACGGTTCCATATATAGAACCGTATGTGATGAATGAATATCACAGACGGTTCTATATATAGAACCGTCTGTGAATTGGAGCACAAATTTTATATACCGATGCAATATAAACAACTAGTCTGAAAAGATAAAATAGCAAAGGTTTATATAGTTTATATATACTCATTTGAAAGGTTTCGACGAGATCTACAACTTTGCAGTTGAAGAAAAATCCAAATTCCGAAAATAAAACCAAGAAAAAGGGCAAAAACAAAAACCAAAAACTTGCGACGCAGGTTTAGGTCCAAAGATGGCCGATTTTCGGGGTCTTGGAGGGCGATTGACGCAAGCGGATCATTTTTTGGATCGGGCTTGTCGTTAGCTTTCCAACGAGTACAAGAACGTCGAAAACGGACACCGTATGCAAAAGTTATGCCCGTTTTACTGAAGGTGTCTCAAAACTGAACCATACTCGGACTGAAGCGGGAAAATATGAAATTTTGAGGGATTGACGTATCACAGATGGTTTTTATTATAAACCCGTCTGTGATACTAGAATATCACAGACGGGTTTATAATAAAAACCGTCTGTGATATTCCATATTATCACAGACGGTTTTTATTACAAAACCGTCTGTGATATTCTAGTATCACAGACGGTTTATAATAAAAACCGTCTGTGATAATCTGGAATATCACAGACGGTTTTTATTATAAAACCGTCTGTGATAATCTAGTATCACAGACGGTTCAGCGGTAAGAACCGTCTGTGGTACTCCTTTTTCCCGCCACAAATACCATAGACGGCCTCCAAATTAAAACCGTCTGTAATAGTGTAAATCACAGACGGTTTCACAAAATCGTCTGTGATTTGGCGTCTACTATTAGGCTTTCTGTAGTAGTGTATACCCTTCCTAAAAAGTATTTAGTGCAATAAACTCCCATGAATCTCAACATCGTGTCTGTCAATCTGTGCGAAAATGATTATTGCATCAGTTCGTACGGAATGTTCCATGTATGTGTATTGATGTCCAACCGGCACCATGGTCTAAAATTGATAGTTTCATTTATGTAACGTGGGCGAAAAAATAGAAAATTTTTGGATGGTGATTTTAACTTATTTAAACTAGTATGAACAAGTACGAACTGAAATTCAAGCTGTAGTTGCATTTTTAATGAATGCTTACTAGCTTGCAAGTATGTACTGATTTTAATATAAAATCAGCATCTCATGTGATTAAAATTCATACAAAATCTGAATAGTTTTATTCAAAGGTATGCATTTCACTTGAATTTTTATTCATGGGTATTACCTCAAATCTGAAATTTTCTGAAAAGTATGCCAGAGTTTGAGTTGAATTCACGCATTTAGTATATTATTTATTCTAAACTATTTTTGCACTGCAAAATTTTCAAGTTACGACAACAACATTTCGATTGTACAACTCCAATATCATTTAGCATAGATAAAAAAATAATATACCTCATAGTTATGTGGTAGCGTTGGGTTGCTAATGAAGTAGTCTCCCCACACGCTCGGCCTGTAGTCTACAGCGTGTCGCTCCTCATCTAGCACCCTGTAGCCTTGGGCGATAGCTCTGCAGGCCATATTGTTCTCTCCCTCTCTCCCAGCCATATATTGCTGCTTAATTCACTTCAGCGCTCTCTCTAGCTAGTTCTGTGTCTGTGTGCTTGCTTAGTTTGCTAAGCAATTCGCCATTTATAGGCGAGCTTATACATTGCCTGGCTTTTGGTAAAAAGGCATCCGATCTGCATGTACCGACAAAGAACAAAATAAAAATGCTGGCAGGTGAGCAGGATAATGCACAAAAGTAACAAAAAAATATTTGTGCAATTAATTTGCATGTGAATCAAGCAACACAACCATTTTCGGCATGTGATTGCATAGATCCATGGAAGCTATGACGTGGATATATACATATTGTTAGACCATGTGGCTAGGTCTAGATTATTTTGGTGATGAATAATTGACAATTGTTAATTTATGATAAATATTTGATAATACTGCTTATCGGTGTTTTGCGAGACGTGTGGTGTGTGTGGATTAACGTTAGTCAAGTTTGGACAAACTTGTGCCGGAAGGATATTCTTTGGTCTTTGCGTGTGCAGGTTGAGCTTGAAGACGATCATGGTCGGTGACAAGGTGGACCGGGACTAGGATGGATAGGTCCGAGGTTCGGACGGTCAAGGAGGTCACGAGATGGTCGGGCTCATGCTTGGGGTGCATGGAGATTAAAGGTGGATGATACGTGGAGAAGCTACGGGAGGTGCGGTCCTGGAGGCTTCGACACGTGATGCGATGAGTTGAAAAGTCGGAAGGTTGAAAACCCGTATTAGGAAGGGTTTCGGGTCCCTTAAAAATTAATGGGCTAAAAGCCTGATTGAGATAAAAGGCTTAAACCCAGTTAGACGAGTTATATTAGGGTTGAGAGCGGCCTCTTAGAATTGGTGTCCGGAGCGGCGGCGGTAAATCAGTTTTGATTACGGCGTCGTTTCCGAGCGGCCGGACGATAGCGGTACAGGAAAATAGGAAGAAAAAGGGTGGCTGCATGCTGTAGACAAGATTGAGTTGATGAATATTCAATGCATGCTGTGGAGACTTTTAATGGGAGTTGATTGATTGATTAAAGAATTGGAGGCAGCTCGTACGTGAGTTTTTCTTCCGCACTTTGTTCGCCAGGCGTCACGCAGGAGTAGAGCTGGGACTTGGGCCGTGCTTTTTTGGGCCAGCCCGAAGCACGGCCGGCCCGGCACAGCCCAAGCACGGCCCGGCCCGACACGTGGCGGGCCGTGCTGGGCCTGGAAAACCGGCCCGGTGGGCGGCACGGCGATTCGTGCCGTGCTCGGGCCGGCACGGCACGGCGGGCACGGGCGGCGGCCTCCCCCAGTCCCGATCCCATCCACATCCAAATCCCCACAACCACAATCATCACAGAGCAGAGAAGAGAGAACAGAGGGGAAGGAGGCACACCGGAGCTTGGAGCCTTGGACGAGTAGACGACGGCCGCACCGCCGCAACATCCCGCATCCCGCGCGATGACGAACTCGTCGTCGCCGCCCGGCCATCCGCCGCTGGTGGCTTGCTCTCGGAGTAGTCGAGGTCGCCGTCGCCGTCGCTCGGAGCCAGGGGAGGAGGGGGCGGCGGGGGAAGGAGAGGGTGCCGGCGGAGAAGGGGGCGACTGGGGAGTGGGCCGTGGTGCTGCGCAGCTGCGGCCAGGCGATGAAGCCGGCGCGGGGCGTCGGAGTTCGGACGCCGAAGGAGCCGGGCGTCGGGCGCCGAAGGAGCCGGGAGGGGGAGGCGGCGGGGGAGGGGGCGGAGGGGGAGAGGGCGGCCGGGGGGGGCGGCGTGGGAGGGGGAGCCGGCGGGGGAGCGGAGAGGGAGCGGCGAGGGAGGGGGCGGCGGGGAGGGAGCGGAGGGGGGAACGGCGGGGGGAGGGGGAGCGGCGGGGTGACCGAGTGAGGGAGAGGGAGCCAGGGAGGGCGTCGGGCGCGGTCGCGGTGTGCCGCACTGCCGCTACCGCCCGTTGTCGTGTCCCGTCCCGTGTGGGCCTGTGGGGGAGCCAGAGACCGAGAAAAAGAAGATTTGACGCGGGGAGGACAGAGGGAGCGGTGGCCAGGCGACGTGGCAAAGCCGGAATGGCTGGACGGTGGAAAAAAAAGAATATTGTCTGGGAGACTGGGAAGAAAAGAGAGAACGGTCCAATATTTACAGGAAAAAAGCTGAAAAAAGAGAGGAACGTTGGCAGGAAAGAAAAGAGAGAACGGTCAAATATGAAAAAGCTGAAAAAGAGGGGAATATTAGCAGGCACGCAACGTTAATATAACGTTCGGAATTCACGTATATAAATTCATTCCCACCGCTGTGTTTTCCAGAATCACAGAATCATTTCATTTCTTCACTTCCTCCGTTCGGCTTCCCAGAATCACAGAATCATTTCATTTCTTCACTCCCTCCGTTCGGCTTCCCAGAATCACAGATTTATTCCATTTCTTCACTCCGCATCAGAGCTCCTATATTTTCTGCATTTATACTCTTTATTTATTTACTACTTCTAATTTCGCAAGCACATTTATTGTATTTATATTTCTTATTTATTAATTAATCACCATGTTACCAAGAAGCCGCAGTTCCAGGGAGCAATCAAGCAGTATGCAGAGAAATCGAAGCTCGAAAAGGACAGCAGGACGACTTAGTGTAAGCTCTCGCCGTCGCTCCCCTAGTCCTCCTCCGACCCCATTGATGCTCGTCGGCTCTCGCCAAGCATGGGAGACTACGGCATGGATGACCGTCATATGGACGGTACAGAGGGCTATGAGGAGTACCAGGGAGCAACGGGGACACCAGAATTCTCAACCCCGTCCACGGACGCCAACATTGGCGGGTCTACACGAAGGGCGGAATGCTGGAAGCACATGACCTGGAGCCAGGAAATCCAAGACGGTGAAACGGTAGATATCGCAACCTGTAATTATTGTAATGCTAAATTAAGTGCTCGTTCAGCTGTAGGGACATGACACTTGAACCGCCACTACAAAGCATGCTTACGCAAGATGGCGGCACAGGGCCGAGGGGGAGGAGGAGTACAAACACAGCTAAACTTCGAGGCCGATGGCTCTGTAAGTACTTGGGTATACAACCCGCTTAATGCACGTGAGGAAATTGCTAGATATATAGTTTCAGAAGACCAGCCGATTAGGATGGGTGAAAGCCGCGCGTTCGAAAGAATGATCCAACGCGGCTTTTGCCCACAGTACCAACATGTTAGTAGGAGGACTACTACATCCAATATTTTAATGTATCAAAAAGAACTGGTAGAGTTAAAACAACAATTCCAACAAGTTCAATATTCTTTTGCCATAACCTCCGATATTTGGACATCATCCCATCAAAGAAGTGCATACGTTAGTGTTGTAGCTCATTATTTAGATGATAATTATAAACTAAACAAAAGAGTCATAGGATTTAAACTAATAAATGAATCGCACACGGGAGAGGCAATTGCCGAGCGTATATTATATGTACTTGATGATTTTAAGATAGATAATAAAATTGCTTCTATAACTCTAGATAACGCATCGGCAAACACAACAGCTATGAATATCCTCACCCCAAGATTACAAACATATATTGGTGGTTATGTCCTCCACCAGAGATGTGTATGCCACATCTTGAATCTTGTTGTTCAAGATGGCATGCAAGTAATTGGTCCATATCTGAACAGTATCCGCGATGCTATTCGTTACCTCGCAAGCTCTCCACAAGTGGTAGCTAGATTCGTGGAGTACTGTGCAGCTAATGGGAAAGAGCCAAGAAAATTTGGTCTTGACATGAAGGTGAGGTGGAACTCAACATATATCATGCTAAAAAAGATACAAGGTTACGAAAATATTATATCCGTTTTTGTCAATGCTAACTGTCAAAATAATGATTTGCTAGTTACTAATTCAGATTGGCAGGTTGCTAGTCATTTTCGAGAGTTTTTAAAATATTTTTATAAAGCAACAAAGGTTTTATCTGGTATTTATTATCCTACCTCTTGCTTAGTTATAGAGTTTATTTGGTTAATTGCAGATAAAATTGCTAACTCTAGGGACGATGCTATTTTAGGCCATGCCGTCGTAGCAATGGAAGAAAAATTTGTTAAATATTTTGGTTCCCTTTCACACCTGTATTGTTTTGCTATTATTTTTGATCCTACAAAAAAGTTGGTAGGTTTACAGGAAGCTATGGAGGGGATAGGTGAATGTCTTGGCTTAGATTTTTCAGAAGCTTTCGAACATGTCAAACAGGAGCTTTTTCGTGTTTTTCGTTTGTATCATGATAAGTTTGCCAGCAGCGGAAGATCGGAGGCCTCACAGCAGACGCAACAGGGGAAGACAAGCTTCAAACACTTGTGGAAGAAACTAAAGGACAAGTCTACTTCTTTGTCCTCTCAGTCTCAGGCATCGTCCAAGTGGAATTCTACCTCGGAGTTGAACCACTATTTGGAGCATGATTTCGCAAACATTGATCCTGATCTTACTGATGGACGCAAGATAGACTTGCTCGAGTGGTGGAAGAACAACAAGCGGATCTTTCTTGTGCTGTCACATTTCGCACGGGAGTTCTCCTGGTACCAGTGTCCACTGTCTCTTCAGAAGCGACGTTCAGTACGGTCGGGAGAATAATATAAGAGAGAAGATCATCCCTTACGCCCAGGATGGTGGAGGCAATCACATGTGCCAAAGACTGGGAATTAGCCAAAGAGCGGGAACAACATCAACTGGAGGATCCCGAAATCGTACAAGCATATGCTGACCTAGACATTGCCGAGTAGATATTATCTACGCATGTTGTAATATTTTGTATATACATATATTGTTACTGTACTCTTTTCCTTACTCGGGAAACCCCACTCTGGGGCGTAAGGTTTTTAACGAGGCAATAACATTGTATTTCTAAAATATTAAAGAAATTTCACTTTTTCCCGAAATATTTATGTTGTTGCGTGCCTATGTTTTTATGCAATTAATTTAATTTCAACTAGTTTCAAAGGAGGCGGGTACGAGAGAGAGAAAGATGATGACCGTCGCCATCGCGTTCGCGTATAGTAATTTTGGGCTGGGCTTGGGCTGGCACGGCACGAATGCTGGCACGGTGGGCTTTGGGCCGGGCTTGGGCCTGGCCGGAGACGACGTGGGCCGGCACGGCACGGCACGGCAAGATGACTGAGCCGAGCCGGCACGGCACGAAGCGGCACGAAGCACGATGAGCCCGGGCCGTGCCGGCACGGCACGGCCCAAGTCCCAGCTCTACGCAGGAGTCTGTTCACGCGAGCACATCCACGCGTAACCGCAGCAGGCTTTTGACCTCTCGATCAAGCAGCGGCAACTCGGTCCGTGCGTGAAAGATCCTCGTGCGCCATCTGCTTCCATCGCTCCAGGGAAGTATTCATTGACTAGCAAAGCCAATTCATGCTTTTCAATGTATGCAGCGACATTAGTATGAGCTTGCATGAGTTTAGTATTTTTAATTCTTCTCTCATGATTAGAACACAGTATTCACATGACCATTTATTGCACAGGGGTAGCTAAGAGCAATTAGTTTTGGTTATTTTTATTAGTTGCTACAGTAACCCATATATATATATATATATCTTTCTTGCTGTTTTATTTTATTTTGAGAAAAAGCTTCCGCTAGGCATTGCAATCATTCACCCCCCTCTGATTGCCATCGACGGTCCTACACATATTTAGTACTTTTCACGTAAATATATTATTTGATTAAAAAATAAAATTGTAGGATCATTGATGGTAAATAAAGAAGGATAAATAATTGTAATCACAAAGGATACTTTTTCTTTAAAATCTGTTGTTTTTCTAATTCTCCAACCACGTGCCAGCGAAGAACTCGGCCGCCACTCGCTTCGATCAACAGAATTTCGGCCCCATAGTGACTCGCTAGCTCAATACGTCACGGCCGACGCACCAACTTTCTTCTCTGTTCACGAAGAGCGACACCGCCGATGCTTACTTCCATTAACAATGCATGTACGCCTGCTCGTTTCCATCAGCTATGCATGCATCCAACGTTTTTTGCCTTTTTTTTTTTGTCTCAATACGAGTCCACGCTCAATCAACACGGCCGCCGTAAAAGTCAACAGTGAAACAGTCTAGCCGCCGCTCACTTCAATCAACAAATCTTAGCCGCCGCTCACAACTTCCGAACACAAAAAACAAACGCAGCCGTCTCGTATATACTACTACAGAAAACCGTAATACAAACGGTTCAAAAACATTATCACAGACGATTTTATAAGTTGTTTAATCGAATTTATGGATCAGTGATGATACGAAGTCATCATAGACGGCTTTCGGACCATTTGTGATGCAAATATCACAGATAATTTGTAACTAAAACGTCTATGATGCGTCTATCATATTAATAATCACATGCATGCACCAGCCGCCGTTTTCAATCAACTAGTCTCAACCATCGGCAATGCACGCAAGTAGCTCTATTATGCATCAGCCCAAAACGTCCGGCCACAACTCACAATTTTCTTCTTTTGCTTTTTGTTCGCTCAATCTTCACGCCGCCCCACCGACGTGATGCCTACAAAGTGGGCGGCGAGGCCCTGCTCCGGAGCCGGGTCGTCTCGTCGAGGCAGTGCCTACAAGGCGGGCGGTGAAGTCGCGCCGCCCCGCCGAGTCGATGCCTACAAGGCGGGCAGTGAGGCACTGCTCCGAAGCCGAGTAGTCCCGCTGAGGCAGTGCCTACAAGCCAGACGACGAAGTCCAGCGCCGCAGCTGAGCCATCCTGCAGAGGCATGGCCTACTAGGCAGATGGCGAAGTCGCACCGCCCTGCCGAGGCGATGCCTACAAGGCCGGCGGTGAAGTCACGCCGCCCCGCCGAGGCGGTGCCTACAAGGTGGGCGGCGAAGTCGCGCTGCCCTGCTGAGGCGGTGCCTACAAGGCGGACGATGAAGTCGCGCCGCCCCGCCGAGGCGCTGCTCCGGAGCCGGGTCATCCCGCTGAAGTAGTGCCTACAAGGCAGACGACGAAGTCGTGCCGCCCCGCCGAGGCGATGCCTACAAGGCGGGCGGCGAGGCGCTGCTCCGGAGCCAGGTCGTCCTGCCGAAGCAGTGCCTACAAGGCAGACGTTGTAGTCGTGCCGCCCCACCGAGGCGATGCCTACAAGGCGGACGATGAGGCGCTGCTCTGAAGCCGGGTCGTCCCACCGAAGCAGTGCCTACAAGGCGGACGACAAAGTCCTACGCCGGAGCTGAGCTGTCCCGCTGAGACATCGTCTACTAGGTGGACCGCGAAGTCGCGCCGCCCCGCCGAGGTGATGCTTATAAGGGGGGCGGCGAAGTCGCGCCGCCTTGCCGAGGCATTGCCTGCAAGGCGAACGGCGAGGCACTGCTCCGGAGCCGGGTCGTCCCACCGAGACAGTGCCTACAAGGCGGACGACGAAGTCCTGCGCCGGAGCTGAGCTGTCCCGCCGAGGCAATGCCTACAAGGCGGTCGTCCCGCCGAGGCCGTGCCTACGAGGCGGACGACGAAGTCCTGCGATGGAGCTGAGCTGACCCGCCGAGGCATGGCCTACTAGGCGGACGGCTAAGTCACGCCGCCCCGCCGAGGCGATGCCTACAAGGCGGGCGGCGAGGCGATGCTCCGGAGCTGGGTCATCCCGCCAAGGCCGTGCCTACAAGGCGGACGATGAAGTCTTGCACCGGAGCTGAGCCGTCCCGCCGAGGCATGGCCTACTAGGCGGACGGCGAAGTCGCGCCGCCCTGTCGAGGCGGTGCCTACAAGGCGAGCGGAGAAGTCGCGCCGCCCCGCCGAGGCAGTGCCTGCAGGGCGGACGACGAAGTCGTGCCGCCTCGCCGAGGCGATGCCTACAAGGCGGGCGGCGAGGCGCTGCTCCAGAGCTGGGTCGTCCCATCGAAGCAGTGCCTACAAGGTGGGCGATGAAGTCCTGTGCCGGAGCTGAGCCGTCCCGCCGAGGCATGGCCTACTAGGCGGACGACGGAGTCGCGCTGTCCCACTAAGGCGATGCCTACAAGGCAGGCGGCGAAGTCACGCCGCCCCGCCGAGGTAGTGTCGGCAAGGCGGACAACGATGTCATGCCGCCCCACCGAGGCAATGCCTACAAGGCGGGCTACGAGCGCAGAGGCAGGGAGGCGGAACCGCCGTTCCCCTACCTTCGAAAACAGTGCGTAAGTCGAGGGCGCTACGCACACGGAGGCATGGAGGTGAAACTGCCGTTACCTACATTCAAAAACTGTACCTACAGAGAGCGGGCACAAGCGCGTAGGCCAAGGGTGCTACACGCGCTGAGGTATGGAGGCGAAACAATCGTTCGCCTAACTTCGAAAACAGTGTGTAGGCCGAGGGCAGTACATACGCGAAGGCAGGGAGGCGAGACGGCCGTTCCCCTACCTTCAAAAACAGTACATAGGCCGAGGGCGCTACGCACGTAGAGGTAGGGAGCCGAGACGGTCATTCCCCTACCTTCCAAAACAGTGCGTAGGCTGAGGGCGCTACGCACGCGGAGGCAGGGAGGCGAGATGGCCGTTCCCCAACCTTCAAAAATAGTGCGTAGGCCCAGGGCGCTATGCACGCGGAGGCAGGGAGGCGAGACGGCCGTTCCCCTACCTTCAAAAATAGTGCGTAGACCGAGGGTGCTACGCACGCAGAGGCTGGGAGGCGGAGCCGCCGTTGCCCTACCTTCAAAGCTCATGCCTGCGGAGGGCAGGCGCGAGCGGCGTAGGCCGGGAGCGCTAAAGTGATGCACTCCCTGGCGCAACGCACGCGAAGGCGTGATATCCAGGTGCTGCGTCGCTAAAGTGAGGCACTCCCTGGTGTCTCGGCCATTGCACAATTTTTATACTCCGTAGAGTGCCGCAGTGCGCGCGGAGGCGTGCCCCCGCGCGCCGTATTTATACTCTGTAGAGTGGCACAGAACGCGCAGAGGCATGCCCCCACGCACGATATTTATACTCCGTAGAGTGCGCGCAGAGGCGGACCTCGACGCTGCGTATTATTTATACTCCGTAGAGTGCGCGCGAAGGCGGACCTCGACGTTGCGTCTTATTTATACTCCGTAGAGTGCGCACGGAGGCAGACCTCGACGCTGCGTCTTATTTATACTCCGTAGAGTGCGCGCAGAGGCGGACTCGACGCTGCATCTTATCTATACTCCACAGAGTGCGCGCGGAGGCGGACCTCGACGCTGCGTCTTATTTATACTCCGTAGAGTGCACGCGGAGGCGGACCACGACGCTGCGTCATATTTACACTCCGTAGAGTGCGTGCGGAGGCGGACCTCGACGCTGCATCTTATTTATACTTCGTAGTTTGTGCGGAAGCGGATCTCAACGTTGCGTCTTTGTTTATACTCACGGAGAGTGCGCGCACGAACGCGTGTGATTGTTTTTACTCACATAGTGTGTGGGCGCGAACATGTGGCTTTGTTTATACTCATGGAGAGTGCGCACGGAGGCGGACCTCGACGCTGCGTCTTATTTATACTCTGTAGAGTGTGTGCAGAGGCGGACCTCGACGCTGTGTCTTTGTTTATACTCACGGAGAGTGCACGCACGAACGCGTGTCTTTGTTTGTACTCACAGAGAGTGCGCGCGCAAACGCGTGTCTTTGTTTATACTCATAGAGAGTGCGCGCACGAACGCGTGTCTTTGTTTATACTCACGGAGAGTGCGCGTGCGAACGTGCGTCTTTGTTTATACTCACAGAGAGTGCACGCGCGAACGCGTGTCTTTGTTTATACTAACAGAGAGTGCGCGCGCAAACGCGTGTCTTTGTTTATACTCACGGATAGTACGCGCTCGAACGCATGTCTTTGTTTATACTCACGGAGAGTACGCTGAGGCATGAGGCCATCGTGCAATTTAAGCCAGAAACCGATCAAACACCGCTGCACGAAAGAGGATGCAACAGCAATAAAAGAGTCCGAGGCCAGGCCAGCAAACACGCGACGACGGCAATGAAAGCAAGGGACAAGCCAGTCAAGTAAAAACTGCAAAAGCGAACCCTGACAGGACGCAGCTAGCATGTGCCACCATGAAATGATTTCAAGGCACAATACCTCACCTGCCCACCTGGATGGACTTGGTCGGCGCGGAAGCGGAGGCCACCACCTAGGCGGACCTCGTCGGCGCGGACTTCGTCTACACAGGGTCCGTGACCGAGGTTTTCGATGAAGCGGAGCCCACGGCCAAAGTGGTCTTCACCTGTGCGCCAAGCCGAGACCAAATGCAGGCCAGTGAGTGTGCTAAACGGGTGCATGCATGCATGCAGTACGAAGGTCGTGCATGCAGTACGGACGCATCCATCAAAGCTTGAGATCAAGGTGATAGTGGCACTGCTTGGGGTTTGTCCACACCATCACCTTTATCCACACCATGAAACGAACCATCACGAGATCCATAACGAGAACTTCTTCTCCCTGCCATGGTTAGAAGAAAACAAAAAGAATTCCTAACAAACTAAATACTTATATGGACTACTCTCAACTTTCACAAATCTTACCAACAGAAGCTCTTACCCTTCTCAAAGATTGCTCATGTGCTGCTAGTTCGTGGTAACTTTCAAACGGAAGTCAGTAAAGCGATTGCAAGGTACAAGAACACGTGATCAATGGCAAATTTGTGGAGTTCTAGGTAGGGATAAAAATTTGTATCAAAGGAGAAAACAATCAGTAATTTTTGAAATTACACAAATTGAATAACAGTTCGTAACTAGCTTTTAACCTAAGTTGCTGATCAAACAAGGACGATATAGGCTATGGTCAAGTGCATATGAGTGTACGCAAATAATATGATCAATATATGCAATTCCAGAACATGAAGGATCAAATATAGCTAGCTAAATTTCAGATCCACACCCAACTGGACAACAAACTGGTAATTGGTCTACAATTTTTTTATGGCCCCCTTTTTTGTCTGATCTCAATCTCTTTTTTTCTTTTTTTTCTTTTTTTTACTTTTACCTTTTTGCACCAATACCAGATTGCAACTCAGCCAAGTATGAAAATTTCGATCCTGAAAAGACAGTAGCAACTACGTAAATTGCAACAAGTGCAGATTTCACAATACTAATCCAATCACTACCAAATTTTGTACAAAGATGGAATTTTGAGTTAAGAAGCTAACAAAAATGGTTTGGATGGATTTAGATCTCTGGATCGAAAGATATGAAATTTTTGGTGTCGGGTGCGTAGAGAATTTCTAGCAAAAACAGGGCAGATGCTGTTTTCAGGTGGTGTATGGTTTTTAGGTGTGGGTATCAAGAACTCCTCTCCCTCTCTCTCTCTTTGGATTTTTTTGGCTCAACAAAGATTATGATCAAAAACTAGACTCGACGAGTATGGACAAAAATTCAATTACGCAAACTGAACCTAACAGATTGAAAGCAATAACGAACTAGGGCTTAATTGAATTTTTTTTGCTTAATTGAAAGCAACAACCACCTTTTTTTTTTGGACTTTAGGTAAACAAAAATTAATCAAACAAAACTAGGGAATAGATAAATTCCTACCGGCAACGTAGGCTCTGATACCACCTGATATGCACACGCCTCGATTTAAGATGTATGCAAGCGAGTTGGCCCGATCTTCTGTCTTAGGAGAAATCCGATAACCTGAGTTGTGACGTTGACGAAGGGGAGGCTAACCATGATCCGATCATGACCAGCAACCTCACAATCGCTACACCGCTCTTTGATTGGTTACCAACCGTGTCAAACACAATTGGCCTATTCACGAAGAACGGCTCCAGCAAATCCAAGAGAAGACACAAGAGCAATAGTGGAAGAATTTCACTCGGAGATGAAATATTTATGAGACCCAATTGTTTTACAGTATCTAGTAGCATTCATGCGAACAAGAATCAAGTCTACCCATGGTAGAAACATCAAGGGTTTTTATACTAGGAACAACCCTCCTAGCTAGGTGTGAAAGTTCTTGAGAAAAGACTTGAGGATAAGCCAGCCCAAAGGTCATCCAACAGCCTGTTCGTGTGTCCTTTTATCTTCTGTGTAGTCCCCACTAAAATAGTCATAACTCCTTATTGGGAAGTCTAAATGATGAATTGTTTGTTGGATGTGACAGTAGACTTAATTATCTTTCCATCCATATGTATTATGCATGCTGAAACATTACAGGTTGACCTTCATGATGCCGGGAATAGGAGGAATTTGTTAGCAATTGATGAACTCAGCCACTCACAATCGGAGCCATGCCTTGGCCGAATCTTGATCAACAACTTCTCCAAAAATTCCGGTTGTCCAAGGCGACGTGCACGTGCTCGTGTTATTGGACCTTGTATACTAGCTGACTCTTGAATTTTAGTAGACTCAACTACAGGTGTGTGCCACTGGAAGTGTATATGTGTTAGTGATGTCCTCATCAGGGTGTTCCTGCACATGATGAACACGAATCACCGTGGGAGTATCATGGGACAGAGGTTCTATTACATTCAATGTTTGCTAATAAGGCATCGTTGCAAGATGCCATCAAGCTTTGGACCCTTTCTATGCAGCAGACTTTTCACGTCATGAATCTAGCTAGGAGCAGTACACCATAAAGCGCAAGCAGGCCAGTTGTCCTTGGAGGGTGCATGCAAGTAGACCCAAGTATAAGACTCACTGGATTCTGTCAAACATGGAGGCACATTCTTGCATTCTTATTAGTGTTTTGGCGAGGTATCGTAACCTAACATCCGCCTTTATAGCCAATTTGATGTATGGAGAGATAGTGTAGAAGAAAGACATGGAGGCCATGCACATCGCGGTAGCTATTAAGAAGAAATTCAAGTACAAGATTAGCTACGTGAAGGTGTGGTGTGTGAAGTAGAAGGCGTTGGAGAAACGGTTTGGGTCTTTCAAGGCGGCATATGACAATCTTCCTTGTATGTTTAAGGTATGACAGGACAGGAACCCAGGCACATATATCGCTGTGAAGGACAAGCCCTCTACAAGGCTGCCAGGTTATGCGGTGTTGTAGAGGGCCTTCTTAGTATTTGGTGCATGCATCGAGGCACTTCAACACATGCAACCCGTGATTTCAGTTGACGGGATCTTTTTGACTGGCAAATACAAGGGGCGTGTGCGACGGTCTCCTGATCATCTTACCTTGTGAGGGCACCATCACCCGGCGATGAGGAAGACGTCCAAGCGGGGCCGTATGGGAGGATGTGGACACGGAGACAAAGGGGGCCAGGGTGGCAATGAAGGGGGCTGGGGATGCTGTCGGGGGTGGTTAGTACTGACTGTACATTTGTTTTTCATGTACTACTTACGTTTCTTGTTTACGTAGTGTTGTTTACAATACTGTGGTGAGCTTAATTGTACTTCATGATTAGTTCATAACTCATTTTGGCTAGATTGTATGTGGTAATGACTAGTCCATATTTTCATACGACCAGTTTGCATGCCAGTCAGTGATATGTCCGGCCAGTTCAAGACCAGTCACTATACCCATATTACCAGTTCATAGCTGGTCAGACTAAATGACCTATTTGTGTATTCTTCTTTTGCCTCATGATATCCGATTGAACTCAAGGTGAGAGATGTTTCATCCATGTACTGTTCAAAATTTTTCACTTTTGTTCGCCATGCATGCATGTAGTGCTGGTATTGCTTGGGAACGTGGCCACCAGCATGAACATGATGATCTACCTACACGGCACGATGAACATGGGCGTCGTGGCCGTGTCGACAACCACCACCAACTTCGTCACCGAGCTGCAGGTGTTTACCATCCCGGCGGTGTTCCTGGTCGACTCCTACATCAAGCGCTTCTACACCATCCTCATCTCTGCCCCCCGTTCAGATATTGGTAATTAATTAAGTTGTCCATAAATGTTAAGCATCAATTTTGTACAACAATCTTAGTAGACATTGTTAGTGATATGCTCTAGAGATAATCATGTAGATAATTGTATCACTTCTATATTTATGATCTATTGAATAAATGTTACTACATTTCTTGAATGAATTATTATTTAAAAATATTACCAAGTATGTGACTTGTTGGTGAAGTCCTTTATTTGTTATATAATATCATTCTAAATGTATCCCTAGTCGGATCTCACTGATCAGAATACTAGTGACTTATAGACAAGCACATGTATTGATTGATGACCATGTTTCACTAGTCATAGATATGTGGATATCAAATCAATAAAGTGGACACGTGTGAGAGAACATGATGTTATATTGACCCACCTTAAGACATTGTTGACATTGTTATATCTTATATAGCATCTGTAGGTCTCAAGCAATTATGATGTATAATTCTTATACCTGAGATCAACATAGTTTTCTACACGCGTAATAGTGCATCTAGGGATTCTAAATGCTACATCATAACTAGGTAGTTATAAATGTTGTTTTTGAGTATACTATGAAACATATAGAGGGAAGTAGTTGGTCAGATATGAAATTTGCCCCTTTACATAACAGTAGAGATATCACTAGGCCCTCGATGTGGTCGAATAAAGAAAGTGCATGGTCATGCCACGAGTGGTCGAAGAGTCAATGGGAAAAGATTGAATAGTCTAGAAATGAAATGTTTAGTTAAGGATTTAACTTTGTGTACCATTGAACTAAGCCTCACTGGGGCGGCACGACTTCGTCGTCCACCTTGTAGTCACTGCTTCGGTGGGACGACCCGGCTCCGGAGCAACGCCTCGCCACCGGCCTTGTAGGCATCGCCTCAGCGGGGCGGCACGACTTCGTCGTCCGCCTTGTAGGCACTGCTTCGGCGGGACGACCCGGCTCCGGAGCAGCGCCTCGCCGCCCGCCTTATAGGCAGTGCCTCGGCGGGGCGGCATAACTTCGTCGTCCGCCTTGTAGGCACCGCCTCGGCGTGGCGGCGCGACTTCGCCACCCACCTTGTAGGCACGGCCTCCGCAGGACGGCTCCACTTCACCGCCCGCCTTGTAGGCATCGCCTCGGCGGGGCGGTGCGACTTCGCCGTCTGCCTAGTAGGCCATGCCTCGGTGGGACGGCTCAGCTCCGGCGCAGGACTTCGTCATCCGCTTTGTAGGCATTGCCTCGGCGGGACGACCCGGCTCCGGAGCAGTGCCTCACTGCCCGTCTTGTAGGCATCGCCTCGGCGGGGCAGCGCGACTTTGTCGCCTGCCTTGTAGGCACTGCCTCGGCGGGACGACCCGGCTCCGGAGCAGGGCCTCGCCGCCCGCCTTGTAGGCATCGCGTCGGCGGGGCGGTGCGACTTCGTCGCCCGCCTTGTAGGCACTGCCTCAGCGGGACGACCCGGCTCTGGAGCAGCACCTCGTCGCCCGCCTTGTAGGCATCGCCTCGGCGGGGCAGCGCGACTTCGCCGCCCGCCTCGTAGGCATCACCTCGGCGGGACAGCCGGGCCTCAGTGTAGGATTCCGCGAATCTCTTCGTAGGCATTGCCTCAGGGGGCTGCACGCTACTAGTTGCATCGGCTCGCCAGTCGGCACCCTCGCGCTTGTTGTCGGGGAACAGGGGGCTGGGATAGTTTGGCGCGTCAGCTCGCCCATCGGGACCTCTGCACTTGCTATCAAGGGAGTACTGTTGTGGGGGTGGCCCAACCCCCGTGACTGGGCCTTGCAACTGGCCTAATATGTAATAGGCCCAATAGTATAAAGGAATATACCAATGTACCCTCATCCTTTGTAAATACTAAGGGATAGAATGGAGATTTTCCATTCTATCCCACTCATGTATATAAACCCCCAGGAGGGGCAGGAGGAGGGGGATCCTCTCATTCTTACCCATTCTCCCACAGATCTGGCTCTCCTCATCCTCTATACGAGTTCCTTCTTTACTGTTTGGCCCGTAGCCACAATAGGCTTGATTCCTTTATTTAATAAATGCACAATGACTTATATAATCTACAAAGCTTCTTGATTTTTACTCTCATTGCTTCTTATTAGAATTATTCCTTCATTGAAGTTTCTTGATGATTACATTGCCAAAGGGGGAGAAATTGAAGAGAATGGTCAAGTTGGGACGAACTTATGCTGGAAAAATGTTCTTTGGTCTTTGCATGTGCAAGTTAAGCATGGAGGCGATTATGGTCAGTGACGAGGTGGACTGGGACTAGGATGGGAGATCCGATGTTCAAACAGTCAAGGAGGTCACAAGATGGTCAGGCTCATGCTTAGAGCTTATGGAGATCAGAGATGGATGATACGTGTTGAAGCTACGGAGGTGCGGTCTGGAGGCTATGACATGTGATGGATGATGCGTGGAGAAGCTACGAGAGATGCAGTCCTGGAGGTTTCGACACATGATGTGTTAAAAAATTTGGAATTTTGAAAAACCCGTGTTAGGAAGGGTTTCGGGTCCCTTGAAAAGTAGTGGGCCGAAAACTTGGTTGAAATAAAAAGGCTTAGGCCTAATTGAACGGTTGTATTAAGGTTTTGAATAGAGATTGAATAGGTATTGTAGGAGACTGTATCTTTACTATTATAAAAGAACGAGTTGGTGATTGTACGTCCATTCTCCTCTAACCGCTCTACTCCCTCAATTTCTCCACTTTCTAATCGATCAGAGCAACTCTCTTCTATAGTACGATATTCAATGAGTTCCGTTGCAACGCACGAGTATATAACTAGTAAAAAGATAATACGGAGGTGGCGGCGTGAAGATTGAGTGAACAAAAAGCAAAAGAAAATTGTGAGTTGTGGACGGACGTTTTGGGCTGACGCATAATAGAGCTGCATTGCTGATGGTTGAGACTTGTTGATTGAAAACGGCGGCTGGTGCATGCATATGATTATTATTATGATAGATGGTTTTTAACTAAAAATTGTCTGTAATTATTAATATTACAGATGATTTTTAACTAAAAATCGTCTGTGATATTTGCATCATAGATGATTCGAAAGTCGTCTGTGATGACCTCGTATCATCACTGACCCATAAATTCAAACGACTCACAAAACCGTCTGTGATGACGTTTCTGAACCGTCTGTAATACGATTTTTTGTAGTAGTGTATACGAGACGGCTGCATTTGTTTTTTTGTGTTCGGAAGTTGTGAGCGGCGGCGAAGATTTGCTAGACTGTTTCACTGTTGACTTTTGGTACGGTGGGCGTGTTGATTGACCGTGGACTCGTATTGAGACAAAGAAAAAGGAAAAAAACGTTGGATGCATGCATAGCTGATGGAAACGAGCAGGCGTACATGCATAATGCATTGTTGATGGAAGTAAGCATCGGCGGTGTCGCCCTTCGTGAACAGAGAAGAAAGTTGGTGCGTCGGCCGTGACGTATTGAGCTAGCGTGTCACTGTATGGGCGGCCGAGTTCTTCGCTGGCACGTGGTTGAGAATTAGAAAACAATAGATTTTAAAGAAAAAGTATCATTTGTGATTATAATTATTTATCCTTTTTTATTTGCCGTCAACGATCCTACAATCTTATTTTTTTAATTAAATAATATATTTAAATGAAAAGTACTAAATATGTATATATCCACGTCATAGCTTCCATGGATCTATGCAATCACATGCCGAAAATGGTTGTGTTGCTTGATTCACATGCAAATTAATTACACAAATATGTTTTTGTTACTTTTGTGCATTATTGCTCACCTGCCAGCATTTTTATTTTGTTCTTTGTCGGTACATGCAGATTGGATGCTTTTTTACCAAAAGCTAGGCAATGTATAAGCTCGCCTATAAATAGCGAAAGCAAGCACACAGACACAGAACTAGCTAGAGAGAGCGCTGAAGTGAATTAAGCAGCCATATATGGCTGGGAGAGAGGGAGAGAACAATATGGCCTGCAGAGCTATCGCCCAAGGCTACAGGGTACTAGATGAGGAGCGACATGCTGTAGACTACAGGCCGAGCGTGTGGGGAGACTACTTCATTAGCAACCCAACGCTACCACATAACTATGAGGTGTATTATTTTTTTATCTATGCTAAATGATATTGGAGTAGTACAATCGAAATGTTGTTGTCGTAACTTGAAAATTTTGCAGTGCAAAAATAGTTTAGAATTAATAATATACTAAATGCGTGAATTCAACTCAAACTCTGGCATACTTTTCAGAAAATTTCAGATTTGAGGTATACCCATGAATAAAAATTCAAGTGAAATGCATACCTTTGAATAAAACTATTCAGATTTTGTATGAATTTTAATCACATGAGATGCTGATTTTATATTAAAATCAGTACATACTTGCAAGTAAACATTCATTAAAAATGCAACTACAGCTTGAATTTCAGTTCGTACTTGTTCATACTAGTTTAAATATGTTAAAATCACCATCCAAAAATTTTCTATTTTTTCGCCCACGTTAAATAAATGAAACTATCAATTTTAGACCATGGTGCCGGTTGGACATCAATGTACACATGAACATTACGTACGAACTGATGCAATAATCATTTTCGCACAGATTGACAGACACGATGTTGAGGCACTGATCAACTCGGCTTCGGCTTTTGACTTCTGACTTATTTTTCACTATTCATAAGTTTCGTTTTTTTCTGAACTTTTGGCTTTTTGTTGAGCTTTTTTGCCGGTTCTTTTTTTTCCCGTATTTGTTTGTATTATACGTAATGGGCTAACATATTTTTTATATTTTTAAATTTTTTTAAATTTAATTATGCTAAATAAGCGTCTGTCAGCTACAGTGCTTTTTTCAGCCAGCTACAGTGTTTTCAGCCATAAGCCATTAGTTTTTCAGCCGAACCGATCACCACCTGAGATTCATGGGAGTTTATTGCACTAAATACTTTTTAGGAAGGGTAATCAGTATCCGGTAGCCCATGTCCGTATGCAATAACATGAGATTGTTTAACATACAAAATTACCATTACCTATCTTTTGCCACAGACTCATACTTGTAAATGTAAGGGTGATGCACGTAGGAATATTGTTTTCATAGTCCAATGAGACAGATGACTGCGAGAGTCATTACGTTACATGTCATGCACCACGCATGACTCAAGCTCATCGTAGTTTCTACTTACTGGGTATTCGTTTTGGTATCTGTAGAAGTCACAAGAATGGATGACGGAAAGACGTGATGAACTAATAAACAAGTCAAGGATGATGTTTACAGACATCAGTGATCCATTTACAAAAATGAAGCTGATTGAGGCGCTTCAACGACTCGGGGTTTCTTATCATTTTAAAGAGGAGATAGATAATTCCCTGGAAAATCTAGTTTCTATGAAGTTTGGGAATGATGATTTCCATGCAATCTCCCTTCAGTTCAGGCTGTTAAGACAAGAGCAGCACTGGATGTCATGTGGTAACTTTCCTGCCTATACCAGCTCTTTTGATTGAGTAGTCAAACTCATATGTTACAAAAAAATCCGGTCGCTTAGACTAACTAGTTTCATGGACATATAGTTTACTTCAGTAAACCACCTTCAGAAAGTTAAATTGATTGATAATGGACATATATAATATTTATAGCATACATGTACTTGTTCCTGTTATATGGAAACTAGAGAAGTCCAGGACTACGCATTAATATGATTACCCTAGATTTTTCCTTTAGCAAATGAATCAACAAAGCTAGCTAGAATCTTTTAACACATAAATCAGTATTTTTCAGATACCAAATTGACTTAGATCAGTTTACAGGAATGAGAGTTTACAGAAGAAGCAAAAAATAGGGGGATGCACGCAAGTTAACACAGCCTTTTGTCCTTAGCAAAATTAATCTTGTACAAATTAGTCCGTTGGAGTATTAGTTATTTCGATGAGTAGTTGGTTCTTCACTATTCCTTATCACAAGGAAAGTGTCTAGTTGGTGGATCAGCATTTATCTGTACACAGCACCATGTCCTTGCTCTCTGTTTTCACAGTACCATCCTAGGAAAAATATCTGCTTGTGATCCTAGAGATAAGATATCCAGTCTTTTCGCACATAACATTTTCATACGTCAGATGTGTTTAAAAGCTTCACCCTTAGAGATGCGAACGTTGCTTGCTCTCTATGAGGCGGCCCATCTTGGGACGCCTACTGAAGAGATTCTCACAGAAGCACAGGCCCAAACGACAAACCTACTGAAGGGAATGGTAGATCATCTTGAGAAGCCACTCTCCAATAAAGTGAGGCATGCTCTTGAGACACCATCTTTCCGTAGGATGAAGAGGTTGGAGGCTAGATTTTATATCCCTCTGTACCAGGAAGATAAGGAGGAGTGCAACGAGTTCATACTTGAGCTAGCAAAACTGGACTTCTATTTGTTGCAGCGACTTCACCGGGAAGAAGTCAAGGAAATATGCGAGTAAGCAGACTAAGAAGTATCTATTTTGGTTGAAACCAAGATGTCCCTTGTCATCCAGAAATTCTGTTGTGCAACGGGGGCACAAGCCGGTTTGTATCACGGGCCAATCTGGCGCTGACACATGGCAGCAAGTATTAAAAAATTAATATTTTTTACTGTTTTGTACTGTAGCAAATCAATAAAAAATATTTGTTTACTATTTTCTACTGTACCAAACAGTAAATTTTTTATTCATTTACTACAGTACAAAACAGTAAAAAATAATTTTTTGTTCCTTACCTGTCACGTGTCAGCACCTGGTTGGTCCGTGACACAAATCGGCTTGTGCCCTCATTGCACAATAGATTTTCTTGATGACAAGGGACCTTGTCATCTTGATACTGGAAAAGTTAACTGCGACAAAGAATTTACTAAAATAACGCAAATTTCCCTTTCTTTTTTTAAGGTGGTATCATGGGTTAGAGTCCCCACGCGAATTATTCTATGCCAGGCATAGGCCAGCAGAAGCATATTTCTGGGCATTGGGAGTGTATTATGAACCACAATATGCAAAGGCTAGGAAGTTGCTGGCGAAGTTCATAGCAACTATTACACCATATGATGATACTTTTGACAACTATGGCGTATGGGAAGAGCTTCAACCATTCGTTGATGTGATGCAGAGGTTTGTTCCCCCCCTCCCTAGAATATTTTTTTCGAGGCCCTACCTAGAATACTGAAAATACTGTATCCTCGATCTCCTGATTTTACCTGGAGGGTGTTAGTGAAGCAGAATCAAATAATTGCGAACAAAGTGTTTAAGATGTATGTGAAACATCTTGCTCATATTTGCTCATATAATGATGCTTTTATATGCGTTCTTTTATGATATTTGCTTACAGGTGGGATGAAAAGGATGCTGAGCAACTCGGAAGATGTTATAAAGACTATGCTCGATTTATGTTTGGCACCATGAATGAGATTGAGAGTACACTTCCAAAAGATCAAATATCAAGGAAGAATGTTAATGCTATCAGAGATATAGTATGTTTTACCAATTGTGTTATGGATTTTCATTTAATGCAATTAGATTCTTCCATGTAACCAATCATGCATGCTACGTTTCGTGGTACCCAACTATGATTGTACAATGGACCTAGATACATGGCGTCATACTGCAAGATAGTAGTAACAATAATGCACTGTGAATAGAACTACACGTACAGTTTGTAATTTTTATAGGATTATGTAGCTGCAGTAGTAGCATGTTTTATACTGTTGGTGCTGCCTGCTGCATTTTTTACATATTTTCAATTAATGCATTTTGCATATGGGAGGACATTTGTTAGAAGTATATATAACCTTTTGTTTGTGTACAGCTAGAATTTTAGAAAACGTTATGGAACGCATGGGAAGTTATAAAATAGTCTTTAAAAAATGTTTTCATTCAAAATATTTAATTTTTTATTACCATCCAAATTAGTACAATTGCTCAAAGTAGCTTCTTTGTACATAAATATTGTGATTTTTTTATTTTGTAGGTCACTGAAATATGCAAAGGTTATCTAACTGAAATTGGTTGGAGGGATAGGGAATACATTCCCCCGTTAAAGGAGAATTTGCATGTCACGCTTATTACATGCTTCTACTGGGCAGTAAACTGCACTGCTTTTGTTGTCTTTGAAGAGGGTGTTACAGAGGAGGTTATGAAATGGATGTCAATGTTTCCTCAAATTGTCAAGGATTCATGTATTATTTGTCGACTAATGGATGACATTGTCGCCCATGCGGTAACATTCTATTATGTACCACTTATTTACTTTTGCTTACCACTATAGTGCATAAGAATTATTCTCTGTAATGCAGAAATTGAATTTTATTTTATTTGTAAAAAAGTTTCACACATGCATTTGCAGAATACTACATGGTTTTAACTAGCTCAAGAATAGATGTTTTACCAAGTAAATCTATCTTTCCAAGCATTCAAATGCAAGCATACAAGGTGATTTGTCCATACCACATCCTCCCTTTTCTTCTTCGCCGGCGGTGCACGCTGGCCACCCGCGGCCAGCCCTGGGAGGCCCTGGGCGGCCAGTGATAGCACCTGGCCACCTGCAGCCACCTCTGAGTGGCCGCCCGCCCCTGGACGCCGGACGACCTCGCGGAGGGGCGGAGGAGAGGAGTCGCGCGGGTGGGGGGCCGGAGGAGAGGAGCGGCGCGGGTCGGGGGCGGAGGAGAGGAGCGGCGCGGGTCGGTGGGGAGGAGAGGAGCCGCGCGGGTCGGGGGCGGAGGAGAGGAGCGGCGCGGGTGGGTGGGGAGGAGAGGAGTCGCGCGGGTGTGGAGGAGAGGGGCGGCGCGGGTGGGGGGGCGGAGGAGAGGAGCGGCGCGGGTCGGGGGTGGAGGAGAGGGCAGCGCGGGTGGGGGCCGGAGGAGAGGGCAACGTGGGTCGGGGGTCGGAGGAGAGAACGGCGCGGGTCGGGGGCGGAGGGGAGGAGAGGACGCGGGTGGGTGGGGAGGAGAAGGAAAAGAATCGAATCGATATGGAGGAGAGAAAATGTGTAATGGCAGTAGTGGGTAATTTTTTCCCCAACTCCATGAGGAGATACAAAACTTCAGTTTCTGGAGTACCCCTTGAGGAGCTCTAGAAAAAACGTGGAGTAGGCCTTCAACTCCAACTTTTTCTTGGAGCAGAGTTCTTGGAGTTGGACCTGTTTGGCTAGGCAAGTTTGGAGCAGAGCTGAAAAAACTGGAGCAGAGCAGTCTCAAACAGACCCTATATTTCTTCTCTTGGCCGAATCTGATGGATCAGATGCCGGATCGGGCTTCTTCTTCTTTTTTCCCCTCTTTTCCTCTTCTTTTTCTTCCGCCTCCTCTTCGATCTCACGGCCGGCCTCTCCTTTTTCTTTCCTCCCGGCCGACCTCCTCCCCTTCTTTTCTCCTCCCAGCCGGCTGCCTCCTCTCCTCTCAGCCGGCCTGGTTTCTCCCTTCCTTCCCTTCCTCTCTGTGCCCACTCCTGACGGCGCAGCAGCAGCAGGGCGGCGACGGTGGTCGGCCGCGGCGGCGCGGGCTACAGCAGCAAGGGCGGTGATGGCGCGCGTTGGTGGCCGCAGAGGGGACGGGGAAGGCGAGGCGCAAGGGAAGGCACGGGGGAGCGGCGGCGCTGGTGGAAGACGACGGTGGCGCGCGTGAGGGGCGATGTCGGAGTCGCAGCAGCAAGGGGCCACGGGGGAGCTGCTAATGCCAACGAGAAGAAAAGGTTGGCTCTTTTTTTTTAGATAATGGAACAAAGTTCCAGCCTCTACCATCCGGGAATGGTACACAGCTGAGCGTTAACCACAAATCAAGCCATAAGGCTCAAGTTCTCACAACCACAAGAGAAAACAAAAGCAACAATAAGTTAGCCCATGTATGACGAGCGACCAACGACTAGAAAAGAACTAAAAGCTACGCTTCAATTCGATTCCGGAAGCTACGCTTCAATTCGATGCCGGAAGCACCAACCAAACTTTGCAAAGACCGCCAATATTAAAGTCTCTAAATGTCGCGCTTGAACAACGGATGCTCCTCCTTCTTATGCAGCAGGGACCACTGTTGGATCCAGTAAGTTGCCCTGAAGATTACCTGTAAATAAGTATTAGTCTTAACCTTGTTAAAAACCACGTCATTCCTATTCAACCATAAAGCCCAACAAAGTGATGCTGCCCCCAACAAAATCTGGTTACGAAGCTTAGGATAAACGCCATTTAGCCAAGAGCCAAACATATTAGAGAAACTCGTGGGTGGATGAATTCGAAAAGTGATATGCACCGTAGTCCAAACAAAGCTCGCAAAATGGCAATCAAAAAACAAATGTTGGCTCGCAAAATAGCAATTAAAAAACAAATGTTGGATAGTCTCAACGGCATTACAGAAAAGGTTGGCTCATGACTGACAGTTTAACAACGGTCAATCACACAACACACAAGTTGGCCGACCGGACGAATATAATGTGACTAACAAGGGTGATGTTTCGGTGAAAAAGTATGTTTGCGTTCGATACAAGCTTAACAAACTTTCGCGATGTCGTTGCTCAGTGATGCTGCTGCAAACAAGAACACGGATTCGTTGCTCAATCTTACGCAGGTGTGGAATCAAGACTCGACTTGGCTAACCACGCGGTAAGCGTGGAACAGAACACGGATTCGAGTGCCAAAAGGAGGCAGCAAGTAAAAACCTGTCTCAAAGCTCCAAGGCTAATTGAAGACGCCAAAGACGACCATACTTGTGCAACAAACCACAGGTTAAGCCCTTATTTGGAACAGAGGATTCCCACAAGAACTTCTGGGAAACACACATCCAGATCCAGCAAGAGACGCCATCCCAGCAAGTATGGATCGCCTAAGACGTGCAGCGACCAATCCATGTACCAGCTCCCGTCTGCAAGGCTGCTGGGGAAACTTGTTACCTGCAGTGCTGGCAGCAGTTCTGCCGTTCTGCGTGATTTCAGTTCAGTTGCAGATTGCTGTACTTCCTGCGAGGTTCTTGCTCGCCATCCAAGTACACACTGGTCCCGTTCTTACCCAGCATGTAACAGCAATGTTCTTAGCAGATGAAATTAAGAGAACGGAATTTTAACTTTTCATATAGACTAGAAGTAACAGAACATATTGCAGTTCAAGTTTCTGATATGTTAGCATTACATCAAACAAATGCCAGAATAATACGGAAGCCTTCTAAATGGAACCCAGAAGCTACAGAGTTTAGATTAAAAGATTGATCATCGCTCTATTTGCATAAAGAGGCAGTTGATTGATTCCATTCAACACAGAATAAAGCCAGACTTATGGCTTTTCCCTCTAGTATAGCAGAAACAAAGTGCTGACAAGTTTGAAACCAGCCACCCCATTGAAGCCTTATAAATGGAACTAAAAAACTAGAGAGTTCGGATTAATACATTGATCATCACTCCTATTTGCATAGAGAGGCTGCTGACGGCTTCCATTCCACAGAATAAAGTCAGACCTGTGGCCGTTCCCTCTAGTATTGCAGGAACAAAGTGCTGACAAGTTTGGAACCAGTCACCGAATGAGGTAACTTTGGATGTCCCGGTGTGGTACTACCGGGTTAGAAAAGAAACAGTCCAAACTTGATTCACTTCAGTGTTATCTGTATGAAGTCAGGACCTGCAAGCAACTCTAATCTCTGTAAATGAGTTAGGAAAAAGTCCTCTCGATTTACATTGTTCACGACATTGGACCGGAGAATTTGTAAATTCATCTGGTTGAAAAACGAATCTGTACTGGACAATATTTCAAGATACAATTTTGCTATTGCATAGGCGACTGAAATTTTTTTATATTTCAGTCACCTGAAATTGCACTCTCAATGAACTAAAATTGCAGCCCTCCTCCAAAAAAACAGCTACAACTTTAGGTGATTCAGAGTGCAACTTCAGGTGACCTGAAATTGCACTCTCAATCAACTAAAATTGCAGCCCCCTTCAAAAAAAACATGTGCAGCTTCAGGTGACTGAAAGATAAAAAAATTTCAGTCGCCTGTGCAATAGTCTATCCCTTCAAGATAATAACATGTCAATGTCATTTATTACATGTAACAGCAGACCGTTGTACACAAAGATACACATATTTACTTCTTGTCGGTTATAAGTATCAGTTTGCAGGTTCCCAAAATACAAAAACAAATGGTTTCAGTAAACTATTGCAGCTTCAAACATGGTAGAAAAGCGTTTGACTGAAAATTTGGCATTTTGGAATTAGATAGACATCACATGGCATATATTAAAGTACTACAGGATAAAACAAGGATGAGTACCCATAGGCCCAACATGGTTGCAAGAATGATGATTCATAAGCCAATTCCCCAATAATGAAGTCTGGCTAGGAAATTTGCTACTCATTCTAATGCAGTAAATAATCAGGTGATAGTGGCATGCTTCAGTACTTTGAGGAGGATGTGATACGAAGCAGCATTGGGCCCATTAGCAGATGGTGCAACTGGATTCTAGACGATGACACTCCATATCACCAAGATTTCCTTGAACAAAATATTGATAATGATCAGGCATACATGCATACAGCGGAGCCTGCTCTTTGCTCTGCTCCTCCCTGTCATCATATACCATCTCGTTCTCATAATATCTACTGAAATATGGTAAGGGATGGTTGGGAAGCAGACTGGCTGCATCCCTAATGGCTGCCTCCAACGCTGCCACCCCCGCTGCATCTGCTCCCTTGCAACTAATCCTGACATTGAGATGTTGCAGAGTAGAGAGGTGGTGAATGCTGAGATCATAAGCACCACATGTAGATTGTGCTCTGTGTGCTCTGAACGGAAGTTCAAGCCTTTCAATGTTCAGCATAGCTCCAGCTTCGAACATCAGCCCTGTCTCAATATCCTGACAGTACAAGTGGAACACCTTTAGACATTGGAACATACCTCTGCCAATTGTAAGTCCTCTGGGAACCATCCTTTTTGTGGACAACTCAAGAAATAGCAGGGCAGGCAATCTCCCAAAGATGTCAAGAGCCTCCTGTTCCACTGGATTAATCTCAATTTCTATGTAGGCGAGGTTAGCCAGTGAGGCCATCCACCTTGGAATTTTGCAGACATAGCAGTTTGGGTACAAGGTCAATTCCTGAAGGCGTTGAGGAGGTGGGGACCAAGAATCAAATGTAAATTCACAGGAACCACCATCATATTCACTACGAACACTTAAAAAGCGAAGGTTGGATCTGCCAATTTTGCACAGGGACGAGACCAAATTGTCTGTGTATATTCTTTTGTCATTGTGAGAATTACTGATGCGCCAAAACAGACCAAGAAATCTCAGATTGGTTAAACTGCCCAACTCAAGCAAAGAAGTAAATGAACAACTATCATCAACACGTAATTGTGACAATTTCTCGAGAGATCGCATGTTGCCAATTCCGGCAGGCAACTTTACCTCACGCACAAGTAAATGTTTCAACTTTTGCAACAGAACAATTCTTGCTGGCAGTTCTCTTATATCGGTTTCTTTTACATCCAATGTCTCCAAAAGTTGTAGCTGCCCAATCTTTTCCGGAAGCTCTGTAATAGATCCTGCTGAAAGTCGTAGGTATCTCAATTGTAGTAGTTCTCCAATATTCATCAGATAATCCCTGGTTAACAGGCCTTCTATGTCAAGCACTCTTAGAGCTCTGAAGTTCGAAAGAAGAGGTATCTGTTGAGAGTATCCAAAGATACTAAGGGATCGAGTTTGAGAAATAACCATGGATGATTTCTCCTCAAAAAACTTATCCATTGATGATATTGAAGTGCATTTTTGGTAACAATAGTCGAGCGAGAGTCGGCGAACCTTACATTTGGGTACCCTTACATCCTTTTGGTTGATCAAAGTGACAAAGTTTTCTTCCTTCGCCTTATATATAATAAGATCAAGAATCATATCATGGACTCGGCATGCCCTCACTTGACCATTGTACTTGATGCCAACTGGTTGGATCATACTTCTGTTTATAAGTTCATTAAAATAGCATTCTCCTTCTTCCTCTAAAGTTATCCCACCTACAGCTTTGATGAATCCTTCTGCTATCCACCTCTTTATTAATCGGTCCCTTTTAATCACATAGTCCTCTGGAAAAATGCTAAGGTACAACAAACAAGTCCTTAGATAGTAAGGAAGATCAACATAACTCAAAGATAATATCATGTTCATGTCTTCCACACTATGATGTTTCTCAAGTCCTAAACCAATAGAATCCCGAACAGTCATCCACTCTTCTCTTCTGTGTGATCTATTACTCAATAAACTGGCCATAGTAATGATTGCCAATGGTAGACCACCGCACCTTCTCACGATCTCAATGGAAACATCTTTAAGCTGAGGAGGACATCCATCTTCAGATTTAAAAGTTCTTTTAAAAAATAAACCTTCAGAATCTGCTTTGCTGAGCGGACTTATTTCGTGCACATGATCATGGCTATGGAGGCAGCATGACTGGGCAACACTAATAATTCTTGTTGTTGTCATTATTCTACTACTGCAATTGCTATCAGGTAAAGCACATTTGATGTTCCTCCATGCTCGAGCATCCCATATGTCATCAATTACAACAAAGTACCTGTCGAATGAAAGAGGGTTAGGATCCAATTAGCCTAGGCCATTATCTTCAGCAGGTTGAATGTTCACAACAAAAATAATTGTGAAAAGCAATTCTTGTAGCTAGCAGATCAAATCTATCTCTGTACTAATAAATATGAACATTGATGAAACATGAATCTATGTAGATAATTTCAAGATAGTTAATTAAGAAATTTTAATTTTGGATTAGGTTATCTTCAACTATAGGTACCTCTTATCTTCAAGGAATTGCCTGAGTTCATTGATGAGCCGTGCCTCATCCCATGATTTGATGTCATCGCACTGTTGCTTCTTAATCTGAAAGAGTATGTTCTGTAATATTTTTGTCATATCAGGAATTCTGGACATTGACACAAAAGCCCGATGTTCAAAATGGCCGCTAAGGTTTTGGTACACTTGGTTAGCAAGAGTGGTCTTTCCTAATCCTCCAAGCCCAACAATGGACACCACCTTCAACTGCATCTCCCTATCATCAACCATTAACTTGATGAGTTTATCCCTTGGGCCGTCAATTCCAACAAGATTAGTGGCCTCTTCATAGAGGACATGCACCCGAGGATCGATGGGTACCACATTGGCACTACCAGCACTGACCACTTCATCAACCTTGTACCTCTCCCGTCGTTTGTTTGTCTCAGTGATGCGGACTTTTAGTTCTTCAATTTGGTCAGAAATCCCATGGCGAGCTCCCAGATTTTTCAATCTACTGACGCTCTCGAGGATGAAGCCCTTGATGCCACCTACTTTGTTCGGCTCGTGGTGGAGCATGCGCATGTAGTCATCCATGCAATCCTCGATGTCATAGGCCATCTCTCTCACCTGGTTCCTCCATTCCTTCATCTGCGGGTCAAGCTCCTCCCTGTCAGCCAGCTTCTGTAACAGAGCGTTCATGCTGCTCAGCTCGTCCTTCAGGAAGGTGATGTCGTGCTTCATGCCCTTCTGCAGCTTGTACTCCTCACCCAGTAGCATGGAGAGCTTGTCGAGGAGTGAGTTCATCACCCCCGTGGCAGCGCTCACCATGATTCCATCCATCCCTTGCTCTGTTCTTGCACGTGCTGCAACTTCTCAACCAGTTTGTTGCCTCGAGTGGAATGGGGCTTAGTAGAGATAGTACTTGGTAACACAGCAATGCCCCTTGTTTGATGTTAAGGATCTTCACCATTTACACAGTATAGCTCTCAACTGTGACATAGATACTGCAAGCTCAGATTCCTGAAGATTGCAAAAACCCAGATGTGCCAAATGTTCATCAGAAATGAAGAAAGCAAAAAAAAAATCACCTGCTGTTCCCTGGCAAATGTTCGCAGAGCTCCCAGCCGGTCGCACTGCAGGAGCTGGTAGGTGTTGGAACATAATCTTTAAATTGGGAAACGAACTAAGGATTCTTGCTCTGCCGCTTTGGGGGAAGGAAACTGCAAGGGGAGAAGAAGAGGTGGGAAAGCGGTCACTTTTCCATTGCCTCCGTTCCACAACAAATCTTTATTGTTGGGAGACGTGTTTTATAGTATAACTTCATTGCAGATATTAAATGGGTAGTTATTGCAATATTTTTATTATATATTTATGCATTAATGCTGAAAAATAAATAAATAGTTATATTATGTCATTTAATAGAGATATACTACAAAGTCTAATGATATTAATTTTATATTAAATTCAATATCTCCTTGGTCCATGTGCATGATAAACTTTACTTATATTACAGGAGAGAGGAAGTATTGTAGTTTAGTGGTTGTTGAGGACAATAAAGGAGATTTATACATTGTTTTGGTTTGTTTGTTGGTTGTTGAGGACAATAAAGGGGATTCATATATGAGAGGGGTTTTCTTTGGTTTATGTGTAGGATGAACTTTACTTATACTATTGGGAGTATCGTGCTTTGGTTGGTTTGATAGTTATTGGGGATAATAAAGGAGATTTGTACATGGGAGAGAGTATTCTTGTGTCTATATGTACAGTGAATTTTACTTATATTAGAGGACTGAGGGAGCATTATATTTTTGATCTGTGTGTCATAATAAGAACCAGTTGGGTAGAACATATTTCCTTAGCTTTGAGGACTAAAAATTCCCAACTAGAAGAAACATGGAACGCAAAGAGGTATAGAAAGAAGATGTTCATCACGCATCCATGCTTCCGACCAACAGTGGGTAACAACGAATTATTTGGTTTGCCCCCTAACACCATATTTTTGCAAATCTGGCTTCCATGCAAATTTTTTTTGTATATCTAGATTTCTCCCAAAGCGCGGAAGAAGCAGGGTGCGATGCAAGCTCCTCCCATGCCCCTGGAGTGTGGAATGTGCCTCTCGTGCCACCGGGCCGTGGAACGCATATGCATGCAGACTAGAAATGAATGCGCACACGTGTGGCTGAACAAAAACTGGTACGTGCACACGTGTTCCGTAGCCCGGTGGCACGAGAGGCACATTCTACGCTCTGGGGGCACGGGAGGAGCACGCTTTGCTCGCCGCTCTTCCGCACTCCGGGAGAAGACTAGATATGCAAAAAAAAATAGCACGAGAGCCAGATTTGAAAAAACGTGACGCTAGTGGACCAAAAAACTAAATAATTTCTATATCAACGAGGAATCGATGAAACTTCGAGGCATGTATGCATATTGAACATAAAATATTCAAAAATATTATTTGTCAAAATAAAAGGTTTTTTAGATGGTGGGAACATGTGGCTAGTGAAATTAACTTAATGCACACAACTATACAAGTCACGAGTTCAAATCCAAAAAAATCGTAATAAAAATTCTAAACCACAATTAGAGTGGATACCGGGTCCACACCGTCGCACACCGCCTCGTGCGTCCTCCTACCAACCAACCGCGTCACTGCTGCCACCCGTACCAGTCGTGTGCATCTCATGCATCCATCTTGCCAGACCTTGGCGAGGATGATGCTGGACGGAATGCTCTACAGAGCAAAACGACGGAGTGGCATTTGGTTGAAATTCTTTGATTTTAGAAACGGTAAAATAGGAGTATTGTTAAGTCTCGTTTGCTCTTGATACACAACTCCTTTTAGCATAGTAGGGCTGTACATTTATGCTAAACAACCTTAATGCATGCTAACCACTTGATAATAATCATGTCATTAGCTGGGTCTAGCTCACTCGTACGCTCAACATGAAAAAGAGAGATGATGCATCCATGAACCAGGCTGAGCACTATGCGGGCAACCTATCGCCCTCTAAGAAATAGACGTCGGGTGAATCAGGATCCCTTATTCAATGGCATACGGATCAAACATGATTACGAATATTTCTAAAGCATTAACAGAACATGTTACACTCTAATACCTTTCTTATACGTAGTAGCCTCTGAATAAGAGTTTATGAGATACAGCACGAGCATGCACGGTATCAAAAAGAAAAAAAGGAATCTCGTAGGCAGAACAAAAATAATAATGTTATAGCAACCATAACGAGAGAGAGAAATTTGACGAAACCGACCGCAAATTCTTTAAACACAACCTCAAAGAAATATAAGGGATTGTCGCTAACTCACAACTCTCTCAAATCTTTTAGGACCTTCGAATCCTTACTTTATACAAAAATCTAGTGCTAAAGAATATCCTAACCTTTAATCCTCTTGTATGCTCTCTGCTATGGATGAGTAGGCTTGATTGCTTGGTTCCTTTCCATGGTTACCCCATATTTTATATAGTCCGTCCTAGCCATTCTTTAATTTAGAGTAGCAATCATAATCCAAATAGTAGTAGAAGTTCTAATCTTAAAAGGATTCATCTACGACTCTTTATAGCACATCTTTTCAAATCCTAAAAGGCTGATATGAGTGAACTTAACTTAATAGTTTTCATCTTGACTCTTATCCGCTAGTCACTGTGCTGCTCTAATAACTCGCACTAAATTGGCTCTACCTTTTTGTTGTTTTTACTTTTTTTTTGTGTTTTTCATCTCACCTTTGGAAGTATCCCCACCACAAGGGCTCATGCCCATCACCGCATGTGCGTGTCAGTGTCCATGCTAGCCTGCCTGAACCCTCCACTTGGGAGCTACTTCATTGTGTAGTTTAGTTAACAACATCTTTTGTTCCTACATCCTTTTATATCATATGTTTGTATCGTCTTCGAGCTCCACTTGCTCTATGATATCGCATGTTTGACCCCATTGCGTCTTTTTTCTTCCAACAATTTGCACCTTCATCATTCCATCTGCTTGATTTTACAACCATCTTTATTCTACCTCTCGTCAAGATGGCCATACTTGCGTGATATTTAACTATACCAGTATGTATAAACTGGGAACTGCGAAGAACAAAGGTCGCATGACTGCTGTTTGTTTAGTATGGGCATCACTGCTGAGTGATCAATAGAGCGCCTTCCTGCCAAAGGAGTCGCTGCTAATCTGACTCAACTGCATGCATAATGGCGACTCCCACCACAAGTAATTCAGAAATTGTGCATACACACCAACCTTGTTTGGGTCAGTACATTTACCGAACAGCTTGCGGGCAGAATGAACACGCATCAGGAAACCAATACCAGACATATGCTCTTAAGTCATAACCCACAGGCAAGAGCTCTGATCTAGCATGTCGTGATTGAAATGCAGCACAGATTCTATAATCATGCAAACACCAAATCGCACAATCTCTTCTGGTAAGTTCGTAGCGCTCACTTTGCTTGTCCCATGGTTCGTCATCAGCATTGTCCTGGTTCTTGTACCGTCGTCTGATGGTCGCCCGCCGGCCATTGTGAACACAATTTAATCTATCCGACAGATGTAGCGACTAATCATAGGGACAAGTACTATATATAGCACTCGCATGTCCTGTTTCTGCTCTCTCGTGGTGGCGACGTCGCCAGTATCGGCCTCGGGGCGTCAGAAATGAGGATTTTGGGTAAATACCAGGTAGAAACCACTCTTTCCATGTAAATTCCATGAAAAATTGGAAACAACGTGTAAATTTTTTAAAAAATTAAAAAAAATATCATATGTAAGAAAGATGATATTAATTTTTTTAAATTTTTGAAAAAAATATCATATGTAAGGAAGATGATATTTTAGAATCCTATAAAATTTCAAGATTGAACTTAATTACGTTTGCAAGATATGGAAAAGATAATTTCAGCATGAATAGTTGTTTCACTGTTCATCACTATTCATTTAGCTTCTTGTCACTTTTATGTGTTGCAAATGCGATTGAGGTTAACCTTGAAATTTTACAGTGTTATATAATATCATTTGCCCTACCTTATTTTCTGAGAATTTTTTTATAACTTTTACATGTGGTTTTTATGATGTTTACATGAAATAGATGGTTTCCACCTGATATTTGCATGGGGTGGAATCAGTCGTTAAACGACAACACGAAGAATAGGGGAAGCCAGCGGACGGGCCAGCCCAAGAGCTCATGCCTTGCATGCTTGTCGAGCCAATTGCACGGAGCCTAATCAACTTCGGCCGAGCCCAAAAAGACAGCAAAAAAAAATACACCGATGCAAATCCATGTTCTGAATGAACATGTTAAAGTATGGGATAGACTATTGCACAGACGACTGAATTTTTTTTATCTTTCAATCACCTAAAGTTGCACTTTAAATCACCTGAAGTTGCACATGTTTTTTTGGAGGGGACTGCAATTTTAGTTGATTGAGAGTGCAATTTCAGATCACATGAAGTTGCACTCTGAATCACCTAAGAGCCTGTTCTTTTAGGCTTTTGAAATCGGCTTTTGGCTTCTGCTACAGTACCTAACTTTCAAATGGAATATTTTCTCAAGACGGGGTCTATAAGTTAAACGATCTACACGTTAAAAGCCCAACATCTGTATCAGCCAAAATCGCAAGTGAGTATCTATCTCTCCGTAATCTGTACCGTAAACAGCCAAAATTCAAAAATTTCAGCCAAAAGCCAAAAGCCGCAGCAAAAAAGAACAGGCCCTAAAGTTGCAGCTGTTTTTTTGGAGGGGGACTGCAATTTTAGTTCATTGAGAGTGCAATTTCAGGTGATTGAAACATAAAAAAATTTCAGTCGCCTGTGCAATAGCAAAACTGTAAAGCATAAGTGAATTATCTTTTTTTTTATGCCCGTCAGCCTACTGGCCGACCTCTCGGGGCCCTCCCCAGCGCCCATCATCCCCATCCTAAACCGCCAACACACTTCATGAAACTCGCCTGGCCTGCTCCCTCATCCAGGCTTTCGAGCCATGTCATTTGCCAGCACCGAAACTTAAGACCAGACCACCTCCGTCAAAGCGCATCGTCTGCATGCGGCGGTGTGCGTCAACCTGCCCGTGGAGATGAGCACAGCAGTTGGTTCGGGTCCTTGAAAAGTGGCAGGCCACTGCCGGTGCTTTGACATTTGGTGAGCCAAATAGGGTGTTGGACTGAAAGCCTGGATGAGGGAGCAGGCTGACCGAGTTGCGTGAAGTGTGTTGGCGGTTTAGGATGGGGATGATGGGCTTTTTCACTTAAACTTCATACAGGCATACTATTGAAAGGGAACAGATTAAATAAAACTTTTGAAGCTGGTACCCAAGATCATATTACAGTTTGAGTTTTCTGATACGTTGTCGTCACATCAAATCTCTGATACCCTTCCTTTTGCAGAAAAGCCCGTGTATTAGATATACTAAAAGATACGACATGAATTTACACGATATCAAGAACGAAGTAAATGAATCTCATAGAGAGAACCAAAATAATGTTCATGACAAAAAGGAAAATATTTTTGGCAAAATTAATCGTGAATTTTTTAAGCACAACCTCAAAAATATTAAAAGGGATTGTTGTTCACTCACAACCCTCTCAGATTTTCAGATCCTTGGATCCTTGCCGTAATAAAAATCTTTTGCTAAATAATTAGCTACCCTCTAATCCTCTCAAGCACTCCTAATTGCTCCTACATTGTGTTGGATGGTTTTCTCTTAACTTGGATTGGGTTTGTTATGGCCACGATTCATGTTTTTATATAGTCCCATGTTCTACTCCAAGAGAAGTACGATTTTTTTATTTGAATAGGATTAGTATAGGAATCCTTTAGTCTCACCTCTCTGATTACCATAAGTGTTTCTCTTGGTAGAGTATGATCAGCCTTTCTCACACAATTTATGATATTTTGCTGTACAAATTAAATAGCAATATCAGAGGTGCGGTTGGGGTATGGCTCTGATGCAGCTGTCGTGCAGGGGGGGGGGGGAGTGTGTGTGTGTGAGGAACGCTGTGCGGCAACAAAGGCAAAGACGAGGAAGGGCGGCGATGACGGTGCACATGAGGCAACTCGTGGACGGCACGACTGTGTCCTTCGGCAAAAGCAGACGAAGAAATCTGGACACTGTTGGACCCCTGTGTACACAAAATTCTCGTTTTGGCCCCCGAACGAAAAAATTTCCGGTTTTGGACCCCTTCTGAGCGCGGGATTACGAGCTGCCGCCACGTCGCCCGGTCCACCGCGCGTCCCCGCCGTCCACCGCGCGATCTACCGCGCGAGCGCGCGCCGACCGCGCGACCCCCGTTCCCCGCCGCGCGATCGGCCGCCCGACCGCGGCTCCCCCCGCCCGAGCGCGCGTTTCGTCCGCGGAGCGCGCGACTCCAAATTCTGACCGCGCGACCGTTGGCTCCAGCGCGTTGTCAGCAAGTTGGAATGGAGCGGATTTGGATCGCTATACTCGTCGGTTGGCATAGCACTGCACGTACTACTAGTTTAGAAGCAACTTGCAGGTTGTTAATTGCCATTTTGGATCATGCATGGAACATATATGATCGAGATCCATAATAGAGTAACCACCACCCACTTATATTAGCGGCCGGCGATGATGGGATTGAGATTCTCCAACAAAGTCAACAATGCACTCGAGACTAGTACTAGTAAATAACTCGGTCGCGCGGTCAGAATTTGGAGTCGCGCGCTCCGCGGACGAAACGCGCGCTCGGGCGGGGGGAGCCGCGGTCGGGCGGCCGATCGCGCGGCGTGGAACGGGAGTCGCGCGGTCGGCGCGCGATCACGCGCTCGCGCGGTAGATGGCGCGGCGGGGGCGGCGTTCGCGCGGTGGACGGCGGGGTCGCGCGGTGGACCGGGGCGACGTGGCGGTAGCTCGTAATCCTGCGCTCAGAAGGGGTCCAAAACCGGAAATTTTTTTGTTCGGGGGCCAAAACAGGAATTTTGTGTGCACAGGGGTCCAACAGTGTCCAAAAATCGAAGCAGCTGACCTGTTTGGGTTGGGGAAGGAAGAAGAAATGAAGAAAGGAGGAGAAGAGGAGGGACTGGGCCGGGCTGGGCAAGAAAGTAAGGGAGAAAGAAATGGCGGACCCAACATGGGTTCTGGAATTTTTCTTTTTCATTTGTTATTTTTCTCTTCCATTATTTAATTTGAATTCAATTTGTGAATTCAAATTTTGGGACCATCTTTTCATTTTTTGAATTTTCTATTTTGATTTTGCTTTCTATTTTTCTTTTTTGATTTTAAATTCAATCAAAACTTAGCTGTTCAATTCAAATTTTCATTTAATTTGTTTTCCAATTGCATGGCTCTTAGTCCTAGGTTTTGATTTTATTTTTTTATTTATTTTGTTAATCACAAAATCCAATCAAAATTCTTGAATGAAATCCAAAAAAATTAACTAACAATGAAACACATAAAAGGTTTTTTAAAATTTACACATTTTCACGCAATTGAATTTGCATTATGAAAATCAAGATGTAACAATTTGGGGCTTAAAGCCAAAGTACCTTCAAATTGGCTAGCTTTAGGTGGTGCTCGGTTGGGCTAAATGTTGGTGGTTTATGACTGAATTTTTACTGTAGCTAGTTGAAATTATACTGTAGCTGATGGTACATCGTATAATTAAAATTCAAAAACTGGTTAAGAGGTGCTTTCGTGACTGTTGCAGAAGGAAGAGGAGAGAATGCCACTAAAGTTCACCGTCTGCCTCCTCTCTTTCCCTTCCGACGTCGACCGCAGTCATCATTGTCCCCAAGCGCTGCCCCACCGTCGTTCGCGTCCCTAAGCATTGCCTCGACCTCCTCCCCACCCCTCGGACCTCGTAGCTGTCGGCGCTTGCCACCTCTCTGCCTCCACCCTACCTCCCTGGCTTGACTCCGACTGACTGTCGCCGCCCTCGACCTCATCCCAGCCCCCTCCGACCTCGCCGGCGTAGGCCCTGACCTCGCTGCTGTCAATTCTGATCCTTGCTGCGTCGGGATCCAGATCTGGAAGCGCCATCGCCGACGGAAGCCAAGGGTAGCACGTCGGCACGGCTAGGCAGCCCCCGCCCGCGAGATCCAAATCTTGAAGGACATCGCTGCCTCGACCTCCCCCCGACCTGTCGGACCTCGCCACCGTCTGCCCTGACCTCCTCGCCGCCTCCACCCCACCTCCTTGGCTCGACTCCGACCAACTGCTGCTGCGCTCGACCTCATCCGCGCCCCCTTTGACCCCGCCACAGTCGGTCTCAATCTCCTTGACTCCCCCTCCGACCTCACTGCTATCCACTCCGACCTCCTCGCAGCCCCAGGATCCAGATCTAGGAGCACCGCCGACGACGGAGGCCGAGGGAAACATGCCAGCATAGCTAGGCGGTGTCCACCAGACCAAGGTTTTTTTACCAGTTTTTATTTTTAACCAGAGGAGACCGTAAGTCCCGGTTTAGCTAGTTTTGATTTTTTTGAAAAACTTCGGCACAAAAAATTAAAATAAAATTTAAATTCTTACCAGCCAGTTATCAGCGATAACCAGTCGAAAGTCGGTTGAAAATATCGGCCGAAAATTTTTAAACAATTTTTTTCAAAAATTTCTTCTAAATTTGATAAAATTCATGCAAAATGAATTTTTTGGAGCCGGTTTGGATTTCTACCGGAGACTGGTAATACTAGTTACTGGCCAGTTTTTGGTCGGAAAAAAACCATGCACCAGACTGCTCTGCAATTCTATTTTTTTCCTTTTCTTTTTCCATTTTCCCTGATTTTTAACAAGGGATTGATTACTTGTGTAATCATATTGGATTGGTGAATAATCTTGTTCATTTTATATTGCAGTTTTTCTCCCTCCCTATTGTGAAAATTTTCTAATTAGCAAAAGAATATTATAGATAATCTAGTAATCTGATTAAGCAGATTAGCAAAACTCATCATTTACATTAGGGCCATCTTGGACATTTCATAACGTAGAGCATCTACCCAACCTAACCGAAGAAACACTGTCAAACAACCTGTCATGATTCAACCAAAAAGCAAAAAAAAAAAAAAGATTATGGTTGTCAACGCCTGGGCACGCCATGGGCCATGGCTCAAATCACTCAGCCAGGACAGAGATCATGAATACAGATATGGAATGTGTTCTCATCGTATCCCGGTAAGATGGAAGGTACGTACGTGTGTGTATATATATATGAAGGCAAACTCGATACAATATATAGCATAATTCCTGGGGATTTCTTTGTTCTTGATTGTCCTCTGCCTCTCAAATTACAGGAACAAAATGCTCACGCCAGTCAAACACACCCAAAAATGCTATCCTTTCAGCACTGTCTTGGAATTGAACCAAAGTTAAATGAGTAGCTCCACTCTTCCGATGTTCCAGTGTGGTACTGTGCGGCGTACATCAAAGAACCGTCCAAACTTAAATCACCAGCATTGTAATCTGAAACAAGTGAACAAGCCAATTTGATCTGACGTCAACTAGCCTCCTCTCCTCACTGACAGCCTGTAAGTGATCGAGATACGACATAAGAGCCAGTTTTTACCACCTCCAACTCCGTAGAAATAACAAGGGAGCTTTGCCAGAAAAAAAAGGGAAATGAAAATATGAGAAGAATGAATTAAAGTCGGGGCAAACAAGCACTATCCCAAAACATAACTAAATTCTAAGGAAATACAATTGATACTGTAGCTTAGAGGACTAATAGCCTTGCGCAACTGAGGACTAACTAGGAGCAGGTGCAGGTGCAGAACTGGGTTTGGCTTTTAAGTTACCCGGGGAGATCTCTTCTTGTTGCTTCGGGTCCTCCATCGTGTGGCCCTCTTTCTCCCTGCCTTCCTTTACCATCTCTGCTTCATTGCGTCGGAAAAAAATATGGTGAGGGACGGTTGGGGAGTAGACTGGCTGCTTTTCCGATGGCAGCCTCCAACGCCTCCACCTCTTCAACCCTCGCACCTCCACAGTTTACGTGGACATCGATAGTCCTGAGAGCAGAGAGGTTGCCCATGCTGAGATCGGGAAGACCGCATACAGATTTCACCTCACGTGCTGTGACTGAAAATGATAGAGATACGAGCTTTGGCATGGCTCCAACTTCGAACCTCAGACCCATGATCCTATCCCGCAAACGTAAGCTCTGCAGGTATCGGAATTTACCGCAGCTTACAGTGAGCCTTTCTTTGGAGCCTGCTTCGTGGGAGTCTACCTTCAACTCCAGAAGTAGCAATGCGGGTATGTCCTCAAGTATCTGGAAGGTTTCCTGTGTCACTAGATTAACCCTGATGCTTAAGCAGGTGAGGTTGGTCAGTGAGGCCATCCACTCTGGAATCCCATGGAGGCAGAAAATTTGGATGCACAATTCCTGCAGGAAAAGAGGCGGTGGTGGGGACCAAGAATCCAATGAGACCTCAGGAGAATGAATAGCACCGTCCACATACAAAAATTGAAGGTTGGAACTACAGAGTTTGCCAAGCGACGAAACCAAGCTATCAGTGCATCTTGTCCTGTCATTGCATGAGTCGCTAACGCGCCAAACAAGAGAAAGCTTTCTCAGTTTTGTCAAACTGCCCAAACTCTGCAAAGAACTTATTGAACTTTCGTTGACCACAACTACATGCCCCAGGCCCTCTAGAGCTTGCATGTTCCCGACTCCATCGGGCAATTTCGTATGGTCAACAAGTAACCATTTCAACCGTCGCAGATTAACAATGCTTGCCGGCAATTTTCTTATACCAGTACGCTGTAGATCCAATGTTTCCAAAAATTGTAGCTCACCTATTTGTTCTGGAAGCCATGTAATGGTCCTTGGATTAATCCGTAGGTACCTCAATTGAGACAACTTCCCAATGTTTCTCAGATAACGATTTTCCAATTTCTCACACCGTTTGAGATTAACAACTCTCAGAGCCTGAAAGTCTGAAATAGGAGGCATTTGTTTAGAATATCCAAATATGCTAAGGGATCGAACATGAGAATTAGTCATTGATGACATCAACATCGCATTTTCTTGGCCACGGTAGTCAAGTGACAATCGGCGAACTTTATCTTGCGATACCAGCATATGTGTTTGATCACCCATAAAACTGATAAAACTTTCTTCAACTGCCTTGGATACAATGACCTCAAGAATCATATCATGAACACGACATGTTAGTGCTTGACCATCATAACTGAGATGTGCTGGTTGGATCATACTTCTATTTATAAGTTCATTAAAATAGCATTCCCCTTCCTCCCTTAAAATTTCTCCCTCCATCAACCTTGACGAAACCTTCTGCTATCCACCTCCTTACAATCTGAACCCTCCGGATCTCATAATCCTCTGGATACATGCTTAGATATAATAAGCATGTCTTTAAATGGCGAGGAAGATCGTTGTAACTAAGAGATAAAATTCCTTTCATTTCCTCCACATCAGAGTTTTTCTCAAGTCCTGAACCAATTGAATTCCAAATGCTAACCCACTCTTCACTCCTATTTGATTTTGTAGTCAATAAACTTGATATAGTAATTATTGCCAATGGTAAACCACCACACTTTTTAATGATTCCAATTGAAACTTCATTAAGGTGAGGAGGGCACCGGCCTTCAGAGCCAAAAATTCTTTTAAAGAATAAACTCTTAGAGTCAGCTTCACTTAGTGGCTTTAGTTCATACATAACATCATGGCGAGGGGAGCAACATGACTTGGCAACCGTAGCAATTCTTGATGTCACTATTATTCTGCTACCACAAGCATTCTCCAGCAAAGCGCATTTGATAATCTTCCATGCCTGAGTACTCCATATATCATCAATTACAATGAGGTACCTACCAAATGAAAGAGAACCACAGTTCAATTTGACTCAAGTTCTTTCTCTTTTCTTTTTCTTTTTGTACATATCCTTTTATCTTTAGTATAATATATACACAGTAGGGCACTCTCCTATTGTTTTCTTTCAAAAACAAATTAATCGTGTTGATGGCAAAAAGACATGACTTGATACGAAATGTAATTCACATATCTTGTAGCTTAACGTTGCAAGCCACTGTTCGTTCGCTGATAAATTTATATGTTAATTAATGGAAGAACAGAGTATTATGTGCTGATTTAACGAAAATTATATTTAAACTTAGATACCTCTTGTTCTTGAGGAAATCCCTTAGAGCATTTATGATCCACTCCTCATCCCCTGAGTTGGTGTTGTCATACTCTTGCTTCTTAAATTGAGAGAGAATGGTTTGTAAAATCTTCCTTACATCAGGTTTTTGGGACACGGATACAAAAGCCTGACAATCATATTGTTCACCAACTTTTTTATATATTTGGTTGGCGAGAGTAGTTTTGCCTAATCCTCCAAGCCCCACAATTGAGACCACCTTCAACTGCTCCTCCCCATCATTCACCAACTTGATGAGCTCCTCCCTCGGAACATCAATACCAACAAGGTCGGATGCCTCAGCATAGAGGGCAGGTAGCCGGGGATCGATGGGCACAACACCAGTGCTGCCAGAGTTGACGATGGGCACAACACCAGTACTATTGGAAGAGTCGAGGACTGCATCAATCTTGTACCTGTCACGTCGCTCGCTTGCCTCGACGATGCGAGTCTTTAGTTGTTTTATCTGCTCAGCGATCTCTTGACAAGCTCCCAGCTTCTTCACTTTCTTGATCATCTTGCGAAGCAACCCCTTGATACCACTGGATTCGCCCGGGTCCTGGTGGAGCCGACGCATATACTCATCGATACAGTCCTCGATATCATAGGCCATCTCACTCACTTGGTTCCTCCACTCCTTCTGCTGTGGGTCAAGCACCTCTGTCTCGGCCAGCTTCTCTAAGAGAGCGTTCATGTTGCTCAGCTCATCCTTCAGGAATGTGATGTCACGCTTCA